>JAQMCX010000048.1:6110923-6234889 GCA_029814765.1 Acanthurus leucopareius
AAAAAAAAGAAAGAACACCCCCCCCCCCCCACCTCCACACACTGTGTATGCATGAGTGCGCACTTGTATTCACCTAGTGACACCGCTGCCATCCGTCTCACCTTCTCGCCCCCGACTCATCCCGTCTCACACACAGTCTCCAACACATGTGGACAGCCGAGCATAATGTGTCAGGGCCACAGTGCCGCCTCAACAACACCTTGTGACTTTGACTTCTTCCTCAGGACTTTGAATATGACTTCAAAGGGACTGTCTTAAACTTCTATCTGCATTGTTCAGAGGATTTAAACCATCTTTGAGAACTGAGTTTCAAGTGTGTTGACTGTTTGATTTACAGGAAAAAAAAACAACCTTTTTTTCTTTTGCGTACATGTGTGGATCTATATGTGTTTCCCACAGTAAGACCTTTATTTATTGACTAAATTCACGTACTAAATCCTGCAGTGGTTATAAATGAACACTAGCAATGAAATAACAGCTCATATTTTCCAAATCCAACATGTTCACTATTTATGACTAAAACAATGCAAGCTCTGTGCTTTTTTTTAAATACCATCGAGCTGCTTGTCAGCTTATGACGCTGAGGTTGATGGACAGCAACAGCCATGAACTCATGCTGCTCTGCACCAGCGTGTGACCATGACATCATATCCTCTACATGGAGTCAAACAGGCCTCAACTTCCTGCTTGGCATCGAGATGCCTGACGTTGTGTAAATAAATTAAGTAATAGCACAGGTAGTTATAGCTCTGTAGTCTGGCAAAGCATACACAGGTACACACACACACACACATACACACATACTCACTGTGTGCCAGACTGTGACATAGACTAATGTAATAAAGTGTCAAATCAGCCTCTCCAAATATTGAACTCCAGCCTGTGCTTGGCTGGCGGATAACGTACCTTTTGAAACAGCCAGTTATTTTTCTTTCACGTTAAGTGGCGTTTTGTGTGTTGACCTCTGACTCGGGCCCTTACTTTTCCTGTTTGAGAGAGGCTTCTAATTTAAGCAGGTGGGATTTGAGCTGCTTGGAACTCACAGACCTCTCCTGGTCATGTGGACTGAATTAAACAACCTCTTTAATGCAGAAATTCAGTGCTACGCCCACTTCTCAGACAAGCAGTGTTTGCTCATCCGGCTCTTGTAAAATCTGCAGTGATTGCTTTTCTCTTATCTTTGCGTAAGGCATTATGTGTTCTATATTTGAATTGATTTCGAGTTGGTCTATAAACTGAGATTCACATCCCATTTTGCGTTTCCGTGAAGCTTAATTTAAATCTGTCATTTTCTGCTCTGTGGGTTTTTCAGACAGAATCGAACATTTGTATTAAGTTAAATAAAAAGGTTGATTTTAAGAACTAATCAAAATACATTTTAGGATTAGTTTAACGTTTAACTGTTGGTCAGGAAGTTTCAATTTCACAACTCTTTTATGATTACTTATTGCATCAAGTATAATATCATGATACATGTGGTGCTAGGATTGTTATTTGTATGAATAATTATTTTATTAAATTTATTTAGCTAGTGAGGAAGTGGCAAAACAACACAAAAACAGTTTTTTATTGCAAGAAAAAGACATCTAAAATTCTTAAAAAATGCAGAATTGTTGCCAACAAAATGTACTTTGAATAGCAAAATTAGAGAGAATGTGATTCTATTGAATTTTGGACTCTTATTATTAATGTTTTGATTAGTAATACATTATAATTAAAGCTTTGTCAGGCTGATTATTGCTCCTTCATGTTCTGTGGTGTAGTTTCAATGACTAATAATTACATTTTTCTAACAGATCATTTTGAATTTAGAATCTCAGTCTAAAAAATCTCACTATTATTTGTTGCTATGAAATAAATTTAGTGGAATAAAAACTATTTATTTTTATCTGACATCAAGTGCTAATCTAAATCAGCATAAAATGGAAAATTTAAATAAAATGCAAGTTCCTTCAAAATTGTAGTGAAATACAGTACCTGAGTTAGTGAACATGGTAACTTTCCTCTGTTTTGTGCACGAGAACATGTGTGCATGTAGCCGATTATGAATATAATCAGTGTGCGCCTTGATTTCGATGCCATGACCGTGTGTTTGCGGGGCGGTGACGACCCGCTGGCCTCAGAGCAGCTGGATTCTGCAGGTTTCAGTGTTTTTATGAACAGAATGAATAATTATCCAGGTGTAGCTGCCAACTCAGGAGACGACACAAACTCTGCCTAGTTACAGACCTGAGCGGAGGAGAGGTAGAGGAGGAAAAGCTGCTGAACCCCTCACTGAATCCCCTGCTCTCTATTCTTTTGCACTATTGACTCTGGCTTGCTGTCCTCACTCTGTTCCAGTCTCTCTCTTTCTCTCTCTGTGCTGCGTGAATCACCGGCTTTGTCTTCCTCTCTGTCTGAAGCGCTTGTGCCCCCTCCTCCTCATTTCTCTCCATTTATTTTCCTTTCTTTCTATGGCCGTTTATTCTCAGATCACAGGAATCCATGGGCAGAAAATAGCCTATATTATGAGTGGAAATGATTAAATAAAATTGGAAGCATTAAAATCTTTCACCTGCGAGCCAAATTATGAAAATCTGTCAACTATGAAAAAACAAACACTGGCACTGCGACCTGTCACCTTCTGAAGGTGTGACTAATTACTGAGAGGTTGTTCTTTGTGAGACTTTTTATTTCAGGAGCTTGAAGGATATTTTTCTTATGGCAGATGTCTGCAAAACTATTGAATTTATTTTCCCGCTGTGGTTTTCACAGATGGATTAGTAAGTTACTTTCTCCGCCGTGACTCTGCCTCTTCCCTTTCATGCAGACATCTGCTAAACTTTCAGATTTTCTCCAACCTAGCTACACTCTCAGCCAATCAAAACTCACACTGGTTGGCCTGATTTCTCATTGGTTATCCACATCAATGAAACAGTTACTATTGGTCGTAGTGAAAATTCTATTTAGCAGACATAAGCAGTTTTGAAGATTTGGAGAACAAATACTACTTTTGATGTTGGGGCTTTTAAAATTTACTCCAGGCTTAATAACCACAAATACTAAATGCAAATAAATGTCTGCGGGTTTGTGTGTGTGTGTTGGGGGGGAAAAATGTGAGGATGTGTGTACTTTTGATGTAAATTCTTTTGACAATGTGAGTGGATGTCTGCTGCTATGAATAGTGGTGGTCGTGGTCAGTTAGCCTATACCAGGGTTTCATTTTTGTAATGCCTGTTTTTTTCAAACAATAACCACATACAAATGCACACGAATATACATAAATGCACACACTTACACACACACACACACACACACACACACACACACACACAAATACACAAGTATCAGCCTAATTCTGAATGAATAATTTAACACTTCGATCTAACACTGGCCACAGGGGCACATGACAGTTTGTGATGAATGTGTGTGTACAGTAAATGTGTGTATATGTGCATTTTTTTGTGAGCATCTGCTCATATGCAGGCATGTCCATGATAGTATAACAGTTAAAGGTTTCTCCCTTTCATTACACACCATTGTTTATCACGTCAGTAGAGCGGTCCCTGATGATCACTGCTGCAGTCTTGACCTGTCTTTGCACACACAAGCTGTTTAATGTTTATTTCATTAGTATATCTGAGCTTGTCTTCGCAGTATGGATGCGGATGTGCCAGTAACAATATCTGTTTCATGATTTTTTCATGCCCAAGCAGACCTTTTATCACAAGCGGTGTGCATCCTGTTTCCTCTTGAGGAGTGACATAGTAAGCCGCAGGGTACATGAGAGTAGGCAGACAAATGAAGCTGCCAGACAGACGTAAAGGTTTTAAAAGCCTCTTTTTTTTTATTACCTTCAGTGCAGTGCAGCGTCACACAGTCACCGTGTTTGTCCACAGACGTGTTGTGTGTGTGTTTTGATTTTCACTCTTCCCCGGCCTTCCGGGGACAGGGCAGAGTGTTTACATGTGTGTTTACTATACTCAGCGAGCCTTGGTCCTTATCCATTCCCCCTTGTGTTTTCATGCTGGTAGGTATATGTCATGCCTATGGAGCTGACAATAGTGCTCAGTGATCTTAACACCAACGGTAAGCTTGTTTTCTCTTTAGCCTTGGCCATGACATTTACCTCCCTGCCTCCCTGGCGGCTGGCCGGAATATCATACCTCTATTATCTTTCATCCTAGGTGTGTGTGTGTGTGAGTGCGAGTACATTTGTGTGTGTGCGTGTGTGCGTGTGTGCATGCGTGCGTGCACCTGTGCCTTTAATAGTTTTTAGTATTTATCAGACAAAATACACCTGTGCTGTGACTTAAAAAGCCTTTGGTAATTTTCTGCGAGCAGGAACGCTTGTTGAACAGTGTGTTAGTGCCGGTCTCTTTGAGTATATCAGGAAGTAGAGATTTTGACTGGAGGATTAATCTAAACCCCTTCTTATAAGGTATTCAGATCGGAAAGTGGGATTATTGAAAGTCGGAGAGATGAAAGGAAGAGGGAAAGTGAATGCTCATATTGGCTCATAACCCCTCACACTAGGCATGCAGGCACAGAATCATAAACAGTAACAGCAAGCAATTTTGTATCATTTATCGGCCTTGTTAGGTGTTATTCTGCATTCAGGTGTCGTTTTTTTCGGTACATGTTGCAGTATACAAGTTCACTCAGTGTGAAGGGAGATTTATTCACACTCCATGGGGACGTATCAGAACTATCCATGTAATTCAGGGAGTGTATACCATACATGTCCTCACCAATTATTTCTCTCCCTGTAGCCTCCTTTTTCCACTGCTCATAGCAGCAAATCAACTGCTGGTGCCTTCATGACATGCAGAAAATTGTGTGCCTGAATTCCTGCTTGTGTGAGAGAGATAAAGTTAAATAGCTGGATTTTACTTTGTATGAGTCAAGCGGAAATCACACAGCATTTTTGGATCTGCTAAAGTACACATATCTGCCCTGTAAATCACCTGACCTCAGGTGTCCTTTGAGGAAAAATCAGAAAACCAAAAGGGAGATATTATATTTTATTTGATTCATTCCTAATTTTGCATTTCTCTAGTGGACTGCTTTTAGGTTCCCTCTGCATAGATGGGTACGTTATTATGATGCAGACAATCAGCTCCCATAAAACAGTGTCTTCAGTGCTTTGTCACATGCAGAGCTGGCAGTCGCACCAGCAACCTGCCACACAACAGCAGAGCTACAGACTTAAAGCAGCAACCATGGATAAAACTTTTTCTTTTTTTAAGTAAATAATTAAGTAATTAAATTTAAAAATTCTTCGTCCTCTTTTCCTCTTTGTCCTCTCCTCCTCCTCCTCTTCTTCTTCTCTCTATTTCTTTATAATTAAAATCTTTGTTTTTTTCTTATTCTTCATTTAAAACACATTGAATTCATCCTTGTACGCCTGAAATGTGCTGTATAAAAAAGTTAACCTGTCTTGACCCAAGACTTGTCCTATGCCTTCCTTTGTTGGATGAGCACCAAAACATTTTTTTTTTTCCTTTTTCTATTATGAAAACTATGAACAACACATTTAAGTACATGTTGACATTATTTTTTTTAAAAAAGGGGTGACTAATTCAGCTGGACTTTCAAGGATGACATCTTTATTAAAGTGTCTGTGCTGTACACACAACTATTTGTATGAATTTAACCTTGAATAATTCATTCAAATGTTTTTTTTGTGATGCCTCTTGTAGCTACAAAACCTGAATGTCCTGGATCTGCGGCACATCTCAGAGCTCAACAATGAGACGGTGATGGAGGTGGTGAGGAAATGTCGCAACCTCAGTTCCCTCAACCTCTGCCTCAACTGGAGCATCAATGACAGGTATGTCGAGTAAAGGACAGTCTGTATAGACCAGTACAGCATGCAATGATACTTACGGGGTTTTCTGGCTGACAGCAGTCACTGAGCAAACATATTCTTTAAACGAAACCAGAAAAACTCCTTAGAAAAGATTACCATTATATACAATCCATGAGTGGTATTATAAAAACTTATTTATGACAGTAGGCTCAATAGTTTTGATGCTTTACAGAAATGGGAGTTGCATGACTTTTTAATCTATGCTTTGGAAAGTTTATAGCCGTCTCCATGGTAACCAGCAACACCCCCCCCCCCACCCCCCCCCACCCCACCGCGTTTACGTATTTCTGTTGCATTAAGCAAATGGTATTCTGCACAGACAGTTGTTTAAATCACACAAATATCCTCCAGTATATGTGTTTTGAACTTATCAACCGTATCTACATAGAGTGATTAAGGCACGCAGTCTGTGTCTGTGTTTGGTGAGATTCAGAGAATATAAACAGAGTTTTTGTTTGTTCACAAGAGAGCTCCGCTGGGTACTGTAGTTTTTAATCTGTGGAGGGACAATGGAGAACCAATTTGAATGGTTTTTCAATTAAATCAAAGCCTACACGTGCACATTGTGCACACATTTAAAATACTTGAAATTAAAACATATCACACATACTGTGCTTAAACAGACTCCTTATGCGAGCATGCAAACACTGGCACAGGAAAGATACACAGAAGAATTAAAAACACAAGTTAAAGGCACAGGAACTTTTTTTTCTTGGTTTTATGTCTCCCTGGTCATCGCTCTTGCCGCTCCCACACCTTATTTTTCTTTTCCCATTTTCCTGTCTCAGACAGGAGAAACCTGTGCAGAGACTGCAAGAGTAAACCTTCTCCTCTTTTATTTATTATCTTGTGTTTTATTCATACATTTCTATTTAATCTATTGATTTACAGCTAAGGCTGTGGCTTCTCTGCCGACTGTACTCCCACTCTGGCTTAGGAGTGTGAACACATTATTGAATTTACCATGGTGCATAGCAACAATAGATGTGCATGTGTGTTTGTGTGTGCGTGTGCGTGCGTGTGTGTGTTTGTGTGTGAGTGTGGGTGCGTGAGTGTGCATTATTGAGTTAACAGCAGACATGTGGTGGGAAGGTTATGGTAATACCTTACCTGCCTCCTTTCAATCAAAAACCATGGAGTTTGGTGAAATCCTCCCAAGAGTATATGGTGTTATCTACTTCTTTCCTTTATCACACCAAATACATGCACACATACGCACACACACATACGCACACACATACGCACACACACACAGCCTTGATTGATTCAAGACTGCATTGATTCCATAATGATATTTACTGCATTGGTTCAGGGGATAAAGTTGTGTGTGTGTGGCCCTCTGGAATTTTCTGGATCACCCATGGGAATATTGGAATTTAAAATGTTGTGTGTGTGTGTGTGTGTGTGTGTGTGTGTGAGAGAGATGGTGGCAGTCTGTGTGGGAGTTAAAGCTCAGATGCTGTGTTTGCTTGGCAGCGTACAGTAGGTGTGGTGTTGTTTATGACTGACGCTGAGACTGTAGGGAAGTGAAGAGCTGAGGTGGACAGTCCAGCCTGAGAAGCTTTACATGCTTGTTGCTTTGCTGTGTGTGTGTGTGTGTGTGTGGGTGTGCGTGTGTGTGTGTGTGTATGTGTGTGTGTGGGTGTGCGTGTGTGTGTGCGTGTGTGTGTTTTCATGTGGATTGTGTACATGCTGACTGCTGCTCAAGGACTCAGAGCAAATAAAAGCCTTCAGTCATAAGCAGCTTTATCGTTACACTTTACAGTCACACAGCTCCGAGTGCAGAGGAGAGATGGGGTTTATTTAAAGGGAAGAACTGGCTGAGGGGTCATCACAACAGATGAGCTGTGGAGCTGTGTGCATTTTAGGGTTTTTTTCCTTGCTAGGTTTGGCCCACTTTAGCCAAGCAATGCCAGGCTGTACCATGATGAGGCGTTGAGCCTCGTAGGCAACAGACTGACTATACAGTTTGACTTAAGTGAATATATACAATTTTGCCACTTATCAACTGTCATTCGTATTTCCTTAAGATGTTATGGCAACTAGAGGGCAGTAGAGGGGATATGATACCTTTAACAGTGATTAAATGCTGCTTGCCTTTTTTTCTTGAGTTAACTTACATATTTCTCCGGGTCACAGAGTCATGTCACCATATTTGACAAACGTATTTCGTTGTAAATTTACCTTATTCCTTAACAATTGTTTGTGCTGTCCTGTTGCTTTATTGGTTACTTACTTTGCTGCTCACACGAGTCGAAACGCAAGCAGTTTTTTATTGTTCAGTAGTCAAAATGTGTGTTAACAACGTGCCAGCAAAAGCAGTGGTAATAAAGTGAAATGTCATGTGTGTTTAAAATTGTGAACCTTTTACTTCATTTTACAGCAGCAGGCGTGAAAAATGCAGCTGTTTAGATGAGAACAGTTGTGCTCATAATGCCGTGAAGGACATCACACTTACACTGAAGAATCACAAAATGCTTCATTTATTACAAATATCTGTTTATAGCAACCAGGGGAGAAAAAAAAATGTGCAGAGAAAAAATGTATGCTGCATGCGGTTTGGTCATTGTTCAGTTATTGGTCATCCAATAAAATGACAACAACCTGAATCAATAAGCAGAGTCAAAGTCATTAATTGATAAAATCTTTAAAAAATGTTTAGCAACTTTGATAAACGCAAACACAAATACAAACACAGACGGACGTCCAAGCACTTCAGCAAAAGTAATTTCTAACAGGCTGATAGGCTGTTTAACATTGAGAGTTTATTGATGATTATTTTTATGTCAAATACATACTGAGAGGTTGAAATAGTTTATTTAGCCATAAGTTCAAAGAGTCAAAGGTCATCAGGGTCATACACACACACACACACACATGCACACACACACACCAGCTCTTAGCTTGTTGTCCACAAACTCAACCCTCCCTCACATTAGCTCTCTGAGGGTACAGCTGGGTCACCCTGTGTGTGTGTGTGTGTGTGTGTGTGTGTGTGTGTTACAAACTGATGACAGTGTGCCGAGAACAGGTAAACAGGCAGAGGAAATGACCCCTTATTTCAAGGATCAATTTCTCCCCCGACAAGAGGCCATTGGAGAGATAGAGCTCCGTAGGAGGTAAAGCATTTTGGTCCCTTCTTCTCTTTTTCTCTTTCTTCTTGTCTCACATCTCGAAGGGGAAAAAAAAAAAAGAAATCACCATGTCCTCTGGCTCCCCTCATCTTCCTCAGTAATAGCCGAAAACAGCGTCTCAGGGAAAGAAAGGGAGAAATGATGACCAAATATGGACTTCCCATCGTTACAGTCCGACGGGCAGATTGTGACCGTAGGACGCCTATTTTTTGGTGACCGTCATTTCTCGGGGAGAGGGGATGTGATGTGCTGCAGGTGGGCAGTGTTGGCCCCATTATTTCCCTGTATCTTCCTTCCAGCGACGATAGGAGACCAAAGTGGGATTGTGTTTTTCAAATGTCACAGTGTTTGAAAATGGGGAGCGAGTCATGATCAAAGTGGAATGGCAGAGCAAATGGCAGCGCTCACTTTTTTAGAACCAAGTTGAGAACACAGTGTCAAAGTTAAACGGTTTTCTTTCATTTTTTGGAACTTGGTGTCTTTATTTTTTTTTTTTTCATCCTGCAGGAAACTCCTGGGAGCTCTTTTGTTGTGTGTGTTTGTAGTTTTTTGCTGCTGTTGTGTGTTTGTTTTTCTTATGTCTGTGTGTGAGAATTTTTTTTATATTTAGACACCTGTTTTCTCCCACGAGAGAGACTGGTGATTTCATTATACAAGTCATCATTTGTATAATTAGTATTTTTTTCACCGTGTTTCATTTTTTTCTGCCAGAAGTAAGGACACTGAACATGTCTTTTTTTTTTTTTCCTTTTTGCTCCTGTTTGTGCAAGTATGAGGGTGTTGCAATAAAATGTGTGGTGAAACCTCCTCAGTGGTTTCGGTCAGAGCAAAGCGTCAGCATCTATTCAGCTAACATTAACCCTGTTGCTGGACACAGGGACTGTGTTGACATGCAGATTTATATCTGTCCCCCTCTGTGTCCGTCAGCGCTTGCATGCGTGTGTGTTTGTGAACAAGCTCCGGTCAGTCGGCCTGCCATCTTTGCTGGAAGCAGATGCATGGAGTAACTGAGTCATTTCTTTTATGAGCACTATATTGTTGGAAGTTGGGCATTTCCCAAAAACTCTGGCGCTCTTTCCCTCTCTTCCTCTTTCTTTGCCTCTTTTTCTCCCTCCCTCTCTTTCTCTCTCTCTCTCTCTTTTTATCCATCCCTCTTTCTTTTCTGGCGGCTTTTTATTTGCTTTTTTTCTTCAGGCAAAAATTTTCTGCATATCTCCATCACTTATGAGAATCACAAATCACAGCCTAAATTGGCTTTTTTTAAAATATTTTTTTTACATTTAAGTCTCCTCTTACGGGGCTGGATGAGGGATGACCAGGGGCCCACTCTGACTTTCAGGAGCTTATTAAGCAGAAAATAATTGGAGAAGCATTCTCCCAGAAATACACCTACTCTAATATGCGACTGGATTTGGAGGCGTTTGCAATGGAAGCTCATTCCAAATAGCCTCTGTTGCAGCCAGCTGGCAGATCTCGCAGTGCCTGGAGGAGTGTTAAGCCCCCAAATCGTATGAGTATATGATACATCAGTGTGATCAATGACGTGTCAAATGACAGTTGGTTGCTTGGCCACAGTGAAGGTGAACAGGGCTTGCATTTGTCAAAGTTTGAGAGGTACACTTAAGAATACTTTAAAGAGCCAACTTAGGAGTAAAAAAAATCTTCCTAAGAATGAAGACTTTGGAACATATGCAAAGCAGATTGCATCTACAGGAAGATAGTGTGGCACAAGGAATTAACCAAACTCCACTGTTGATCATTTGTTAAAATCCTCACCTCCACACTGTGAAAATGTTCAGTAAAGCCTGAGATATAAACATTTTATGTAGCTTTATTTGCGTGAAATCTTTAAAACTTCTTGTAGCAATTACCATATAAAATTAACAAGCGCCCTTTAATCATTTAAATAGGGACAAATTAGATCAGATTGAAAGTTAATTGATCACACTATTTACAGCCAATTCCCTGAGGTGCTGAAAAAAAACTCCTTTTTCTTTTTCTGCCTTTAACCCACACGCACACCTCTGACAGAAATAGGTGATGCTGTCGGCTGTTACGGCCTTAAAAAAGGTAAAGTGACTGACTTTTGGTTTGAGCCTGGTACATATTCTCCAGCTGACCTCACCAGCTGCTGAGTTCAGCCTGAAGGGTTCGTCTCTGTCAAATAAAGCAGGACACTGTGGGAAAGTGAGCAAATCCCTCAGATAAGAGGTCATTTCAAGTCTGTACATCCATTGTGTAACCTCACTGCACATAGGTTTCCTCCAGCCAACTATTCCTAGCCACCCCCTCCCCCTCCCCCCTCTTTTTTTCTCTTGGATTTTCTTAGATGTTTTCTAAATGCCACGGAAAATGTCAGCAGAGCCCGAACCACTGACCGACAGACATTTGTCCTTGTCTTGTTTCTCAACCACCTGTCGTTTTAGATTTGAGGAGAGGTGCTGAGGGGCCTTTCCCTGTCCTCATCTCCTCTCTCTTTTTCTTTTCTTGTATTTTCACACATGCAGCACAAGGATCCACGATTTAAGCAAGGCTACCACTTCCAAGAATTTCATGCTTCTTATATCCCCCCCTTCCAGTGGGAAACCAGACCCTGCACCGAGCTCGCATAATTTGTGAATTAAAAACGCAGGCCCTTTATATTTGCTCAGGCCTGCCTTGTTGGAGCAGATTGGCTGTCAGCAGAGATTAGAGTCCTGCTTAGCAGAGTGAATACACAAGGAGAGCTAGTGTTGCCCTGTTGTCAGACATGAAGGTAAGAAAAGGTGCGGGAAAAAACCCAATGAGGTGTAATGGAGTCGGAGTGATTAGGTACGGCACATGCACATGTATGCACATAGCAGATTTTCTCTTTATTTCTCTCTGTTACGTCTTTCATCTCCGGCTCTTTCTCTCTGTTCGCTGTCTCTTTTTCACACTTCATCTCTCCTCCAGTTGTCGTTTTGTGTTTCTTCCTCCATCTCTCTCCGACTTTCTTTCTTTCCTTCACTCTCTCTGTCACACACACAAACACTGAGGTGATTATTTCTGGCAGGTTGGGTGTGAAAGTGTGCTATGATAAACATGCCGCCGTGGTTATTAATTTTGAGCAATGGCAGCGTCAAACCCCGGTGCCTTGATAAGTATCTGAGATGGAGCAACATTTGCGGCACGGCACGGAGACACAATGAAGGCAAGCAGCTGGAGCTTACAGGCTACGACAGTGTGAGAGCTGCTGTTGTATACAGGCACAGATCCAAGGCCAGCAGCATTCTGCAACTCCCTGTGTATGCTCTGAAAACTCAAACCCATAGCTAAGTATGTAATAGCCAAATAAGAGGGGCTTGAGCCTGACCTTCTCCAGTTTAAGTCTTCCTGCTCCCAGCACCACCCTGCTGCTCCAGCGTCTTTAGTTTGATTGGATTGCTCTCATTTCTGGAAGTCATGCAATTTGATTTGTGATACACACTGTCAGTGACAGCTGAGCAGCTGCAGAATTTTAAGGGGCTTTACGTAATCTTTGACTTTTATTACCCTGTTTCGGTGACTAAGGACTGGCAGCACCAAGGGGTCAAGTGGTACTTGTGGTGGCTTGTAATGTGTTACGAAAAAACCAGATTTCCACATTAGAGACTTGTAAAATGGCCAAGTAGAGCAAAAAAAATTAAATAAATAATGTCTAGTAGGGAGTCAAGAGGCTGAAATAAGTTTTTTTTCTGTTTTTTGTCAGGAATCCAGATGTGACATTTCAGCCACATATTGTCAAAAACCCTTTCAGGTTCTCATTGCGTTATTTATTTGGATTTTGAAAGCTGTGTTTATGTAAACTACCACTTTTTCATACCAGTTTTACACTAATTCGAAACAAAAATGCTTCTCAGCAGTGTTTAAATTACTCTGTATAATGTCTTAACGTAATCATTATATGGGAAACCCTGCGCCTCACAGCTGTGGAACCGCATTAGACACAGGCCTAAAAGCGCTATTATCTCACAAAATGAGTCATGAACCTGACACTGCGAGTCAGCTAAAAATCCATGTTAACCAAATTGTCAACCCTTCACAGCAAAATTATTGGGTCCATTTTGACCAAATACATTTTTCTTCTAACTTGATTATTCTGGTGGATAGTTTTAACCTCTTTTCTGTCAGGCAGGGAAAAATGTTATTACTTTAGTCCATTACAAGACCTCCAGGAGATAAGAGAGGAGGCCAATAGAGAACATGAGCTAAAAACATGGCATGTGATCTTACACAGTGATGCAAAAATGTATGTTCAGAGGATTTTGCATCTCCCAACAAAGTCTCCGCTCAGAGTGATCATCTCACATTTGATTTTCCTTCTGATCTTATTTAGTATCTTTGTTTTGAGACTTCATCTTGTTTTTAGGCTTTTATCCAATTCCCTCGTTCTCTTAGGCTGATGTTTCTTTCATATTAATTCCACGCTGAAGGTTATATTCTGCGAAGGCTCATTTATATGGTTGATTTATCTGTTTTATCAAAAAAAAAAAAAAATCAAAACAATTCACAACATGGTTTTCTGAATTGTTTTTCTACAATGGATCAATTTCAGTCAGTTTGTCAGAAAGGTAAAGGTCATTTTTCTTCCAATTTTCTGACTTTTTCTACAAGACCTTTCTTGCTTGAACTCGTTATTTGGTTTTATTCAAGATTTAGTACATTCTTTAAGTTTCACTTTGCTACTCAAAAACATTCTTGCATGACTGTTTATGCATATATTTGTGCATATGCATGAATACTTTGGTTTATGGTAAAGCCTTAGGCAGTATCAATATATGCTTGTTTGTTAATGCTTTCCCCTGAGTGCATATGAGTTCTATAGCCGCTCTCGCTCAGTGAGCCTTGCTGCTTCTCTTCCCCAAAGAGAGGCCTGTACAGCGGACTGTGTGTGTTCACCCTGCAGCTGGATGTGTGGGTCATGTGTAAAAGTGATTTGAGTCACTCGAAATCAGCGTGTCAACCGAGCAAGTAGGTAATGTAATCACGCAGAAATGTTCTCATGAAGTGCTCCGTTGGCCAGGAACCAAAGCGGTGCAGTGACACTTCCTCTGTGGGAATGCGTGACGTGACCGTGAGCGCTTCATTTTCACCCACTGAAGGAAGCAGAAGTCCTTCACTTATCCCTCAAGGCCTTTAAACTACATCTTTGAAAGTCAGAAAGACTTTTTTTTTCCTTCAATGTGGTGACATTCTTTTTCTCAATAACCATTTTAAGCCAGATATCAAGTCTCTGAGAACATTCTGTAAAATTGTGCAAAAAAAAAAAAAAGTGCTCGTGAAAGGCAGAGCTGTTATATTGGGTCTGACAAAATCATGAAGAAGTGCAAAGTTCATTGGAGTCATCTTCTTTTCGAGCGAGTACGGTTCGTTTTGGACTTGTTGATGCTTCTGTGGTCAGGATTTCTGGGCACAAGTTGAGGTTTTTGTTTGTGAATATGTTTGACTTACAGGTGGTACACAGTGGGGGATGTGGCTTATTATGGTTATCCATACTGCGGGGTCAGAAAGTTGCCAGTATAATCTAAATGGTAAAGAGACCACG
Organism: Acanthurus leucopareius; assembly: GCA_029814765.1. Classification (NCBI taxonomy): domain Eukaryota; kingdom Metazoa; phylum Chordata; class Actinopteri; order Acanthuriformes; family Acanthuridae; genus Acanthurus; species Acanthurus leucopareius. The sequence continues at coordinate 6,125,454 of JAQMCX010000048.1, forward strand.
GGGCTCGGCTGCCCTTGTTTCACCATGCTGGAGACCTGGCATTTGGCCTGTGTTTGAGGACCAAAGCTGTAATTTTCTCTGTTTTCTTCTGTTCTCTGTGGCTTTTGGAAGACTGGGTCAGATGAATAAAACAAAAGCCATATTCAAAATAATTCTTTTGTATGCTCATCCTTTTATGCCTTATTTCTTTATCATCAAATGAGCACATGTCCTCATGCCCTTGTTCCATCCCACCAGCACTTTCTGCAATACCGCTCTGTTCTTTTTTTGTGTCTGTGCTGCTTTATTGATACCATCCGTTTTCCTCCTTTCCTTCCTTTCCTCACTTCCCTTCTTCCCTCCCATCTTCTTCTTAACGCTGTGCTCTGTATATCTCCCTCTGTCTCACCCTCTGCCTCCCTCTCTTTCCTCCTCTCCTCCCTACAGCGTTCCCCCATTCCCCTCTGCGTTGCACTCATTTGTGTGATCGCCTTTTTCTTACCCACAGCACATCCGCTGCCCCAGAAATGAGAGGAGGGAGAGTGGGAGAGCAAAGGGGAGAGCATGATGCAGGGCCCAAGGAATAGGGTTTAATGAAGCCAGCCTAAATGAATTTACTGCTTTCCATTGAGCCGCTCTGTCCCATGTGGCGGACTTGCACCTCAGCCATTGTGTCAGAGGCCCCCTCTCTGTTCTGCTACCTGTTTGTCTGACACCTCTGTAATTAGCCGCCACTATTGAGGAAAGTAATTGCGTATTAAAGCCATGTTCTGTTAGGGGAGCCTCAAAAGTGAACATTTTTATGCAAATGTACAGAATCGGGCCTAGATTAAGAAAATTACCCAGGGTTTTGAGCGTAGGAGAAATGGAGGAAGGCCATTTTCTACCAAAGAAGAAGAAAGGAAAATTGCGGGTATCGCAGCATGCTAAATGGATGGAGGGGACTCTGTGTCTGCTTGAATTCGTTTGGTGGGATATTTGTGTGCGCATTAGTCTCCGGGGATAAACGTTTTTTGCTGTGTGGCTGATTTACTATTTCAAATTGGTATTTTAAACAGCGCTCTGCTGGGACTTGAATAACAAAAGCAAATTGAAGTTATTAACTACTACGGTTGCTCACCTGGTTTGTATAAGAAGCTCCTGGGGACAAATTGCGTGCTGATTGTTATTCCTCGTCGTTGTTTTTGTATGCATGTGCTTGCATGTGTGTCGCCTCTGGAAAGCCTGTACATGCCAGATGCTTGCTTGCAACTTCTCTGGTTAGGAACAAAAGTGCAAACAGAGGAGCCTGGATTGTTTTGCACCAACTATTTGTACATAAATTACTAAGTTAAGTTTTGCCTGAGTTGTCAGCAACTGCTAGCAAAGTTCAAACAAGTGTTTAAGTAGAACAGATTGCATTTTTTTTTTTTTTTTAGCAAATGCTGTTTAATGATGGTGCATCTGCATTAGCATTAAACATATTTTATTAAAATATCAGGTAAAAATCTGGACTGACTCCAGTCACAGGGTCACATAATTAGCAAGCTAACATAATCTTCGAGAGTGAGTTCACTCAGCCACACAACAGTAACATGTTATTGGATAGACGTATTTGGTAACAAACAGTCTGTCAGAGCTAGTTTGTTTGGTGCAGCCGATTTTAATTTGGGGATGTATAAATCTCCACTCAGTAAACATTGACCTTATAGCTGCAGTTTTAAGCTAAATAATTTGTGCAGCTGGTTTCTGGAGCATAATGTGACATGTTGGTTCATTGTATATCTTCTTAGAATATATGCAAATGTGCATGTGTTGCTAATGCAAAGCACATGACCTCGCCAGCCAAGGACTTTGTAAACATGTATGCAGACACACACCCACACAAACTCATCTCCCCCTTTTTTTGAGTCAACGCTAACCTTCCCAAGCCATGACATATGGCCTGTCTGTTTTGATCAGGCCGTCAACTTCTGAACCTCAGATTTAATGTTCAGCTGGAGCAGAATGATGCATAAACACTCTGGAGACACCCCCAGCCAGTCTGGGAAATTTGCCTTCCTCCTGGAAACTTTACTTTCAAATTTTCTTTCAGTCGCATCTCATTTGAAAATCAGAAATATTGTCTTCTTTCGAAGAGCCAAACCCAAAGAGAAAAATGTGTACTGTATATATGGTGTGTGTCCCTGCATATATTTTTTGTGAGTGTATATGCATTTGTTTTCTTGTTTTCTTGGCTGCCAGTCACATCAAACAGGCTGTTTTTTTCACAAATAAGCTTTGGTCCAGTCTCTCTGTGCTAAACTTTGCAGTTAGTCTGTTCTTAGTCTATGTTCCTTGTTTAGTTTAAGAGCTAACGCATTGGAAAAAAGGCTAAATTTGCCTTTTCAATGATGCTCCAAGAAGCTGAGAAATTTTATTGTTTGATCTATTGATTTTCGTTTGATTTATTGCTCTTTGTTTGGAGGTTGTACCCAGGCCTTCAGGCAGAATGATGCACTCCTTAAACACTCTTGGCTCAGTATGTTGTCCTGCTTTTTAAATGAAAATTATGCAGTCAGTGGTTAGTTTGTAGTGGTGTAGTGTCAGGTGTTTACTGTAAAAGTTTCCATTTGACAAATCATTGGCCATAAACATCTCTGGTGTTTAAATGTTTGCTTTGTTGGACCTGAAGAGGGTCTGGGTTTATCTGATGCTCAGCTCTTATAGCATGTTAAAGCTGCTGTGTTTTTGTTTGTTTTTTTTGCCGTCGGAGGTCTGCTTCCATTACCTACTAAGCCTTTGTCAGATTGCGGGGCTGTGAAGCGGTCCCCTATCGCCACCGGTAGCGCTGGTTTCCAAGTCTCAGTCTATTCAGCTCACGCCGCCGCCCTTCAGAGACTGGTAATAACTATTTGCTCAGGCTTATACATTCTCACCCCCTGACTTACATTTTTTTTTCTCTGTTTCTTCACTTGCTCCATTCATCCCTCTCCATTTACAGGATCTATACTTTCTCTCCTCCCTTCCTTTCTTCCTCCCTCTCTCAATCCCTTCCTCCTTCTCTGGCATCATCTTTCCTTTCATCAAAGCAATCACTATTTAAACTCCTTTACTCCAAGGTCCTGCCCGATTCCCTAGAAGCCAAACACTATTAAAGGAGGTCTCCAGAGCTTAGTCAGTGTGTGTACGTGGGAGTGTGCTTGTGTATGTACAGTAAGTGTGAATTTTGCAAGCACATTTCACAACTGTGTAGTAATATGTGTATGTATTCACGTTGGTGTTGAGGGTATCTGAATCTTCAATAAGAGCGTGAACTCTGGTGGGAAATCTATTGGCAGCAGATACAGAAGATTACGGAAATTTGGCCTAGCGGGAGGCAGTAAAAAGGTGGTTGTGGTTGGGGGTTAGAGGGGGTGGAAGAGTTTTCCACAACCCACAGAGAGTAAAAATATGAATAGAGCATGTGTCGATGACCTTGTGGTATGAGGTTTCGCCTCCTTTTTGCTGGCTCTGCTTAGCCAGTGGGAAAACAATTCAAGCGTTTGTTGTGACACACACTCACAAATATGCTCATACAGTGCGGCCAAAAGCAGACAGACGTGCCTTCTCATTCTGGCACTTACACACACACACACACACACACACACACACACACACACACAGTTGCAGTCATGTAAATACACACAACTTCATGCAACCTGTTCAACTTTTCTGTTAGAGAAACAAGAAAATCTTCATAATACCGCTAAACAAATTTTATATGTTGAAAATGTGTCCGTCTTATTTTAAAGAGTCTATCAACTTATTTATACAGCTTTCAGTAATTATTTACGTTATCGATTCTTAAGGTCTAAGATTATGTAATGTAGGACTATAGAATAAAGGCTACTAACAGTAAAGCTGATGTTTGTCTCCATTAATTTTCCTGCATAGTTTAATATCAGGAATAGCAACACATTCTCATTTTGGATTTTTTTTTACTTAAACTTGAATAGTTACCGAAACAATTAAATAACAGTCACGGATAATTTTCTTATTGTTTATTTGCTTTTTCTTTCTTTGTCGTCAAATTTAATTTTTGATGCTGTTTGTGTGGCTCATTCAAAATACTGACTCAAACAAATTGAAATTTACACCAATATGTTGGTGTAGTGTTGCTGTTTGCTTATCACATTAAGATTATTGATATGATTTAACACTGCTGAGAATGTGCATTCAATTTTTTATTCACATGTTTTGTTTTATTTAGACTTAAAAGACTCCTCCTGCCTTGACTCAACCAGGTGTCTATTCAGAGAGATGGAAAGCAACAGAGAGAGAGAGAGAAAGAGAGAGACCTGTTTCATTAGCAGATTGAAGGAGCTGAAATGTGATGGCTGGTTGAGATGGCTACTTAAATATGATAGGCCATTAGCTATTCATCCTTACTGCACTATTAATGCAAGGTATGGAAAAAGCAATCATGCAAATCACTCTTCGATCAGAGCCTTTCACAGAGGAATAAATGCTGACGGCGTTGGAGGGGCGGGAGCGTTAAGAATGAGGTGGGCAGAAGATAAGTCTCGCATAAAGAGAGACAGCAAATGAGGAGGACAACTTTGTACTTTCCCTCCTCTTTCTAGTCTCATATCTGTTTTTGTCCTCACCCGTTAATGAGCACCTCTTCTGTTTAATTTTAAGATGTCGTGGATCATGAGTGACATGTCGTGGCATCAGGAGAGAGGGATGACAGTGGGGCTTGTTAGGTGCTCTGTCTGTCTCTGCTCTTTGCTTCTCATCTTCAGCTACATTACCATAAATTAGTTTGGGTATTTAGCATAGCAAAGGAACAGTCCATATTGCCTATTAAGAATGACTCCAGTGCCCCCACCCCCACCCCTTAAAAGCAATAACATAGAGACTGTGTTGACCCTTTAAAAAGCTTTTTATTGTGTTTAAAATTAGATTTCAGCATCACACAAGGAGTATAATGGCAAGACATTGAGGGAGCTGAAGGGTTAGTTTTTATTTGTTCAGTCTTGGTCATCTCGTTTTACTTGCATGCAAAATTGAACTGAGAGCATAAGCACTTGGGTCTGTTAATTTGTCTCTTACTAAAGTGGAGTTTCATCCTTTTGACTCTTTCCTCCAACTGGTATCAGGGAACATTTCAGTGTTTTCTGCCACTTTAATTATTTCAGTTATTTTCACACCATGTCTTTATTTTAAAACACCTCACATTTACCACATTTTGGCATAAATAAAAAAAAAAAAACAAAACAAAAAACTAAAAAAAAAGACTCTTAGAAATGTTACTGACCCTGCTTTAGTCTCAGGGTTGTGTTGTGGTCTGGATGTGCAGAAACCTAATTTCTATATAGTATGTTGGATCTTTTACCCCTCGCTGATAACTCAATTGTAACATCAGTTAAGTTCCTCAAATCCGACACTTAAATCCTGCCCAGTTTTTGCATCAGGCCACTTCCTCTTTATTATACTGGGTGAGATATGACTCTCCTTGGATAGTCACTTTGAGCAATTGAACCTGACAGTGAATGTCTCAAAAATACTTTTACAGCCTCTCATAAAATACTTCATCAGGCCTCAAAAATTGTTGATTAGCATATTCACCTAGAGTAGGCTTATGCAGTACACTTTAAATTAATAAGCCACTAACTGTACAACATTTCATGAGAGAGAGAGTGAGAGAGAGAGAGATGGTAAGGCAGTGAGATGGATGCCTTTTTTGCCACCTTGTGAAATATGTAATACATCTTCATTTTAACGGGTGTTGTAAATGTCAGAGTACAGATCTTCTCTTAATGAAAAGATCACCCTCTGTCCAAACTTTGACAAATGTATCTGTGTTGAGCTGAAAACTGGGGAGTCATCTCCCAGTTCCAACAGTTTGGATGAGTGTTAACAAACTCAAGCTGTTGCCTCCTCCTGTGCAACTACCCAGTTGATCAGTTTCAGATTCAATCGTGCAGCGTCGTCTGCTGTCAGTCCTGTCGAGCGTGGTCACTGGTGAGATATCGAACGCTCATTAACCTTCATTTGTAACTGCGGCAAACATTATCAGTTAATTTCACTGTTAAATCACTCCCTCTGTGATTAAGTCATCTTCAGATCAGATCTGTGGCTGAAGAGATTCAGCTGTGGTCGCCTGAGCAAGACCTCAGTCCTGACATGTGGTCCATAAATTGTACTTTTCTTGCTCAAGTGTTTAACTGTATTAATTCACTGTGGTTTTTGACAAATGTATGGTCACTGAGCACCAGAGCAGGATCTCGTGACAATAGTAATCCTTCCAGCTGCACTTTGACTGATGTTGGATCTCAGTTTGATGTTGCACCCCATAGTGCAGTATGCGGTTTGGCCGACCCTAAAAACTCTGCTTATCCGCAACAAATCAATGTGCTTTGTTAACTTTGGTGGCTGTGTGGCATTTTTCATCTATTGCTTTTCATCCTGCATGATAAAAAGGACGGGTGAAGCTCTAATCCAAGCTCATTTTAGCATGCGGAGTTGCTCTTAATTTGCATAATTGTATGTTTAACTACTCGTTGGTGACGCATGAAAAATAATTTATATAATTTTTAAAGGTTAAAGAATTAATTGTTTAAGAAATATAGTCTATGTGTTCATTCATTTCAGAAATTGAGACTAATTGAGAGGTCTTTTATAACCCCACTTCTAGTTTCAAAAAACTTAACTTTGCAGAAGTATGAGCACACGGTGTGGTGTGTACAAAGCCTGGAGCTGGTAGTGTGGGCTGCTTCAAAGCTATATCCAGCATGCTGGACTGTGATTGCAGAAAGGTTAGCATAGGTTTGAGGATCTGAAAAGCATTAGATAGCGCAAGCTGCTGTCAATTTGCTCTCAAACCCGCCAGCAAAACTTTTTCCTCTGCTCTTCTTCCCACGGTTTTATGCAAACTTACAACGATGTCACTGACATCAATTTACCCCTAAAAGTAGCACCGCACTGGGCCATTATGGAGCTTACACTATCACGGAGCGTCCTCAGGGAAAGTGAGAACAGGAAGAAAATGAAGAATCAGCATATAGATGGAGCTTTGTTTTTTCCCATTTTTACAGCACGCAGGTGCAGTGGTTTTGTCATAAAGTGCAGACAGAGTGGTTTAGAATATATTATAATATGTTTGTATACTCTAAAGATAGGAGCACTGTCTATACTTTACATAGGGTTCCTGTTTTTTAACTGTATATCACTTTATGTACATGTCATAATGCAACTTCATAACGGGCCTGCCCTCCCTAGCTGTGGAAATTAACACAATGTGAATAATAAATGAGGACTCGAGGATCAGGCTCCTGCTGTGGACAGATTATATAGCTGTGCCCTTGATATTAATACTTTGAGTCAACAGAATCAATATCTTCAGTTGTGAGGAACCAACAGAAAGAGAAACTGTTTTCGCTGTATTGATCTGCCTCTTTAATCCTGTGATTTTAGGAAAATTTAAACAATAAACTACAGCAGTATTTGAGCCTAAGTGGAGCAAAACAGATCAGTGTTCATCCTCTGGTGGGAAAATACCTTAATAAAAACGATCAGATTATGTGTCTGAGAGGGATCAGCAACTATTTTCATTTTTAAATATTTTAAGGGCATTATACCTTTTAATGAAATAGGGAGAGGAGGGATAAGCAACCACAGCCATCAAATCAGGGATTTTTTTTTTTTAATTAATATTGTGAAATTAGATTTTTAATTTTGTCTAAATTTGGGTTTGCTGACACTCATTTAATCATGAGTGTAATTGTTTTGTTAAATCAGTCAATCTGTGCCCATTGGATTTTTTTTTCATGATTTGCGTTACGTCATCACAACAGGCATTCATTTATTGGTACACTTTTTTTCCAACGTTTTTACTGTCTGTTTATGTTCAGGCCCAGTGCTGCTGCAGAGAGAAAACAGAAAACTCATGATATGGATGGTCAATTACGACCACATCCAGAGATGGAGAGCATATAAGGACTCCGGTAGTGACGTGCTGTTGTTGTTTTCCTCCCTCCTTGTGGCCGGCCTGTTTTTATTTTTAATTTGGAGTGCTTTACTGTTGTTTTTCTTCCTCTGCCTAAAAGCTATCCTCCTTTACAGCTGCTCTCAAGAACATTCATCTATCACAGAAAGGATGGGGAGGGACAGAGGTAAGCAAAGGGAGAGAAACAGGGAGAGAGAGAGAGCGAGGGTATGAACAAATGTAGAGACTGCTAATGGCTTTATTGGAATGATACCAGTTATTAATTATTCTGCCCCCTCTTAAAAAAAAAGACAGAATGAAAAAAGAAAGGTTGAGTTAAGGGAGAGGAGCAGCCACCATCTGTAACATGCTGTCTCAACTAATAGCTGGAAGACAGCTTTTACTGAACCCTGGATGGCTCTTTCCTAATTGATGGGACGTGCATATGTGTGAGTGTGTATCGGTCATTGTGCGTTTGCCTCGCCTGTTTCCATTTACAGATGGCGTGTGTTGATGTAGAAACGTGAGTGTCTGTTTGCCTTCCAGTGAGCGTTTGAGTGTGTGTGTGTTCATGAACAGCGTGTGTGCGCTGTAAATCTAATCACTGTTAGTGTGAGGTAATGTGAGTGGAAGGCTAATATTGTCCATGTCACTAGTCTTCCTCAGGCATGTCAGGAGAGACAACCTGTCCTTGTCCTTTTTGTCCTCTTCGCTCCATCTGTCTCTCTGTTCTCTCTCTCTCTCTCTCTTTTTCTCTCTACAGGCAAAGCATCTTTTATTCTTCACTGAAACAACTTTTGACAGAGTCAGAAATCAAAGCAGTGGAGTATTTATCTCCCTGTCTTCTAGCTGATATTTCATTTTCAGGCCCTCTAAGAAAGCTCTTTAAGGTTTTGTCAGACGATAGCTGCGTACCAGAATCTCCCACCTCTGCTTCATAGTGTAGCTTAAAGTACATACCCGCCAACACATACAATAAAGTGCAGATGTAATCTCTCTGAACTGATTTTATCATCTGAAAATGAACACCACCAGTCACAAAAGCCAGTCATTGTAATTCACAGCAAGCATTCCTCTCCACGTGTTGAAATTCCTTTACGACCCATGTGCAATGCCAAACCGCTGTGAAGTGGTAAAAAAAGTATATAGAGTGTGATCACTGATGGGATATTCCTCCAGTTTTTCCTCTGAGCGCCGGTAGATCTGAAGGCCTTTGCAGGGCAACAAGGAGATGGTGAGTGTCCGGAGGGAATGGGATGATTATCACGTCCCTGGATATAGCTACTTTCACTCTGTGATTAACCTCTGCTAGTGTGTGGAGGTGTTTTATTGAGGTGTGTGTGTGTGTGTGTGTGTGTGTGTAGGTGATCGTGCCTAGGGTGTAGTTCTAGAGGAGCCAAAGGGATGATTACATTGAAAAGGTCGCATTTGTCTCCAGTTCATGCAATTAACACACCACAGAGAGTGAGACAGGGACTTTGGATGAGTAATGCAGACACAGAAAGAGGAGGATGGAGAGGAAAGTTTAATTTGACAAATGTTCCTTCAGCTCTAAGTCTTTATATTAGTGTTACTTCAAAACTTAAGTTAAAGATCCCCTTCATTGAAGAATGTGGTTTCTTAAGTTTATGTCCCCTGAAATGTCAGACCTTAACTATATTGACTTACACATGTTCAAATTTTATTGCTAGAGGTGTTTTTACATTCCTGTACTGAACAGGGAAAATCTGAGATTCCAGTTGTGACCCGGGCAAACTAGATTTGATATGTAAAAAATGTGAAAACCTATGGCCGGCAGGGAAACCTAAAACCTCGTGTGGAGAGCAGAAATATTAGTTCAAAGTGAGAGTTTGCATGAACACATCCACTAATGCCGTATCAGCCACGACCACTCACGAGCTCACAAAGTAACAACAACATAAACAAAGAGATGATGCTAGTGACACTTAGCATACTGATTCGCCTACTAGAGGCTGATTTTGGTGCTTTAAACACTCTCTTTATGTCGGTCTAAATCTGACTGAATCTTTGAATGTTTCCTTTAAAGTTGGCATCCCTGTGTTAGTTTCTGCATATCTTGCTATTTATTTATGAGTCATCCTGTATATGAGCTGCTATGCATTTGTGTAAGTGCAGTGAATCTGCTGTGGGATTATGTATTTTGCCTTACTTTCTTGTGTTTGTGTTTGCATATCTGTATTCGGGAATGTTTAAGTTTGTGCCCATGGTTTGTGAGCTTTTTAAAGTGTTTTCAAAATCATTATTCATTCATTCGAACAGCATGTATTTGCAGCCAGGATCCCAGCGTGTATAAATTTTAGACAAGCTGTGCCTCTCATGGTGGCCGTTTGGCTCGTGTTTTAATTATGTATGAGAATAAAGAAATATTGTTTTGTACTTTTGTGCCTCCTTCAGTGGATTGTGACAGATTGTGTTAGGAGTGACACCACTCCACTGAAGACTACAACAGTTCTGACAGGCTCTGTGTTTGGAGTCAGGATACTGATGCCTCAGTGACTGAAACAGGAATAAATTGGACTGGATAGAAGAGAGCGCTGAACTTCAAACCACAAGTTTCACATCCAGTTTGCACTTCAAACGCTCCCTCTTCAAATCCTCTGCACAAAGTCATCATTGACATTGTTTTTAGTTTGTGCATGAAGGATGTCAGCCAGGTTTCTCTTTGACAAAGGGTGGGTTTTGACTGGAAGGTTAGCGTGGCGTTTAATATAAATTCCTACACAGGTTTATGCTTTCGGCCTGTCTGTCTTGTTGTACAAGTTAATGTGAAGTGAAAACTTTAGACATTTAAGTCTGTAGTTTCAGACGGACAGAAGTGATTTGGTTTTAAATTAAACTGTATTAAAAAAAAAGTGTGTGTTCTCTGGTGGCCAAGAGGTGCTCACCATGTAACAAATCACCCTAAAAATGTTTAAAACAAACCATGCATCACCGGCTGTATCAATGCACAACTTGCACCCTGTTATATTACTCTGTACAGTCTCACACAGTTTTATTGCCAAGGCAGGCCAGCTTGCCTGAAACAAAAGCCACCCCCCCTCTGAGATAAAAAATTATTGCACTTATGACATAAGATGAAATAAAACCTTAATCTCCAGGGGAGCAGTGCTGTTGTGCTATTTCACACACCATATATACATTTAATAAGTGTGAGTGTAGTTTATGTCTTCCACTGGCTGAAGTCATCATTAGACAAGATGCTTCAGGATCCTGGTGGCGAACGACCTCAGGAATACCTCGGGAATACTCTGCTTTACATGCATAATTTTTCCTTAGTACTACATGTGCCATAGTCTTTGAATTTTAATGCAAATGCTGTGTTTTGGAAGTCTATAGGAATAGCATCATCCAGTGTGTGTCTACTAAATCCCCAAGCCGGAGACGCCAATTTGCTGAACGCTATTAAGAGACTTAATTGTGACTAAATACAGTCTTGTCTGATGAAATATTTTCGCGTGTTGTTACGCATCTGCTTGTAGGTGTGGACCGCTACTACCATCCTGCACAGCTTAAGGGTTTATGTTGTCTTCCTACACCATCCTGACAGCGACTACCTCATTATTTCCCACCAGTTCTTCTGGGAACATGTTACAATTCCTCCTCACGCACGTGCAAACACACACACGCACTCACACAGCTTTAGACCACTTGACCTTGGTTGCTATGACAGCAGCAGTAAAGGCTGCACTAAGGTGTCAGTGTGTCTCTTTGACGAGTCCCGTAGGCACGCCAACCCCCGGCCCACCCGTGTTCTGCGTTTGTGTGTATGTGTGTAATGATGATTAATACCTTTGTTTTGAAAGCCAACAGAGAGTTGTTGTGCGTTTGCATCAGTGTGTGTAAGTGCACGCGCCCGACTGTGTGTGTGTGTGTGTGTGCGTGTGCGTATTTGGCTCTGTGTGTCAGTGATTATGTGCTCGCCTCCGTCTGGCTGTGCGAGTGTGTGTTTGCCTGCTTGTGTGCATCGGTGGTTTCTATGCCTCGCACCCTTCCTAGCTGTCACCGGCGTGATTGTTGTTTATAGTTTTGACATCTCGCACCTTGTCCCAGTTGTTCATCAACCTTTTTCCGTGCATGTGAGAAGTTTTTGATTTAGTCTGGTCTCGCAGGTCACATTTACCGTCAACATGTTCTGGTTTTAAAATGTTTTGAAAAGTAGAGAGGTGGTGGCTCCGTTTTTACCAAACATCAATTAGAGTGACACTCTGAACCTCCTCTAATGAGTTGTTTATCTCCCAACCTTTGAGTTCGCACCACCTGTAGGAATTTCTCATTAATGTGTGCTTGTGAAATTAGTCGTGGTGACACATTTAAACTTTACAAGAAAAAATAACATACAGAGTTTGTTAAATACCATGTGCACACATTTTGGGAATGAACAGATTTAATTTTCATATCACAAACACACTGTGTCCATGAATTATTATTTTTTTAAAAGTCCCAAACACCTATCTTATTATTTTCCCAAACCTCAATGCAATGCTTTAGCTTTGACCCAATTTTCCTCCTAGGATTGATCAATCAACAAACATAAGGTTTCATAACAGTCAAGTAAAACAGAATGAAAATTTCCATATCAAACTCAGTAAAAGCCTCTATAATAACGGATGTATCAAACTCCTGTTTGATTGGAAATAGACTTAATCAGTTTTTTTTACGGTCTCCTCATCATGCGAGTTTTGGATTATCTATATGTCTCTAACCAGTCCTATCTGAATTAAAATAAAAATCCAAACTAAATTTTCTTTTTCAGTTGTCAGAGGACGTAAGTATTCCTGTACTGTCATCCTGCAAATATTTTTCCCCTTTTGGCTATTGCTCTGTTTTTGTTAATAAATCTAATTTGGATTCACCACCTTTGACACAGACGTCAAATCAGGGAGGTTTCTTGATCATGTTTACGTGAAGCTATGTAGAACAAAAAATTCCCAATGGACAGACAGTCAGGCGGGGAGGCTGGAAACACATGTCTGCACAGCACGAGCACCCATAAATATTTATTTTATCCTGTTTGTATGAACATTTAACCAACCCCTCTCCCTCTCTCTCTCTCCCTCTGTCTCTTTCATGTTGCTGTTGATGTTGCTGTGTCAAATCCAGGTAAGAAAACCAGTAATTTTCTGTCTCTATGCTCATTATTTCCCCCCCTTTTATTTACGTTCTTTCCCTCAATACTCCTCATTTCAGCTTTGATCATTCTGGTGTTTTTTGGCCTCCGTGCATCATCATGCTCAGCAAACATGACATAGGGGGAAGTTTTGCTCTAAAATATGTTTGAAAAACATTTTGGTGTTGCTATGGAAGAAAGAAACTCAACACACTTTCTCCTTTACCTTTCCTTTCCCCATTCACTTCTTGACTTTTCTTTTATTCTCTCCTTTCTCTTTGGCACAACTCTGATAGGGTCCATATTCAAGACCTCACTTATGTTTGTTGGCTCCACATGAAGAGCAGTTTTAGTAGCTTTTGGACGCAACCCACTCTGACTTCATATCTCTTCCTCTTTTTTCCGCTTTCATCGTCTCGTCTCTCTTTTTTTTCATGACTGTGGTATGCAGTAATAGCAAGACAGACACAGAAATGAATGTTTCTTTCCCCAGATTTGGACTCTGTTTTCTCACTCAGAGGTAGCTTGGTCACATGCTGCTGTATTAAGGTGTGATGCTGCTTCTGTTGCCAGTTTGAGGCCTGAACCGACCACGGCTGCCCTACGCCGTCACAGTATTAGTCAGTTCCTCTGGCAAGAAGCAAGCTGGCATCTTTTTCTGTTTTTTAAGTGAGTGTGCCAGTATTTGTTTGTTTGTATCTTTGAGGAAGTTAAGTGTAGGCTGTGGAGGCTGTGCATGTATGTTTAGCTGGCAGTCAGTACTGGGTTGCAGTGGAGTAGTGCGCTGGCACTGGTGAGGTCCTGTTACCCCGAGTGCACTATACCTTAGGAGGTAATGCGATTAGGGGGGCAGGGACAGGGGATTTGTTCAGAGAGCATAGAGAGAGGGACATCAAACACAAAAAAGATGGGATTATCAAAAGATGAAGGGAAAAAAGAGCCCATATCCTTGTCTATCTTTTAGCCAGCTCCCCCGGGCACAAAGAGGAGGAGGAACAATAATGCAGAGGCGAGGCATAAAGTCTCTTTCTGTCTTTCTTTCTTTCACTCCTGAGTTCCCTTATGTTCTCCCTCACTCCTCCTTTGTGGCAGGATCCCATTCAGGCAACTTTAGTCTCATCGGTCCTCGGGGAATCCCCATCAAAACTTATCCCACGTCATAAAGTGTCGCCCCAGTCTATAAATTATGCAGTTCAAGTTCACTCTAGTGCACCGTCAGAGAAAGTGAAGTAAAAGCTAAAATGCAATGCAGCACGGTGGAAATTCCTCAGTTCTGTATTTGTGGATGTTCCAGCCTCGCATATGCAAAATATCAGGACTGTCACACAGAAACATGAAGATGTGTTAGTGAAGTAACTTGGCAATTTCTGTGAAATCTACAGCCAGTGTGGGCGTCACACACACAGTCTTGCAGAAACACCTCAGGCCACCTCCATTTACTGCGTTATCGCAAATCCCCTCTTCTTCACACAAAGTGACCCTTGTAACGATGATGGATAAAACTGCATCAGGAGTTTGTTTGATCTGAGAGCCCTGATGGTTTAAATAGAATCCAATGAGGTGAAGGTTGTGTAGTGTGGAGCAGTTTGTTGAGTGGATTTTAAAGATAAGATAGAGGATTGTCCATCTGAACTTATACCTTTTAAAATCTTGTTCTGTCTTCTCACCCTTCTTTTCTTTACCTCTCCGTCTGTGTGGCACAATACAGCTGTGGTAACAGATTAATGGTGTCAATAACAGATTACCAGTCTGTCTGGATAACTGTTGGACTTCAGCAGGTAACACTCAGAGGAGCTGTTTCAACTTCCTCTAATACGTGGAGGAACTGCAAAGTTTTCTGTGATGCTTTAGTCTAAATTTTGATTTTAAATGTAGCTGAGTTCAAAGAGAGAAACTACATCTTTTGTATTCTATTTAAAGTTCATAACTTGTTAAATGTTAAAAATTGCAATCTCTGATCCACACTCTGCAAATTCAAAATGGACCTGGCTTCACAAACTGCTGCCACAACAATAAAACGCATAACGTTTAGTGTACAAGAAATGATGAAAATAATGAAAGACAAATTAAAGTCACCCATTTAAATCTTACCAAAATAATGTATTCAAACAGACATAAAAGTGTCAGTAAACAGACCAATAAATGCAGAGTGAAACACCTGTTTTCGCTAACATATGTCGGCATACTTGCGTTAAAAAACTTTCCAGAATCTCCACATATTTCTGTTGTTTTCCTAAAGATTCTACCCTGTTTTCTCTCTGAAGTGAGTCATCAAATAACATGGACAAGACTCATGGACAGTCCTTTTCCTTAAACACACCTCGAGCCTCTCATTCAGTCTGCACACCCTTTGTCTCTCATACGGTTTACTGGTGTGTCTGTGTTTTTTTTGCCTTTTGATTGACCTTCTCCTGCTGTTGTAATCTGATGATGCTTTATGAGTTTGTGAGGGGGAAAAAAGGCTCAGTGGGTGAGAGCTAATGTTCTCTGTGATGTGTGTTTGCTCTTAGTTCACATTCCAACCATAACAATCTGAATCATCAGTTAAAAGGCTGCTTTGGTGTGTGTTTCCAAAAAAGATCTTGTGTTTTATCCAGAAATGCGGTGAGGAGGAGAAACTCGACTTGTAAAACTCAGTAACTCCACCATCAGCACGGGGAAAGTATGTGCGGTCTGGACAAGTGCTGCTCTATACTGTTTGCATTTGTGTGTGTAAATGTACATTCACTGTATCTCCTCCCTGTTCACATGTGTGTTTCTGCGTGTGCACTTTCATCTGGGCCTTTGGGTCGTACATCCGTGAGGTTAAAGCACCATGATTTCTCACGCTGGTCAGAGCAGGTCGTAAAAGAGGCAATGAGAGGTTGATGTCATCCAGCCAACCGCAGCTGGGCTATTTGTGACTCCGTTAACGAAAGGACGGCTGGACGAACAGATGAACTCCGTTTGAGGTTTTTGCAGAAAAGTCGTATGGATCATCTAGCTCAAGACAGATCCGTTGACCTGTATTAGTGCGCACACGAACCCACTCTTTTCCTGTCTTGATCTGATGTGTCCCTCAATTCCCTTAGTTAGGCCAAAGGAAACATTTTGGCAGCTATTAAAGCCAGTTTGGGCTCTTTATGGGTGGCTGTAATGTTTTTAGTGAGCTGTTATTACACAGTGTCCAGTTTCAGTCTCTCCGCTGATGTATCCTCTAAAAACCTGCACCGCACCAGGCTTATTTATGTGGCTTCTCTTCTAGCAGTATGAAACAGGCAAGCGAGATCTTTCCTCCCCCTTTCTTGTTCTTTTTTAATCTGCTGGCTCTTTTTCTCTTTTGATCAATATCTCTTGTCTTGTCTCCACACATTTCCGAACTCTTTTCTCATTATTTGTGTCTATAGAATTGCCTTATTTGGTTCATCAATCCTTCTTTTCCTGCTTCATCCTGACAGTTTATGATGCCGTCACATCTTGCAGCTATAAAACTTTGTTTTTGGTGTGTGTATTTGTGTCTGAAGGCACTGAAAATGAGCAAATTCTTCACTATCAGTATCTCCAGGGGCATTTGATGGTATGGAAATTTGTTCTGCAAAGCCCCCTGATAGTTCTGCAGTAACCATAGTCTGTTGCATCCTTGGAAAAGACTGAGGAAAGATGGGAGAGACAGGAAAGAAAGAGAGAGAAGAGTGTGGAAAACTGCATCACAAATGGCATAATGCTTAGCATTTAGATGCGAGGGCAGATCCATAATTCATGTTGCTAATGAAAGCTAGGAGGTAGCCACTGAGTGTGGAGGGGACCATGCTGATCTGATGGGAGGTAATGGCATTACCATACAGATAGAGTTAATGTGCTTCCTGTGCCACACCCCCTTCTTTTCGCTCCTCTTCTCTCCACTTTTTATCTCCTCTCCTCTTATTTCTCTTCTCCTCACCCATCATTTATCTCTATATCTTCTATGTCCTCTCCTCTTATCCACTCTTATATGCCCTGTCATCTTCTCCTTATCCCCTTTTTATTTCCTCTCTTTCCTTGTTTTTTCTTAACTTTTCTCCTCTTTTTCCTTATCCCTCTTTCTCCTCTTGTCATCTGTCCTCTTTTTTCTGCCTCTCCTCTCCTCTCCTCTCCTCTCCTCTCCTGTTAATGCTCTTCTCTTCCCTTGGAATCATCTCCTCTTTTACTTCTTTTTATCTCTTCCCCGTTTTCTCATCTTCTCTCTTCTTCTCTGCCTTTTTTCTCTCCTTTTACCACTCCTTTTCTTTCCCTCTCATCTCCTCCTCTCTCATGCCTACTTTGCTTTACTTATCTGCCCTTTCCTCCCCTCTTTGCTGCTCCTTCTCCTTGTCCTCTCCTTATATCACTCTTTTTTTCTGCATATCTCCCTTCTCTTTCTTAAATATCACCTCTCCTTCTTTCCCATTAAGTCTTCTTTCTTTTATGTTCTCCTCTCCTTTCATGTCCTTTCTTCTTATTTTATCTCCCCACTCTTCTCTTCTCCTCTCCTCTCCTCTCATCCTCTCCTCTCAGCGTGCCAGCAGCTCCTGTTCCATTGCCTCCAAAGGTCTAGTTTGCCTTGGCCTCTCACCACAGAATATAGACTGAATGATTTGCTCGTACTCTGTTAAAAAGAGCTGATATTGGCAGGGAAGGATGTTGAAAGAACGCATGCCATCCACTGGAAAGTTAAAAAGGAGAGGGAGTGAGTCTGAGCCTGTTAGTGTTCAGGGTAGCAGGTGTGTGTTCGTCACTCTGCCTGTGTCTTTGTGTAAAAAATAAAATATGTACATGTTTGTTCCTGTGGTCAGCAACTGGGACAGACATGGGGCCCCAGCAGGTAACTGGGCCCATGCTTCTGTGAGTCATCTGGCTTTGGTGACAGATGTGTGGCTGCGGGCCCTTCAGCGGCTGTGTCAGAAGCTCGGCCAGAGTCGTTTTCGCTGCAGAAGAGGACCTGAGAGATTGGATGCCTTTTTTAAGATTTTTTTTTTTTTGGTGAACTGGGAAAGAACGAACAGTTAGGGACTGGAAAGATGGAAAGATGGCAGGACAAGGAGCACTGAGGGAGCTAGATTCTGACTCACGATGACTGTGATGTTGATGTGGACTCATGGCACAATGCATATATACAGTGTTGCTGCGAGAACTGTCTGTACATTAAGGCTTTCTTCAAAGTGTCACTCCAAAGGCCACTCGGGGTGCAGCCTGCACTCTGCTGTTCCACAGATAAGACCAGCTTTAAGTTCTCATTGGCAAAGTGTGAGAGGAAAAAAAGTAATTTCAGAGAGAGGATATTTGCAGGTGTTTAGGCCCCTGATCTGAGTGTGAAGTAGAAAGGATTGGCCAACACTTACTACTCGGCCTTCATTTTTAACAGATGCACTCACAAACAGAGAGGAAAGTAACGCCCAAGGGCAAATCAGTCAACAGAGAGGAAGTCAGAGATGTGGTTATCGTTTCTTTTGATGAAGCCACAGGGGGCCAAAGGGCCCGTAGTCGAATAAGCTGCCCTCTCTGGCCTTTTGTCTGTCGAGACTCTGATGGTCAAAGACCTCGAGCCTTCCAACTTCAAACCTCCTGCATTTCAAAGACTCCATTCAGACAGTTACTCCATCTGTCAGTCAGTCAGTCAGTCAGTCAGTTAGTCCATCACTCAGTCGATATAATGATTCTCTCCGTCGCTCTGAGATCTTTATGCCCATTGGTTATCACTTCAGGCGTTCTCATACATTAATTTATGAGCTCAGCCCATTCTGTCTGGGGAGGGGTTTGATTGGATTGTCAGATCTCAGTTTTCCTCTATAACTGCTCATCTCATCTCCACATTTCACTTGTGCTTTCTCCCCTGGTCCTCAAACTGAGACTTTCTAAACGCTTAAGAGCAGCCCACCTTCTATCGCCTTCAGCCTGCTTGCAGACCTGCCTATAGCAGGGACAGGGAGGCTATAGATTGTGTGGATGTCTGTGTATTTTCCATCCAGGGGGCCTTTGTGTGTGTGTGTGTGTGTGTGTTTGTATGTGCGTATACTGTACATATGGACATACGTGTGTTGTGAAGACCCTATGGCCTATTTCACAAGAGCCAATCTAAGTAATGAAAGTAGTGAGAGGGGTATAGGGGAGTGCGTTGGTGGGAGGCAGCAGAGGAGAGGGAAGGAGCACTGGGTCCAAATTATAATACAAATCATATCAAGTCAATCATAAAAGCAGTTGAGATTTACTAGTTTCATTTCACTTCCCGAGATTCTTCAGTTTAATAGGGCAGCTGGGAGAAGAGAGAGCAGGATTGCATGTGTGAAATGGGGAAGTGCGTGCATGCATCCCTATGTGTGTGTGTGTGTGCGTGCGTGCGTGCGTGAGTGTGTGTGTGTACGCCCGATCTATGAATAACCCTCCACAAGCCATCTCAACCACGCGCTCACAGCCCCCTTGCTGAGGATAGAACAGCAACGTCTTGCAGGCATCTATTATTGAAGAAGCTGAGCTGATAGGAAGGCTACCAAACCCCTGTCCAACTGTAAACACCGGGAATGAAGAAAACACGTCAGCAGACACCTGTCCTGTTAAAGAAAACAAGGTCTCCAAATTAAAACAACACCGTACATTTATAGTGCTCATGAATTTGTTTTGTAATCTTTCAATTTTAATATTCTACTCAGAGTTGCTTTTAATGTGTTTTAGGTTGTCAGTAATGTTTATTTTTTACTCATTTTTGAAGATTGGTTTAAGGAAGAAACTCTGTTAATCTCACAATCAGTGAATTTTAAGCAAGCAAATCTCATTTGGTAGTTGCTCTTTTGTTGGCATAACACAATCTTTCTCAGCAGATGTGGGTGCTTAGTTGTCATGCTTTTAGGTACTTCTCTTCCTGTTTTGCTTAAAAGTTGAGATCGAAAGTTCATTCTTTATCTTGAAAACAAATTTGATAAACCAGTCTCACCACCAGATCCATTTAGTGTCTGGTTGGAGCTTCTAATCAATTATACAATCTTCCTTAGTAGATGAGGTGTGCCTAACTTGAAGTGCTCATAAAATGGAAATTCGTAACATTTGCAATCCATTATTTGATGAAAAATGGGCAAAACATATCTGCTAATCTTGATTATGCAGTCAGTTCCTGAGAGAACCTTGTGATGATATCATTTTCTTGACTGGTTACTGCAAATCTTGCAGTGTGTTCCCAGCTGAAAATATTGTACTTAGTCATAAATAGTCATCTTTAGTGAAATGAAAGCAAGCAAAATCATTTCATGGTTTGAGAAATCAGTTGCATTCCTGTAAGCCTGTGCAAGAGGAAACAAAAACATCCTGGACTCTGGCATGTTTGAGTAAAAGCAGTGTTCTTTCTGTGGAAACACAAGAGCTTTTCAAGACCTCGGGTTGTCATTTGTGAAGACCAGTTTTCACAACAAAGTCAAAGTAAAGTAAGGAGAGTATTCTTTAGCTTAGTCTCTGAATTTTAAGCTCAACTTTAGGAGACTGTTTCACGTCTTCTGGCAGCCCCTGTGTTTTGCTTGGCTTTTCTTTAAAAACAATACTGAAACCAAATATGTAAGTGCTGAAAACAGTGTTTGCTTAATGCTTACCTTGGAAAACGTTGCATGCTTTGTTCCATGTATATTTGCCTTTCATATCATGAGAGCGCTCTGATGTGTGCTCGCATCACATTTACCACCAGAGGAGATTCAAAGGGGAAATCTGTCTGTGTATTGTCTGTGTCTTAGTATTTATGTCTGTGTTTTCCCATGCATGACTGCCTGTTGCCTATCTTATCACTCCCAATCACTGTGTTGTGATTGCGATCGTGTATGTGTGCATGTATATGCGTAGACGCGCTCGGTGTTTGGACATTGAGACGTTCATTGTTATGCTGTCAGGATTGTCTGAGCGCATAGAGATGGACATCCGTCTGTGTGACAGCCAACGATCCAACTGTCATACCTCTGCATAGACATCCCTGCTCCATCATGCTGCCGTAGCGGAAAGTGGTTAAAGAGAACAGAAGGGGGCGGGGCAGTGGAGAGGAGGGGGAGAGTGGAGGAGTTGGGGAGTAGGAAGTTTAAAGTAGGCCGGGCCTGAGGAAAGCTAGTTCGTCTTACCTTAGTATGAGATATAGTTTACATTTAAACAAACAAAAATGAAAGAGAAAATCCCCCTGTGATTTCATCCCTGGAAAAAAGCAATTTAATTCCTGCTACTGGCAGAGAGGAGTCACGAGCCGACTTGCATACAGATGTACTGCAACATACATGCATGCTCAACTTTGAAATCGACGTACTTCTTTAAATATGAAAACTTTTTAGCTCGGATTAAGACAGAAAGATGGATAGAGGTTCAATAATGCAGAGAGTCATTTTGGTGGGTTTGTGACCCTTGGAGAAGGTACCACTCTGCAGCTGCCTCTTTTGCAATGACTGTGAATGGGAAAAATGCTTTTTATGAACCAGTGTGCATTGCAGTACCCCATGTGGTCACCGTGCCACCGGTGCTGTTCCTGGGAGGCTCAGACTGCTAACTCAGCCTTTGTGTCAACTGAAAATAACACTGGCGGGATGGATACATTAGTAAGGACATAACAGAACAAAACAATCCAGATAATGTTTCTGTCCCTTGTTGTTACTCATCTATCGGTTTCTTTGCGCTCTGCTGAGGTCCAGCCTCTCCTGGACCACTAACCACCAACCACATCACAACTACTTAGAATTTAACACACCATCCTCAGTGTGCAGTGTGCTAGGAACCTCTTTTCATCTGCTCTGATCTGCAGGATGATGAAACCACATTCACACACTTGCATCGATTCGTCAGCCACCTGCTCTGCCAGCCCTGGGGGGTTATCAATTAGCATTTGCACAGTCCTTTTTTTTTCACTCTGCTCACACGGGGCAAATAGAGGCGCGTACTCATGTGAAGAAGCTTAATAAGAGCCTACAGGTGTAGGAATATCCTAATATATTGAATAATTCTGAGGAACCAAATGACACTTTGACCCGAGCCAGAGACGAGCCGCAGCAATCAGATATGTGGGAAATGAACACACAAGGCTCAGCACATCAGACTGCTTTAATTTAGCTTCTGCTGTGTACTGCCTGTGTAGATAAAAATACAAATCTAGTAAAAATATTTTTGGTCAGAACAGGAACATAGAAGCAGGTAGGTCAGTTTGTGTGCTTCTCAGTGTCACTGAGTGCATGTGAAGGTTTGGTTTATGCTAAGATTAAAGACCTTGACCAACCCCTCAGCTCTGAATCCTTGGCTCAGCTGCTTCCTTTCACAGGTCCAGACTGAGGATGCGGGTTCATTTATTTTTCTTTTTTCCTCAGGAAATAAACACGTGAGCATGTTGACATTGGCCAGCGCTGTTTTAGTTCAGCTCACACATGTCAAGATTATTTCCTTCTCAACCTTTTGTGATGTTTCAATAAATGCAGTTTGTCTTGGCTCCATCAAAAGGAACTCAGGTGTCAGCAGTGAACCCTTTGCTTTCAAAATAAAACCTTTTTCACTTCAAGGTAACCTTAGTGCTTTGTTTCCAGCGTGTTTCCTTCCATTTTTAAGACTGTCCAGCTGTTTCTTGGTATGCAAACTTATTTGGAAAGTGGAACATTTATTTGCCTCAAACATGAAAAGTTTACATCTTCAATACTGTGTGTGTGCAAAATGCTAAACAAATAAACAGAAACTAAAATTTGGCTGAATGTATCAATCAGCCAGTAAAAGTTAAAATAGTCTGTGGCTCAGAAATGTAACAGTTCTGAGTAAGTATAAATGTTTCTTGTTTTTACTGCTGTCACTGTCTATAAATGACACTCGTAGTACTTAAAGTTGTTTTTCATTTTAAATCAGAGCATTGTTTGTGT
This sequence comes from Acanthurus leucopareius, assembly GCA_029814765.1. Lineage (NCBI taxonomy): Eukaryota > Metazoa > Chordata > Actinopteri > Acanthuriformes > Acanthuridae > Acanthurus > Acanthurus leucopareius. The sequence goes on from JAQMCX010000048.1 coordinate 6,148,333, forward strand.
GGCAGGGCATTCCTTCTGTCACCAATGGAGGCGGGGGTGTAAATCTATGTTGCATTTGATGCTCCAGAGGTTCCCATAAAGTTTCACTGATGTTTAAAGAAAGTGATTTGTGTTAATGACAATGCTTTTAAAATTTGTTTAGCAGTGTGAACAAGATGGGAGTGTATGGGTGTGGGAGACATCATGAAGAAATGGTGTTAACGCCACTGGGTGTGCTTGTTTCTGCAAAATGGCCTCATATTGCTCGGCTGTAATGTGATTTTGCAGAGCAGTCATCAGAGCCAGTTACACCTACAAGATGACAACCCATGAAAGTGCACATAGCCACTTCTTCACCGCGGAAAATAATACATGAAGATGGAGGCTGTGACCTCTATATGTAATTCCTTTCTACTGGTGTTGCCAAAACACATAAATATTCACTAATATAAATGGTTGGTTTAATGGCTGCTGTAATACAGCGGTAGAAAATGTAGTTATATTATCTAAGGGGAAACAAATAGTCAGCTGTGCAGTAAGAGACCGGGATGTAAATTATTAGTAGAACACAGTGTTATCAGGCTTGTTTTGTGGGAACGTTTTTGCTTGTACCTCAGTGATTGGCAGTATTGATTCTTTGCATGAGCTCTAATGGCGGACGCAGTCATGTGTATTAGTACATACTGTAGGGAGCAGTCGCTCGCAGGAAGTCATACCTGATCACTCAAGCACACGTCACATTGACCTTTCTCTTTGATTTGACAAGACTCCATTTTCCATGCAGACACACACGCTCACACACACACATATTCAGCTAACACATGCTGACCTTTGTTTGATATGTAACTGTGTGCTCATTTTCCATAAAGCCCGTAACAGTCTGGAACAAAAGAAAACATGAATTCAGGAAAAATAGAGGGGAGAGCGGGGGAGGGCAAAAAAAAGAAAAAAAGCATAAAAGATAAAGGTCATATGTGGCTCAGAGAGTAAAGATCTCTGTCACTGCCCTCGGCTGAAGTCTTATACAGTAGGTGATCCCTCTTCCACAGGGAAAAACCTCTTTCTGTGGGTGTTTTTAAAATATCTTCATTTTAAGAACTGCTAAAAGATCTGAATTCAGGGAAAAAAAAGCTGTGTAGTGTTCATCATTAATAGCTACATGCCTTTTTGCTCTTTGCAAAGTGCTGGTTCCAATACACCTCTAGTTTGTCCTCATTCATTTGTAATTTAGACCAAGAAGTCACATTCGTTATTAAGTGCCTTTAAGTGCATTTTCTTATTCACTTGTGCTCTGTTTTTCCATTTTAAAGTCACTCAGCTGAGGGTTTATGGCTCATGTGTTGGCCTGACTAATGTGCTGGTCCTCTGGCTGAAGATGGACCTTCAGATGGATCACATGCCGTGCAGAAATGGCCTCTTTCACAGTGGGCTGTACCAATTAGGCTTCAGCTGATACATTGGCATTATTAGCTGATTTCGGGTTATCACAGATACCCTGGTATTACCTATTAGATATGCAAAAGAGAAGTTGGAGGGCAGTAAATGAAGCCATTTATTGGTTTGGGTAAACCTCATTTTGATGCACGTTTGACTTGAAAAACTTTCTGTAGCCTTTAACCCTTTATGCACCGCTGCTATGCATAATGAGGTCCTATGAACAGCAATATTCCACCAAAAGTTAAAAAAAAAAAAAGGTAGAAAAGTTTTGGTGCTTTTACATAAGAGATTTCTTTTTGTGGACAGGGCTCAGTTAGGGAAAAAAAAGTGCAGCTGTCAGGATTTAGCGATGTTTGAAGCAAATGTGAAGACAGTTGTTGAGTTGTTTGATCATGTCGCCGTCCACTTTCACTCAAATCTGATCAAACACCACCCACACAGTCCTCATGTAGCAGAAGGGCTACAAGAGTTTTTATTAACAGTTATTATTTAAGAGGTTTAAGCAGTGGGTATTTTCTGACCGGCATTGTATCGGTTGTTTCTTCCATCTTTGATTATTATGTAAAAATCTTATAAAATAAGATTAGAATTTATTGCTCTGATTTTTATTAATCTAAATATCTTGGCTTTTAAACTCTGCCCATGCCTCAGTGTTGGTCAGAATATCTTGTTTGTCAAGGTAGCAATTTGTTTATTTTAAATAAACTGCTCCTGCTAAATTAATAGACCAAAACCAGCAGTAGACACTTTCTTCATGGCCCACTATATTCTGCTGTGGTGATGTGCTATTCCTGTCTCTACTTTATCTCCATTTGCATTATTTGACCCCTTTTCTATCAGTTTGAGTTTCTATTAGAGGAAAGTGGTAAATGGAATTGGAGAGATGACAAGAGACGGTGGAGGGGTGAACAAGAGAGAGAGGCTGTGGGTGTCATTTGCTCCCACCTGATGCGTGAGAAAAACACTTGTTTTCACTCCCGCCGAACGACTGTCAGGCTCTGCGAGGGAATTTCGGCGTTCGGCTCCATCCTTGTCATTAGTTCACCTGCCTCTTCAGCCTGCCCGGTGATTGTCTCTGATTGGCCGTATTTATCTCTGACTACCGAGGCAACCATTAGCGTATGTGGTGTGGAGAGGTGGCATTTTGACTAATCAGTTGTATTTGCCATAGCTCTAATGCTTCGTGCGTCTCTTTGTCCGTGCGTCCATGCGTACAGCTATATAACATTTTTGACTCTGTGTATGTGTGTATGTGTGTGTGTGTGTGTGTGTTCCTTTATGTGACTGCTGCCAGAAGGAAAAAATAGGCAGAATTGAGCAATCAAGGGAGCAGAAAAGATGGAAATTTACAGCAAAACGGACTGGAGATCTGTGCAAAAGGCAATTGGATGCGTTGGCTGTGCAGAGGGAGAGCCAAGCTGCTCTAGCAGCCCAGGCCAATTTCTGCCCACTCTCGCTGCTTCTCACTACTTCATAGTTCAACCTGACAAGTCACCGTGGTGGTCTTGAGCAACTCCCTTTTCACACCACATTGGCAAAAATTCATAAAAGCAACAGCTTGAATGTCGAAAAAAGGGATGAAATGAATTAATTTAAACATGTTCTTGCAGACCGAAAAGAAAAGCAGTCAAATAATGTTGCTGTTACTGTTTTTGACGCTGAATCATCATAGAGTTGGACAGGTGAAGGTTGCAGAAGAGCAAAAGAAAAGCCGATAGTGATAGAGGGAACGAGGAGTGAGGAAGGGAGAGCAGGGAAAATGTGGAAGTTGATAAAGAAGGCAAAAAGGTGTGTGTGGTGGGTAATAATAGGAAAGATAGGGAGAGAGAAGGCATCTTTATTCTAATATGGCCCTGTCGGTGCCTCTGTACAGCATCCTGAAAAGACGATTTTGCTGCTGTTATTTATATTTATGAATTCATGCCATTTGGCCCAGTGTGAAATGATGGGTCATTCCTGCACAACAAGAAGAGCTGGTGCTGAATTTACAATCACCCACACCAACCCGCCTCCTGCTCGTCTCCACCTTCCGCTTCCAGCCCTCCTTCTCTTCCTCCTTTCCTTATTGCATATGCCTGAATCTGCTGAATATGGATGGAGACGGAGGGATGGGAGGAGGAGAAAAGTGGGAGAAAGAATGTATCTCTGGCTGAGGTTGCTTCTGTCACCAGTTTCTCACCTAAGGAGATGTGGCACAAGAATTAATGGCATTCAGCAGCGAGATGAAATAGCTGCTGGCAGTGTGTGTCTGAGTTGTGCATGCAAACTACATGTGTGCAGCAGGTGAGGTTCAGGATTCAGTCCCTCGAGAATCTCAATCAGGGAAAATGCACATGAGTGATTGACCAAGCCTGTTTTCCCTCAAAAGAAATAATGAATAAGGTTGGTTGTGGACATGGAAAGAGACCTGGAAAGAGTTAGAATCACCACCTGGGTCCAGCAGTTTTTTTTGCTACAGTCAAAAACGGCATGATTGTCATGGTGCTGGCAAACTAAGCTTGCACCAACTTTCATTTTAGTCTGTTGTTTTTTCATATACACTTTACATAAAGTCTGTTTTTTCATTATCAAATAAGAACAAGTTCTTGTTGAAAATTTTGAAGTACCTGTAGTTCTTGGCGACATGTTTTAGAGACATTTAATGATGAATTTTATTTATTTTGGTTCATTGTTTATTGTTAATATAATTTTTGAATATACAATTCATGTGGTGGTTTAAAACATGACATTTTAGCCACAGTAGCAGTGTTGGAGTATACAGTTTAGGCAAAATAGCCTCTCTAACCTTGAAGGCTAGTAAAGAGGAAACTTTATGGGGCATAAGGAGCCTAAATGTAACAAAAAAAAAGCACTTAGTCAATGTCAAGGAAAACTGTTGTGCTTTTAGTAAAATATGCCCTTGTAACTTTAGGGATAGTATTTCACAGCAGTGCGAGTCAGCGGGAAGCATGTCAACAGCTTAAGTTTCCACACAGTGACATGTTACCTCAGCGTCTAGCTAGCTCAACTGGTTCCAGCATGCCGGGGATTGGCATGGGGTGACATTTTACAGGCATGACTCTGCTCTGCTCACTCGACCATATTCTGTCTGCTGACAAGGCCTGTAAAACTGCACCGTGCCCACTGCTGCTGCTTGTGGCTGGAAGAAAAGAGCGGAGGAACTGTGCTGTTGTTAAATGTTGCCATGTCCATGCAGATTTCAAGAAGAATTGGGAACAAAATAGCAGTGTGTCGGTATGTTTTTGTCCTTTTGTGCTGATCTTTGGAACCCAGCACCTGTAAAATTTTGGATGTGTGCACAATAAAAAAAGCATAAGAAATGTTGCTGGATTTCAATTACGGTTAGGACACCTGTGCCTTGCCAAGTGGTGTTTTTTTTTTGTCTGACAGGGTGACAAGGAAATGACATTTTGAATACTTGAGATTTACTCAAACTATGTTTTGCACCTGTGGCTCCAACTTTTCATGTAACCATTTCTTTCTTTTCCAAAAATATTTTCTAAAAAAAACACCTTGACAATACAGTCCATCTCTTGCTGTGCAGACCAAGAAATCAGCTGCAAACCTTGTGACAAATATCGCTCTCAGTGTATCTGTTACATAATAAAACTCTTCCAGTGGATTGTGAAGAATGTAAAGCAGGAGAACATTGTAAGGTTAAATAAATGTATCTTAAGACAGAAATTACTTTATTAATATGGCTGAAAGGGAGCCAGAGGAGGGAGACAAAACAGTAGGAATAGGAGTCGAACTACTATAGGCGACTGCAACCCAGATGTTACACAAGAATACTGAAAGGTCTTAAATATGGCAAATGTTCTGTAATCCTGTGAGGTGATGTAAGTTAGCACAGTGCCACAGCTTTGTTGAGACTGGAGAACATCACCGATTGGACCTGCTCCTGAGCATGAGCAAAATATCAGGGTTTGTCTTAGTCATTTCCTCCTGGAAGGGCAGAGCGGTGCATGTTGTCATGGTACAGAAAACATTATGCATTGAGCCAATGGAAAAGAGACGTAAAGTATTACCCCGTGTGTGTATGCAGGCATGCTTGGTGTGTGTTATTTGAGGCATTTTACAGTGGAGCCAGTGTTTACGAGAAGGATATTGAGTCGATGTCTGTGTGACATGCAGTAATAATAATTGAAAGAAAAACTTTATTCGTGCAGTACTTTTTTTTTTAAGAGTTACAAAGTGCTCACATAATTAAAACAGGATTGACACTTAACTGGATGGAAGCAAATAAACAACAATAAAAATGAGTATTAATTAAAAAAACAGAATACACATTTGCAAGAAAATATGCTAGAATTTATAAAAGGCTTTTGAAGAGATATATTTTGAGCATTGATTTTGCAGCCTCAGATCCTCAAGCAGGGAGACCAGGAGCCAAAAGGACCAGCAGACCCCTGGCTGAGGATCAGAGGCTGTGCTGTGGCTCACAGAGGAGCAGCTATTCAGCAATGTAACTGGCAGCTAAACCATGAAGTGCTTTAAAGGTGATCAGTAACATCTTGAAATTAATTCCAAAACTGACTGGTAACCAGTGAAGAGAGGCTAAAACAAGGCTGATATGATCTTGCCTTCTGGTATTTGTTAAAAGCCAAGCAGCTGCGTTTTGTACTCGCTAAAGGCGTGAAATAGCTTTTTGACTCAACCCTGAATATAATGAATTATGACAATCTAAATGAGATGAAATAAAGGCATGTATGACCTTCTCAAGATCAGGCTGAAAGAAAAAAAGATCTGATCTTTGAGATTCTTCACAATTTACACTGTGTAAACATGATTGAACAACATTTGTAATTTGTGTCTCAAAAGCACATTAAATGCGTTATGTATACATTTAAATGTATACAAGAGTATAAATTACTTTATTGCTTTTATTGCTTTCACACTGTATGAAACTGCTGACCCAACTCACCCCAGCATGCATGTAATTATGGTGCTGGTGTTGTAATTATGGTGTTGGAGATGTATCTGCATGTTTGCCCCAGGTATGTATGTGCTGTATCTGTGTTTATTTGAGCATACATGATTAGCCACATAGGTGAAAATGTTCTTGGGAAATTCATTTTTATTGGTTTTTCTCTACACGTTCTCCTCGCGGACCCAATATTCTGCCCCCTCGAGAAATAACAGGAACCCAGTAGCTGCTACAGCCTCACTGAGCCAAAGGCAGTGCTGTTCAATCTAAACACACAGAAAAACACAGTCTTTGTGTTTAGCGAATGCCTGTCAACCACTAGCTGCTATTATGATGCTGATTTTGTTAAATGTAATGATTGTTTCTGAATATTGTAAACACTGTCTTTGTCTGTTTTCATAATTATCGTTTTCCCAGAAGTTTTATGTGAGAAGTATTTATGTTGAGATATTCTGTAAACTGGCTGCAATGAAACAGACCTTGTCAGTGCAGCAACAGTTGAAATTGCTACTGTTCTTAATTGGCCCAAACACGTGCAATTAACAATGATTGCAATCAACGGAGACAGCCCAAAGTTGAGCAGCCCAGTGTTAAGGTATGTTATTATAGTCATTAGTGGCTGCAATTACTATGATACTACTTTGCGCCCTGTGTCTTCAGCACGGTTTTGCATGCGCTGTTTTTACGCCGAAATGAGCTGTTGTGCCTGCAACTTTACTCATTCATGTTCTTTACTTGTTGTTTTCATGTGAGGAAATCCAGCTTTATAGCAGTTGTTGTCGACTCACAACAGAAAAAAAAGATGAACTTTTCAGACTTTCACTCCCTGAGTGCTCTGAGTGTGTTTGTTTGTTTGTTTGTTTGTTTGTGAAGGGACTTACAAAAGTTGGTATGAGCGCTGCATGGCTTATTCAGACTGACTGTAAAATAGTAAGAATAATCACGGGGTTTATGGAGATTTACTTTGCTTTAATATGCAGCAAAAATATCATTTTATAGAAAGACAGTCTCACAGTGGTACATGTGCGCAAAGACACAGGCTTCTTTCCTCCAGCGTGGAAAGGCATTTCTTAAAGCATGACTTTTATTAGTTTAATATACTCTATTTATTTTTGTCTAGAGGAAGTATCCCAGTATTTGTCTGCATAACAGCAGAGACAGAGAAATGGAGAGAGGATGAACCAGGCTGAGTCTGTACATATCATTTCCCCCACTCTCTTTTATGGCATGAAGAGTGCAAACAACAAACAAGATACCTGAATGCATTAAAACAAAACATCTCCCAGCACCCTGCCCTTCCCCTCCCTCCCTGCCCACCAGCATCATAATGTAAAACAAATTCGAACAAAGCCTCGTGAAATTGAAATAAGCCTCTCTCGGCATCGGCCTTGGAATTAGTTTATTAGAATCTAAAAGGAGCCTTAAAAGACTTAAAACCCCATTTTCACAGGGAAATTAGTTTTCAGGGGAAGATACATTGTTCACATTTGGAGATGATGAGTTGGTTTTGCACAAAGGGGAATCTTTTTGGCGGGGGCTTTTATCAGATCAAGTCGCCACAGGTAGCGGGATGTTAGACGCTTTTTTATTTGTCTGGATTTGTTTGCAGATAAAGCTGAGAATAAACAGCTATTTGTCTGTTTAGACTAATCCCCCTCCGCTATAGAAACATGAGATTGTGTATGTGTGCGAGTGTGTGCATTTACTATACAAGGTTAAACTAGCATTCTTTTAAAGTTGTCAGACTTTTTCCCCTGAAACTAATACAGATGACTTATGAGGTCCCTGTTTCTGCAGTTAGTTTCTTGAATTTAGAGTAAATCAGCGAGAATCTCCCTGGACTCTTGTATAAAGATGTTTCCGACACATTTATCTGTACTGATTTCGCTCTATTCATCATTTCCTTATTGCCAAGCCAACCCAGCAAATTTCTCCTTTAATAACTGTAAAAATAACTGCAACAACACCAGCCAGTATTAAATGTTTTTTAAATGTTTTTGCCCATTGATTCACAAAAAAACCTTCAATCATAACTGTCGTGAATTGAAAAGACTTGATATAAGTCAAAAAATTGCCGCTGCCGCTTTAATTTCAACACGAGGAAAACTCATACGTTCTTACAAGCTTCAGATTTTCTGCTGTGTTTATCAAAGAAGATGGATGGATGGTCACAGATTTGACAGAGGAAGGAATGGAAAACGGGTAGCATAATGAGTGGTGATGGAGCGATGAGGATGGAGGGAGAAGCTGCGCTGTGTTTTAGATGGATGGACGGATGAGTGGATGGACGGGTGGCAGGACTGAAGACTGCAAATTAGTGTGCATCTGAGAGCTTTTGAGAAAGACCACGCTCAGCAGCGGTGAGATGGGGAAACACTTTATGGAAAGACTGAAAGAAAGAAATGCAGAAAGAGGGATGTAAAGAGAACGAGCACCTCGTCTGGACCTCAGCAAGTGCTTATTGGGTTCTCTTCTCTTTCTCCATCTAATGAACCTCTACCTCGCAGCACTTACAGGTGAATAATAAAGAGCTGATGGTGGCCCTGCATTCATTTCTCATGCTTTTAGCCCTACATTTGTATCTGATTATCATTCAGACAGAAGCAGGGATTTGAAGATGGAGAGACTGCAGGATGGAAAGGCAATTATTTAGTGTATCTGAAATGCAGACCATGTTGAATGCATTTAATATGGCAATATGGGTTGTCTACTTTATAGTATGGCTTTTAGTATTTCTCGTCGCCCTTAATTGACCAGCCTCTCTGCATCAGTCGTTAACAAACACAGTCCATTTTTCTTTGCTCGTGCCTGTCAATTAAAGCGCCTCAGAGTCTGATGATGTTCTGATAAGAGTGGCGAGCGAGTGAGAGAGTCTTACCTGAAGATGAATTACTGATGAGCAGATTGTGGAAGTGATTGAAAGGAGGGGATGGAGTGAATTACAGCTGCGGTAGTTGGCAGTGGAATCGTGTCATCGGGGTTGAGATGATGTGACGCACGCTGCGAGGTGTGGTCGTGTGACATTAATTCACACATTACCATACCTAACGCACGCATCACGCATGGGAGGACATCTGTCCACCTCTTCTAAGTGTGAGGTAGAAGTATATGCAGACAAACACCGAGGCTCCCACACACTCACGGGCAAAGGTGTGAATCACCTCCATCACTCTCCTCTATTTAAACAGTTGACTCACTCCTTAAAAGACAAGTGGTATTGACAGAAGTTTTCAGTTAGGAAAGCACTTTGTGGCAGCAGCAGAGACGTGTGTTTGTGTGTGTCTGTATTCAGCATACAAAAAAGGGGCGGATCTGTCACAATGGGGTCCGCACTCCCAGCTGTCATTTTATAACAGCTTGTACACAAACTCATTACATCCAACACCTACCCCCGTCACGTACTGTATACTGGGGGAGCATAAGTATGTGTGTGTTTGCGTGTCTGTGTGTGTGTGTGTGTGTGTGTGTGTGTGTGTGTGTGTGTGCATATGTGCCTGCGTGTGTGTACAATGGATCACATACTTGCAAGTGTATGAATTCTCCATAATTTACCTGTTGTTGTCTGTATTCAAGTCTGGTTTGCCAGTGACATGAGGTGACAGTTTTTGCGTGTGTGTGCGGCTACAGAGACATTTGATGTTTAAACCATCGACCTTTTCTGAATGTGTGAGAGGCATACTTACATTTTTTTTTTTTAAACTTTTTTGCTGTACAAATCTGAGTCACAATTGAGGAGCTGCAGCTCCATCAGTGTTGGTGTTTACTCCCAGGAGAAGACACCTAAGAGGGCCCACGCTGGAGCATTAGTCGTCAGCTGAACAAGAAGATAGCCAGACTGCCGGCCTCTGACAGCCCACAGACTTGGAGCCTGTCTAAGAGGTGACACCCAACTCCACCAAGTCTCAGCTCTCAGGCCATTGTAGCTGCTGCAAAACCCTTTTCTGCCTTTGTGTTTTGGACACTAGAGAAGAGATGTCCTCATTTAGGGTAACCTCACAGACATGGGTTTGTGTAATGGAGGAATTTGATTTTTAGACGCATACAGAATGGCCTTATGGTCTCCTCTTTGTGTTCTTGTAGCTGCTACATGGTTGGAGGTTATTCACAAATTGGTGGTAACTCCTTTCTAGCTTGTGTAATGTGCAGCCTGACATTTAGAATTGAATCATACATACAATGTAGCAGTGATTGCTGTGATGGATGAATATGCTTCTCCCTGCTCTGAGCCGAGATGCAGGAGATTGCAGAAGGAATTACTATTGTAATTAGTTTAGCATATTTACCACTTCCGCTGTTTCTACTGGATTGTCTCCAATTGTGGGCGAATGCAGAAAAACATTCATAATGACAGAGCGCCAAAATAAGTCACATTTTATGCCATTGAGTTGGATTTTGAAACTTTCGTGAAAAGATGTCCTTGCAAATGAACAGTAATATGTTTATTATTTTGTCAGAGGGAGAAATAGAGTGTGTGTTTGCGTGTGTGTGAAACTGCATTAGAGAGTGAGAGAGTGGGTTGGCATTGTGAGGCTCTCATGAAGGACAATGGTGCTACAATGGCCCCATGCTGAAGAGGAGTGTTTGTTTTGTAGACTCAGCAGCGTTTTAATGCAAAAAGGCAGCCGAACATCACTTTTTCTGACCAATGTATTTCTCAAGGTTTAAATGACAGAGAAAAGATGTGTCGTGTAGACAATGCACTGTTTTCTGTGTGGTCCAACCTTTTTAGTAAAAAAAAAAAAAAAAGGTGCTAAAATTTTGATCCTAAAACTAAATTAAAGTAAGATGTTAATTAAAACTACAAAAAGAGTGGATTCAGAGTTTTGGCAGGGCAACTTTGTGTCCCATTTCACAACCAGCCGGTGACATTTGTTGCATGTCCAATCTTCCTTTTATCCTCTTTTTGTTTTGAGCAGACACATTATTTGCTTTGTTTTAACACCCAGGTAATAACAGTAGTATCATTTGCGATTTCCATGAAGCAGATTTAACGAGGCACCACAAAACACAAAATAAAAAGGAGGAGTAAAAACTATTAGAAGAAAGAAACTTCTCAAATAAGAAAAGAGAACCATATGAGGGGAGTGAGAGAGGCAGAGAAAGGAAGAGAGCAGGTTCTTACTGTACCCTTTATGTATTAAAAGCTGAGCCCCCCCCATAATGGGACGGGGGGATTAGGGGGATAATCCACCATGTCTTTTCTTTTCCTCCCATCCTCGCTCCCTTTACCTTTCCACTAATTTTCTCCCTCTCACTGTTCTGTCGCCACGAGACGCAGACAAGACAGCGCTAAAGAGAGAATCAGCACAACAATTACTGTGTGTGTGTGTGTGTGTGTGTGCGCGCGTGCATGCGTGTGTGTATGTGTGCGCGAATGTGAATGTGAATGTGTGCCTGTGCATGCTTATGTGAGAAAAGTCCAATGGGAGAATCTGAGAGGCTGAGAATAATTAGCTCCAGTCTAATGCCGGGTCAGCCTTTTCTGGCATCAGTCTGGATATCAAGCTTTGTGTATGTGTGCATGCGTTTGTAGCTTTTTGTTTGTGCGTGTTTCATTTATGGAATTTTTTCAGAGTGTGTTTCTCCCTACGCGCTTGTCTCTGCGTGGTCATGCTCCATTCTAAACTGTTTACGTTGAGGTGAACACTCTGGCAGACAACATTGCGGTTATAGAGTTTATTCTTTCCCACTGCCCTTGACCAGTCTCTTAACACAGAGAGCGGGCAGATAAGAGAGGATTTACACACAATACTAAAGCCATTAGCGTCTGGCTTTTTCTCTCTCTCTCTCTCTGGGGTTTTTTCTGGTGTTATCAGATCCACTGGGATGTGTGGATGGCAGATTGAATGTCCACAGCCATGGAAAAGGCCAAGGATGTCTAACCTCCTATTCACACGCTGCTAGCCTCATCAACAGAGGGCCCTTTGTCCCAGAGCAGTCAAGGAGATGGACAGTACAAGATAATTGCATTCGGACAATAACCGTCTCCTCTGTTTGTTTGAATGTGTACAGTCTCTTTGGGATGAAATGGTAGATGAGTACGTCTGTGTAGGAGGGAGGGGGGGGAAGGAGGTGGGGTGAGTGATTCTGTTTGTGTGTCTTTGTGCGTCTCTGAATTTCTCGATCTGTATGCAAGTATGAATGAATGGGCTTGATAAAAGATTTTTTGGAGCTGCATCCAATAGTAAGCTGTCATCGCATATCTAAGGGGTTGAATGCCGCCCGGCGAGGACTAAACTAGACCGGACTGATAAGATTCTTCAGGAGCTGCCGTTAAACCCAGCAAACAAGCAGGAAAAAAAGGGGGAAGCCAAATGGATTTAAATAAGAGGGAGCTCAGCTGAATGGCAGCATCTGAACCATTAGCTCTCACTCATTTCCTCCCATGATGTCATTCCTCTATGGCCCAGGTGTGTTTTTGTTAATCTGAGAACATCATTTCATGTTAGGAAGATGTATGTAATTGTGTGTGTGTGTGTGTGCAAGTGTTGCATTGTTTCTGTTTGAAAAAATCTCACAGTATCAAGTTAAACTAAAACCCATACATATCCTGAGGCAGTGAGGTCACCCAGATGTTTGAGGGGTATTTCAAGCCTTGACTTGTGTTAGTTACTGTCACTGTCTTCAGCTGGAGCAGGAAAGCCCACATTTTTGGGATAGTATGTCACCGCCACAATAACAACCTAACAAGAAGCTGATGCACCCAGCAATTACAAAAATACGCCCCTCAATATATCCCTATAATATTCAACAATATGACATCAAAAAGTGATGTATGCTCAGCGGTCACTTTATTAGGTACGTCTGCACAATCTAATGCAATTCAATAAAACAGGCCTGCTTTATGAATATCGCAGTGTTCAGTTCTGAGAGAGATTGTCAGAAATGTGTTTATTCAATTATGTGTTTATTATAGAGTGACGTCTTCTTGTCGGCCTGCTTCCTCTGACAGAGAGCCAGTGTGATTTTTCCTTTGTATTTTGAAATTATTTCAGAAAATAAACTTTTCTGGCAAACAAAATTTATGATACGAGGGTCGGTTGATAAATTCATGGCATAAGTTAAGAGGAGATCATTTAAAAAAAACTGGCACGTTTAATTTTCACCAATAGTCCCCTCGTACATTCACACACTTAGCCCAGCAACTCGTTCCTGCAGCTCTTTTGAGGTCACCAACTATGACCCTATTGCTGAAACACTAAATTCACAATCCTGTGACTGTCAATAAAAACTGAACATGAAAGGCATTATTAGAGGAAACTTTGTGGAAGAACAATTGTGGGTTTTTTTTTTTTATTAGACAGTAAAATTGTGCACGCAGAAGAGGTTATTGACATTTGGGATAATTTTTTTTTACTGTTTATAAACCCCATTAAGTTGCATGCAGTCAAGAGTCATCTTAATTATTTTTTATAATCATTTATTGTATATTTATTTTTTTTGTTGATTGATATTGATGTGCCTCCATCTTTGACCCGAAGCACATTGCCTAATCTAGTCCCTCCACGCTGCGCCCACTTGTATAGTATAACATTTAATACAAAATACTTCAAGTTCACAGACACAGCTGTGCACCAGCGTTGCTTAATGCACTTCTTAAGGCGCAGTGGGGCGGTTTTGTTTTGGTTTTGTAATGAATAGAGTGGTCGGGTGAAGAACGTCAGCCACTGTTGTCAATTATCACTGCTCTCTATGAGCCGTGCTTGACAGAGAAGAATCACAGCCGGCGCCTGGATCACTTTCTCACTCACTCCGCCTTTCCTTCCTCAGTCTTTCTCCCATTCATTCTCCGGAGTCCCATTGTGCCTCCGTCTCCTGGCATTCCCTCCGCCTTTCATTTCAGACGTTCACCCACTCCTTTTAAATCTTGTTTATTCTTGGCTGCACCTTATTTTTAGCTACGTTGTCAGTATATAAATAATCATATTCTTTTTAGTATTTCTGCTGCCCTTCCTCTCCTCTCCTCTCCTCTCCTCTCCTCTCCCCGTCATATCTTTTTCTCCACAGAGGTTGTAGTGGGGTTGACAGGCAGTGAGCTCACAGTTGTAACCTCCCTGCCACCATGCCAGGCGAGGCGCCACTTGAGGGTTTGGCTGCAGATTGAATAGCTCCCAGAGATGTCATATTCAGACAGCCTCCCTGAATTACATTTCCTGGTCTTCCTGCCTGGTTGCCTGCGTGCCTCCACCAATCAAACAGCCCAAAGTTGCCATGTGGCTGCCAACTTCACTCTCCCAGTATTCCCTTTCACTCTTTGCCTCATTTTTCTCCTTACCTTAACTTCTCCTCTCCTGTTTACCAACCCTGGGATGTGACCCTCACAGAAAATCTTCCTTCACCAATTGTCTGGTGATCCAACCACGGCGGGGCAGACCAGCAGATGGGGGATCTGATTGGTTGTCAGCTTCTGTTTATTTCCTCGTTGTAAGGATGTCAGATGAGATAAAACATTGTTCTGCTGCATTTGTCATGTGCCCTCTGTGGGGTTCATGAGAAATGAGAAAAGTTTATGTTACGGGACATGTGGTCCAACAGATTGGCCCACTGCTGTCTGAGGTGTCCCACTGCATAATTTTTGACATAATCTTATTTTTGACCATCTGTTATTGACACACACTTATTAGCACGCTCTCGATAATGTACCTCAAGTCTGCTAAGATTCAACAGTGTTATTTAAAACCCACATTTTTGGAAAACGCACTATAAATTATACAGTTTGGTGACTAAATATGATTATTACTAGTTCGGTGCAGACATTAGGTCACTTGCACAAACTTTGCTGTAAAAGAAAATTTGGAAAAAGAAATTGTGATCTTAACATTTCAATAAAAACAATACCTTGAAAGTGTGCGCAATATATATATCCACAGGAGTTCAGCTGAAAAATTGAATAATCATAGCATGTGTTTGGCCCTGGCTGGTAATCCTCTTTGTGGTTTTCTTGTTACTGTGTATGACCTGATCTGGCCAGAAGGTGGGTTATGTGAGCTGGAGGAGGGAAAAAAAAGCCCAATGAGGTTTCATTGTGAAGGAGTGGAGGAGAGCCTCGGCTCATATAGCTGTCCCTCCATAAATTGATTAATGAGGAACAGCTTCATGTGGAAAGCAGAATGGATCTCGCACTGCAGATACAGATCCATGCGCACATAAACACGCACAGGAAAACACTCATGCGTGTGCACACAAGCATCCAAGTGCACCCTCTGGAAGTGGAATGGAGTTTGGCTTACTGTGTTAACAAACAGGTGGTGGATTGGATATTCATACCCCGCACATATACAGACACACTTATAACCGCACACGCGCACACCTCAGGTGGTGGAGTGAGCTCCCATGCTGTGTGGATTTGTATCAAAGCCGAGACATAAAACTGAACTGGCAGACTGGGAGCTGTTCGCTCCAACCCTCCAGTCTGCTGTTTTGGGTAGGCTTTCTCTACATGTGTGTGTGTACATGGTTGTTTAAGCATGTGAGAAAATAATGTATGCAAAGGAATGGTTTTTGCTTGCGCATTAGCGTATATCTTTGTACTCAAATTTCCTCTTTATTCGGATTTTTGCTTCTGTTTTTCCCATCAACCCTCCAGCTTTTGGTGCAGCCTTTTCTCCGCCTGTCCTTGAATGTAAGCTGGATACCGGAGGGTGCTGAAAAGTTGTTGGATTACAAAGAGTATTATTGTGGGTTGAAATATGTTGGTCTTTATGTGGGTGCATTATCACTTTGTGCAATTAGGATTGTCTGCATTTACTCTGCATGACCTCAGCTCGCATGACTGAGGCGATGAACGAAGAATGGTCAAGTTTTTTGCTGTGATCAGGAGGTAATAAGGACACATGTGCACAACCGCTTACTAATGCACATACACACACACTGGTGCACATATGGTAAAACACACACAAGCACATACTTGTGCATCAGGCATATGCATGTCATGAATGCAGACTCGATGTATCATAGTACGCTGACTGTCAGGCAGGCATGCAAACATGCTCACATGTCAGTGCGATGCTTATTATGGTTGTTTATGGCAGTGGAAATTAACATTCTCTATGGTTTTGTCTCTTATAGGAGGGGATGATGGGGACTATAAATCTACTTGATCTGCGTACAGTGTCATGGCATATTACACACCCTTTTACTGCGGCTTCGTCGTAGCAGTAAGCGATACCACATCATTGCGTCTGCACACATGCAAACTCACACACAGTTGGCGTACAAATCCTAGCCACATAGCTGCCTGTGTTGCCTGTCTCCTTGCCCATGCTGAGTGTGTAATGAGCAGGGCTTGAGTAAGATTAAGGCAGATATTGTTCAGCGTTGGAGGATTGGTTTCACTTTGAGCCTCAGTGTTGTGGCGTAGGGCACTCCAGTGCTTCTGATGGCTGGCTGAATGACCAACAGGATCCCCACTGTTAGTCTCCTGTCATTTGTCACAGTGCTTTTGCTCAACGCTGCTAATGTGTTTCGAGGCAAACACATACCACCCATTGGGGGGTATTTTTTCTTTGGAAATGTGAACACTGTTGTAAACTGTAAGGAGGCGCGCTGGGATGATGGCCGTGAAAGGATGAGAGGCAGTGGTTAAGAGAAAAAGATAGTAGGGATTGAAGAGGGGTTGTTTGAGAGCAGAAGGGGTGGGTGCGGGTTTCAGATATGTGATGTGGTTTGTTGGCTCCCTATGAAGCGCGTGAGGGTAGAGGGGAAGTGATTGTGAAAAGAAGATAGTATTAAGGGGAGGAGGGAATTAAAGAAAGTGCACGGGGTTTAGAGAGCAGAGCGGGGAAAGAACAGAATGAAAGAACAAGGCCTCAGAGAGAAAAAGGGGGATAAATAGAAACAGGCAGTAAGACAAGAGTAGAAGACGGGACTTTGAAATAAAGGGGTGAAAAGCAAAGGATAAGAAAAAAAACACTGGGAGGGAGAGAGAGAGAGAGAGAGAGAGAGAGAGAGCAAGACAGAGAGGATCCAAAGACTGTTATCATCTGGAATCTATAGAGAATGGATGGGCAGCATGAAGAGGCTATAATCACATCCATCAACAACACTGTCTATTAAAGCCTGTTCTTCTTCTTCTCTGTCTTCCTCCCTCTGCCTCTCCAAACCACCAGTCGTGGTCAATTCGCTAGCACACTAAATAGAAGATCTTTGTAAGGATGATGACTGTAATATCAATACTTATGGAAAGGAAAGAGAACAAAGGCTGGACATCTGGTTCCCTGTTCTCTTGGACTGCATATTTATCCTCTGTCTCATGTTTTTCAGGTGAATTGTAAAATTCATTGACATTTATTTTTTTTTAAAAAGACAAAGAATGCCGCAGACATTAAAAAAAAGGATACAAAAGAGAAATCAGCACCTACTGTAAAGTTTGGTTCCCTCTAAAGGAAGTAAAAATAAAGGATTTATGTTCTTATTTATTTTTGTAATGTTCCTGTTTAGCACAAATAGAAAGAAATGCAACCTTATCCTACACCAAAGTGGAAAATTGTCTTTGGCCCATCAGGCACCTGAACACACACACATACACACAAACACAGCACAGAAAAATAGAAAACTCTGTTCAATGATATACAACACTAAAAATGAGAGAAAATACCGACAGAATGAGGGAAGAAGTTTATCTTTATTGTTTTCAATTTTACCTATAAATATTCACAATAGTTTAAAGCTATTTTTGTCCACATTTTATGTTCCCACTCTTAAGAGTTTTTAATGCATGAGACAGAGTTTTCTAAGTGGATGATGTGATTCTTTCTGCGGTTAAAAGTAAAACTGGTTCTCCTTTGATATTTAAAGTTCCCAAAATGTTTCCTGAAATCAAATTTTTCCCTTTTTTTTTCTTTTTTATTAAAAGTCGGAATTAACTGCTAAATCTTTTGGGAGGGGTAGTGAGGGGCTGAAAAGATGATAATATAGCCTATTTATAGAGTAATACTTATACAGTTTTGTATATAAAAGCACCTAAACTCCCCCCTGGTCCCCCCTCCCCGCCTTTCTGTCTCCACACCCATTCTCCTCCGTCCTCCTCTTGCCTAAGCTCTGTCTGCTCCTCCAGTGATAAGCCAGCGGAGCGTTGCCTGGTTGAGAGAGCTTCAACAAATTCACTTTCCTATCAAGCTAATAGGATTTTGTTTCCTCAGTCTATGCTAAAGATGGCATCTTTGGACATGAGGAGAAAGAGATGAGGTCTGGTGTTGAAGAGGCATTATGAGAAAAGACAGCAAACACAAGCAGGATAAAACACACTTCTCTCTCCCTTTCTTTCTTTCTTTCTTTCTTTCTTTCTTTCTTTCTTTCTTTCTTTTACCCCATCCCATCCTCACCCCCCTCTCCCTCCTCATCCCTCTCCCTTCTCCTTCTCCTGCGATCTCTCCCCCCTCTCCTATACCATGAAGAAATCTCCTCACTTTTTCTTGGCGTGGGATCAAACGGTGCGTTCCGTTGGGAAATTCATTTAGGATTCTGGCTTTTTCAAGGGATGTTTGGGCCAATGAGCTTGCGAGCCAAGCAACATCTGTTTTCATGAATACCTAATGGCTGTGTGTCACCAGAGTCAAACGCCTGCTCTGAGAGACGCTCCCTCTGTTATTACCATCATGGTTATTTAGCCACCAGTTTCTCATTAGGATCTTTCTCTCTTTTGTCCCCCATGGAGGGAACAATTAGATTAGCAGCTAGTTTTAACAGTATATGCTACAGTCCTCTCCCTTTACTACAGACCCCCCCTCCTTTTTTTTTTTTTTTTTTTACTTGTAGTGTGCCCCTTGTGTATAATTGGTATGGTTTGATACAGTGATATTATGATAACACTATCCAGGGAACAGGAAGGCATTATGTGCTATAAATCAAACAGGACAATCCAGTGATAATATCTAGTGAGGGGGGGTGGTTTCTAGAGTGTAGAAATGAAATAAGGGGGCTGCTGTGGCTGCCTGCATCAAGTCACATCGCTGAGGAAACTGTTTGCAGTTTAGTGTTTCATGTGGTTAATGTTTTTAGACGAGTGTCGCCACCCTTGCTACCTTAAGTTTCATATAAATCCACCTTTTCTGTCGGACTTACCGTGCTGTGCTGTGACCTCATCTTGGTGTTATTTGAAGTTTTCCTGGATGGACATTTTCCAGCTTAACGATCTTTCCCTGTGTGTGTTTGCATGTGGTATTGTGGTGTTGATGACTGTTTCACTAGACATTATTAGTAAGAGATCTTTTTGTATGGTTAAGGTGAAACCCTCTACACATGGACAATAGATGATATGAAAGTAAGTAGTGTCCCAGTTAATAAAATCACATTGTTTATATAACCTGTTTGCACGAATATCAATGAAACCTTTTATTTCTTACAGCATTATCACATGATGGATAATACATACATTTAAAGGTGCAAGCTGGTTTGATCAGCCATGTTTCCTTCTTAACCCTGGAAGATGCAAATGCATACAGTAAGTCTGTCCCAGAGGGTGGGAGTGTGTCTGAAAAAGAAAAATATTAGGGAGTTCAGGGCCATTGCTACATTGAGAGTGGCAGAATAGCCCATGGTCAGGTTGGTGTGGGGTCTCCAGAGATCAGGCCAAAGGTCAGGAGTCAGGGGTCATTGATGCTTGACAGAGGAGCAGCTCCAGGGTTTTCGAAGCTCAAAGATTAGAGTTTTTATTTAGTTATTAATGGCTTGTTGAAACCTTAGATGTGCACACGTTTCCCCTCAAGTTTCACATATATTCACCCTTTGTGGTTGACTTACTGTACCACGCTGTGAACTCATCTTGGCATTATTTGAACCTCTGTTTTCCTGGAACAACATACTTTAGCAATCGCAGCACGGTGTGAGTTTGCATGTGTGGTATTGTGGTGTGGATGACCAGACATGTTGAACTAGTTTCATGGACGACTGAACGTCTCATAAAGTGATGAGACAGAGTGTGACGATGAGATCTGGCATAGCTGTGGTCGTTATGTGGTTGTCGCGCTTCATCCTCTCTTTCCTTTCACCCTCCTTCTCCTCCTTTTTTCTATTTTGGTCTGCCTCGCCTTTTTTTTTTTCCAACTTAATGTACATTCTTTTTGCATTTTTATTTTTCTGTAAACCACACTTTTTAGTTAAAGGCTGTTTTAGCATCATGTACTCATGTAATTTCGCTAAAATAGAGAGTACTGAGGAATAGTATTTTGAGGAAAAGACACTACTCTGCCTCACTGACAGAAGCTACAATGTGTGCAAAAGAAAATAAAGAATGACTGAAGCCACACTGGAAAGCACACATTTTCTCCATCGATCAGCAACCCTGTCCAGTTCAGGATCTACTGTGGCTGCTCTCCCAGAGTCTTTAGAACAGTGTGAGTCCATTGATTAGGCTTTGTCATCCTGGTGTGTGTGCTGGTAAACCAGTGATCCTAATGAAGCCGAATCCATCCAGCAGAGCTACAGGAGCAGCGAGCAGAGGCACTGAGAATGCAACAGCTCATTTGTTCTCAACAGGAACCTACATACGAGGAAAATGCAGCATAATTAAAGCCAATCTGTGTAATTTGAAGTATTTCTCTCTCTCTCCATCATAGTAGCAAGAAAATTACACGCTGCAGTATGACTTGTTTGGCCATTGTACAGATTTTGTTGTGGTGTAATTCGGTGGCCTCCCACCCTCCCATCCTCACTTCCTCCTGTCCTCCCCTGTTCTATCTTCATCCGCCTTCTCTCTTGCTCTTCATATCCATTAGCCTAATGAACACCCTCCAATTTCCTGCCTCCGGGACAAACATGGTTCACAGTATTGTTCTCTTCTCTTTTCTCCGTGTTTATGCGTGTCTAAGTGGCATGCACACACACTCCTGCACGCGTGTGCCGTGTCTGCATGTGTGTTTGACAGAGAAAGCGGCCAGGAGAGAATGCGTTTGGTAAGCTCTCATTAAAATAGATGGCGGTAATCAAAGTGCAGAGCAATTAGCCACGGCTGAGTGGGCGGAGGGTGTACACTGTGTGTTACTGTGTGCCACTGTGTCAGGCCTTTTGGTAAACATCCTGATAGTCTCTGCATGTGGACACGGAGCAGAAGAGTTAGGATATGCAGCCCTGAGGGGCACGCTCACCTCAATTTATCACAGTCAGGCTGGTTGTTTTCTTTAGCGCCTGAAACAAGATTCTGTTATTAGCTTCCAGTTATTGGCTGTATTAGCTGCTCTGGAGAAATCTCATTTAATCATAGTGAAATGCTGTTGTTCCTTTTTTTTGGCCAGATTCAATAAAAAATAAGGTTTGTTTCAGTGTCCTAAAATCAGAAAACAAAAAACATTCTCAACTGATTTCCAGTAATAAGATCGGAAATTTAGCACATCATCAAAAATCAGCTTCTATTATTAGTTTTATTAGTATGTCAGTTCTAAAACTATTTGACATTTAAATCCATCCTGCATCAAGGCCTTGTGGTTAACATGCATACCATTATACAGCTTTGTGCTCGCTGGATTCCAGCTGGAGATGTTTGTTGCATTCCATACCCCCTTTTCATTTTCCAGTTGTTATATTCTATATCTTTCCCGTCACTTTCTATTTACATGAAATGCCAAGAAATAATGTTTATAGAGAAATTTTGATGCAGTTAATTTTGACTGGAAGAAGGTTCAAATATATTCATATCACCGGCTACTTTCACTTGTTTAACAAAAAAATGGATCTAATGTCATAAGTGAGTGCATATGAAATATATTTCATGGCAGAAACGAAATAAAGGTCCCCTATTTTTTGTGTGTTTTTAGGCTACAAATCAAAAAATGTGTACTGCAGACTGTGAAATTTTCTTTAAATTGAAAACACAGGCCTAATTTGAGCTGTGAATGCACATCAGCCATGTGCTGGGAGGTTTGGAGAATTTTTTTCTGCTTCTCCAACTGACTGCATGTTCCAGCAATAACAGAAGCACCAAGAAAGCAGCTGCATCCACTGCTTTTTATTCCCCACAGTGGCATCTATCATGGGCAACCATCTCTAACCTAACCGTTCGTCTCACATGGGCAGAGTTCCACTAACCTTCTCTCCTGCATGTACACGCACGCACACACACACAAATACGCACACAAACACACTCAAACAGGCATAAACACAGGCACAAACACCAGTGTGTGTCGACTCAGACCTGAGGCTGTAAGTGTTATCGCCATCTGCCACGGGGCAGTGCTCATCTTCTCCTGAGTTATTTATTGTGTTATGGCTGCAGCGGGCTGACCGTGGAGGTAGATAGGGGCAAAGCAGTGCTTTAGAGAGCCCAGTTGTTCATTTACAGGTGAGCTTCTCACTTGCATGTCCTTGGGGGGGAAACTGCTCAGGTGCACCAGAGGAAGGAACCGCAGAGGCATACTGAAGAGCTATCAGAAATCCATGTTGTGTGAGCGGTGTGAGGCCAGTTTGGTTTTTTTTGCTGGCAGCCGAGAAGCTGCTTCAAAATGCTGTTTGTGCATGTGCATCACGGAGGCCGTTCAGCGTTGGCAAGGCAACGGGCTGTCCGTTTGGATGAGCTTGAAGTGAATAACTGCCACTTAACCTCACAAAGTGCTTAGTTCGCTTTTCCCTCCGGTTTTTTGATGGACAAATCAACTGATTTGTGAGTGACACTTGTTTATGACGACAGTGAATTTATTAGCTGATGTCTGTACGTCAAATATGTCACGACTTCTTCAGTATTATTTTATTTAAAACGCTAGAGCTGCTTAATGGTCATTTGCTAAGGGTAGCACTCCTGCTCCGCATTAAAACTTTTGCCATTTGTGAAGCACTAGAGGCATTTTATTGTGCAATTACTGTGTTACATACATACAGTGCCACTGAATAACTTTCTTCAGGCTTTTTAAAGAACCCAACCTTCAGACAGCGTCACACACTATAAGGGCCTTGTGTTTCTGCTTTCCCTTAACTGCGTTGGCCCTGAAAAGTGTGCTCATTCGGCGTTCCCCTTTTGCCGTCCCAGACAAACAAAAAAAAGCACAGGTTGGACAGGAAAGCTGAGGATGATGGGCATTTATGGCTTTAGTTATGACCCCATCGGCACATTTTTGAGCGGGCCGATGACAAGCTGCTGGAATGCCCCGCCGTTATGCAGAGTCGTTTGAAAACATGATTAACGGTGGTGGAACACAATAGGAATGTGATTCTCATTTGAGCGGTGGGTACGGCAGGCTAGCCTGGGAAATCATCCAGGCCCTAATTGCTGAAGCAGACCCTGATTCAGATGGCTGGAACTTATACACACACACACACGCACACACACACACACACACACACACACCCGTACACTAACCCAACACAGACAAATACACACACTCAAACAGATAGGGATAAAGGGTGTATCTTACTGCTTTGGCTTCTGGATTTATAATTTTGTAATTTTTCAACCATGTGAAATGTTTATGAACTCTGTAATAGCAAATTAGAGCCGTTTAGTGTCAATGATCTCAGATGTTTATTGTGAGTTGCGTGCACATACTTCTTAATTATTTTAATACATATTCTAATGTGAAACCAATTGTGAAATGGGACAAACATGAGAGGTTGGGATGTTTATGTTTATGTTTATTTATTTTAAAAGGGTCAATGTGCAATAACTAACTTGAGCACATAATTCTTTCATGCAACTGTGGCTGATTTAGCCATTCAGGCTGGTTTTTATCTGCAGTCCCTGGCAGGTTGATGGAATAAATCAAACAAAAGCACAGATAAAAGCTCCAAATTCCAAATTATACAGGAGCATTATAGCATGTATTTATTTAAGAAAAACATGAAAGAAGACATACCTTAGCCCAAATAAGATCACATTAGATGAGCAACACAGTGTAAAGAAAAAGAAAAACATTAAAAGAAAAATAGGCCACATAAGCAAATTCGCTCAAACAAAAGCAATATGACAGATGAAATGCAAGAAGTTGTGCTGTATGTTTTAATATATGTTCTACTTTTAATGTGTATTTCATTTATTGAGGAGTAATGAAAAAAAATTAGAAAAATGACAAAACCAAAACAGGTAGATTTCTGTGATATATCTGTCCATGACAGATCATTTTAATTTCTGTTTAAATTTCTCATCTTTTTGTGGTATAAAATCATTTTTGACTGCAAATGGCTTCCTCTCAGGATAGGAAAAAAGAGGCTGATGCTGACTGATTGCACCCCCCCACTCTCTTTTTTTGAGAGCACAAGTTTAATTATTTCCCAAATAAGCAACAGAGCAGCGGTCCAAGTCCGCACATATTATCAGAGGGTCAGCAATTTTAAAAGCAATAATGTGATGAATGATGTTCCCTCTCATTCAATAAAACCTGTATTGCTCCATTTTAAGATTGTTGCTTTTCTTCAGTATGAACTATTTGCTTACTGAGGGGCTCTTTTGAGGTATTGGATATTTTTATATCCATTTATATTAGCCCAATGAAAAAAGTCTTAAAGTTTTTTTGTCCAGAGGATTCCAGAAACTCGGTGTTGCACATTGTCCGTGGAAGTAAAAAACCGAGCTTCCCTACGCTTGTGCATGGATTTATGGACAATATAAAGAAAATTTACAACAAGAATCATTTTGCAAGAGCGTTCTCCTCAGAAGTATAAACCCTTGTCTTGCCGTGCTCTCCTCCTCTTTGCTGCTCCGCCCTTCCATTTCATTAAGTCTAAAGACAGCCATAGAAGTCTGAAGTCTCGTCCGTCACCGCTGCTGCCTCCTCCTCCTCCTCCTCCTTTTATGTTTTCAACCTCTCCCTAGACCTTCAGCTGCTTTTCTTCATACATTTCATGCTTACTTTCTTTCTCTTTCGCACTCTTCTCCCAAAAATCATCCATTTCTATTTCCCTGCTCCTTTTGTGTGGCTAGACAGGCGTGTCATTGTGGGCCGTGTGAGGAGTGGGATGAGCACCATGCTAGTGTACCTACCTACAGCCTTTCTCCCAGCAGCCCCTTTGTTCCAGTTCCATTGTGATGGGCTAGCTAAAGAGAAGCGCTACACATGTTGTTTGGCTAGAATTCTGTCTGCAGTCTTTGTGATAAATATGGACCTCAGTTTCTCTCAAGTATTGTTGCTATTCTTGCTCTTGCTGCCTGTCTGTTTGGATACCTCTGGCTGTGCTGCATAAAAGAAGATTAGCTTCACCTCTGAGAGACACATGCATGCATTCACACAAATACAAACTACACACTCTGCCTAGTGACACACACACACAAACACAAGGTAGTCCCTCGCTCCCTTTGTCCCTTCTTTTCTTGTCCCAAATCTCCTTGTAGAGACTCGCTGTAGACTTCTTCCAGTTTTCTGTGTATGGATTGAATTGTTCAGCACAGATGGACCTGTATGTTTGAAAATCTCCTCTATGTTCCACAGCTGAAGTAAAAGTTTGCTAAAAAAATCATTACAAAATATATCAAGATTGTTTTTTTTGTAAGTGAATACAAAGCTAACAGGGAATTGGACAAAAACACTGACCATTATTCTTGAGTTTTGTTAAATGTAACTCACATGGCAGTCAAAATATCCAAATAAACAAAAATTGAGTTTTAAAAAAACAACAACGCATAATATACATTTAAAATGAGCAAAAAAAGGTTGTATGAGCATGGCAGCTGGCTAATAAAAGAGATTAAGTTTGATCAAACAGTGAGCTGGGATTAAGGGCTAATCACCAGGCTTTGTCAAGGTTTAACCTTTGGATGTACAACGACAGGCACACACATGGATAATATGCAGTCAGGCCAGTTGTCGTGTAAGAGAGCGTAGTACAGAGCAGTGATAGAGGAGGTAGTCCCCTGATTGTTTGATGATCTTCTGAGTGCTAATCCTCCTTTTTTTTCCTTTTTTTCCTTGTGTCTCTGGTCAAGGCTGTATAAGTGCTCATATTACAGGAGATGGACGGAGTGATTTTTAAAAGCTTTGCTAGTTTCCTTAAGTGTGTTGATGACTCACTCACGCACCTTGTTGTAAAGATGATTGGTGAAGGTACATCACTCCGTTGGCCTTGACAAAGTAATGGACATAGCCATTTCACTAACCTTCAGAATAGTACAGTCATTATTTAATCCCGCTGACAACGCTGGTCTCCAACTTTGGTTCTCAGGGTTATGAAGAAAACCTCGTTACAGTGATTCACTTCAGTGCTTAAAAGTAACATTTTAATTAGATGAACTATGTGCATTTTATTTGCAGTTTTATTGCAAAGAGTAATAGTGAGGCCACAGTAGTTTTTAAACCCTAAAATAATTTTCAGGCAGCCAGTGTACTGAATGGAGCTCTGCAATGGCAGTGAGAAGAGGTTTGGCCATTATGACTCAAGAGCAAATTTGAGTTGTATAATAAGAAATTTGGTGTTTAAAAGAACATCTAGGCTCCTCAGTGAGTGGCATCTCTTTTTTAATCTGCACTACTTAGTTTTTTTCTTTTCTTTTAGCCTCAATTGCATGTAAAAATCCTGCATTTGTAAATTTACAAGATAAATCAGTGGTGATGTGGTTACCATGGTTTCAAAGTTACAAAACTGAATTTTTATATTAAAAAAATAAAGGAAGAGCAACCATGTAACAGCAGTTCAAGTGTTTTTATTTTGTCTCCTTGTGCTCTGAGTTTACTTCATGGCAGCACCTCTTTTAGGTGTTTCAAAAAAGATTATTACAGAGATGCCAGACACTTGTACACTTTTTGAACCAAAAACTAAATTAAATAACCTTTTAAGGGCAAAGCAAAGTCCAAAAGGTCCAGTTGTGTGGATAAAGTAATTCAATTTATGTAAAAAATGTGTCTGACTTTGCCGTGAACCAGCCACAAGTTTGATTTTGTTTTTATGCCACTGAAAGTCTGCTATAGAGTGAGTAGTGACAGTTTTATTGTTTACCTCTAGCTGTGTGCGCCGACAGCGCGGTGACAGTGAGCCAAACACACACTGACCCCTGATGAAGCTCGCTCCCTCGGTCCTTTCCATCCGTCCTGCCTGCCAGCCACACTAATCGCTTAAACATGCAGTCTCTTTGTTGTCATGGAAACTATTTTATTGTCGTTTTATTGGAAAAAGCGGCTCCGAGCTGTATATTAGCTCGCTACATAACTATAACAAAATGCTTTGTCTGGACTTTTTTTTTATGCATCGATAATATTTGCACAAGGATCTCTCGCTCTCTGTGGAAGCAGAGACGACTCGCTTGACTTTCTCGCCTTATTCACTTGTCATCATCATTTACTCCTCACCCACTTGCACTTCTCAGTCTCGCTCATTTTTCTGTTATTGTTCTAAATCATCTTAATTAACCTTCCCCTTAATTTTTTGCCATCTTGTCTGCCTCATCTCCTTCTCCACTTGTTCTCTCTTCACATCACTTCTTTTATGTTTCTTGAATCTCTGCTCTCCCGTTTTCTAACACGTCTCCCAGTTATTGTTTTTTTTTCTTTTCTCAACCTTATTTCTATTCCTGCATCTCACATTGTTTCCTCGTCATTATGATCCTACACATTTTTCCATGTGACATTTCATCAGTTCCTCCTCCTGTCTTCTTTTCCTAATCCTCTGTCCTACATACCTGCATCAGCTGCAGCATCCCTCTTCTCTTCCCCCTTTTTCATTTTCCTCCTTCCCCTTCCCACAAAGACCCTCATCCCTCTTCTCACTCCACCTTTCACTGCTTATTCCTCCCTTTTTTCAGCATCAACAGCAGCTTCCCCGGCTCAACCACCTTGTCATGCTGTTGACTTTCTCTCTCCACTCTGCATCCTAATGTTCTCGTCTCAACGTTATCTCCTGTAGCATCGCCTCCATCTGAACGCTCAGCATGCACACCACGTCCAACCGGGGCTTTTGTCACAGGCTCTGTACATTATTGAAAGCGAGCAGATCACTAATTCATGTCAGCTGAGCCTCGTGGGGTTTGAGTGGAGGTGGGTGGGAGCTTGTTGCTTCTTGAAGGCCCTTTCATGTGGCGTGAACGAGGCCTTAGCCATCACTTCCCGCACCTCTTCTCCATCCTTCCTCCTCTCCTCCGCTGTCTCCTCAATCCTCACTCCAGCCTTATTACGGCCTCGAACTCTTTCTACTATTCCTCCCTTGCTTCCTTAGCTCTGTCAGCCTCCCATGATGTGCCCCCCCCCAATCTCTGTTCAACTTCTAGCTTCTGTATAGACAGATTTTTACTCACTCTTTTTCCCAGTATACTCACTTTCCATCTCTCCACACTCCCTCTCTCATTCATTGATGTCTGATCTAATTGCTTTTTGCTCTGACCCTGGACCCAGTGTAACAAGCTCCCAGAGGATGCACTCCGCCTTGGTCTTTGTCGCTACACTTTCTTTCTTTTTTTTTTTCTTTTTCTGTTTCCTCACCAACTCAGTGCCCAGCGCATTCATTCATTAGCAGCTCTAATGCCACAGCCCCAAGACACACAGCGTGATATTGTGATCCTGCCGGCTCCACTGAATGTAATCTTACATCGGCCACAGCACAAGGCTGTGTCAGGATGACCGATGGCAACAGGTCTTTTTCTATTTTCAAAAGTGGAGTTTTTCTTATCCACATCTCAGAGCGGGCCACAGAGAGAGAGAGAGAGAGAGAGAGAGGGTAGAAGATAGAAAAAGGAAAGAAGGGAGCGATGGAGTAAGATGCAAGGAGAAAAATAAACAGGGAGAGGTGGGAGGACAATGAGAAGGTAGGAAAAGTACAACCTTATTACACCGAGAGGTTTGTAAGGCAACAGAATTTAATAGAAGATGTGAAATATGAAGATGCAACCCAGTGAACTAAAGCAGACAGGCCAGTGCACATTTTAACAGCTTCGGCTCCAATCAGACATGGATTTTTAGAAAATATGACACACATTTTAACTTTTCTCTCACCAGCACCTTTTGCTCCTTGATCCTGCAGTGTGATATGTTGCACATCAAGTGAAATCCATGAATTCTATCACCTTAAATGAATCCTGGAGCAAAAAAAAAAGAAAAAGAAAAAATACACACAAGCTTACAAATTTTGTTTCTTGAGGAAATATCTCCCTGAATTTCTTGTTCCCTGCATCCTATTTTCACTCCCGTTCGCTAGACAGTGAGTGTGTGGCATGAAAAAACATGAAAGAGGAGAAGCTCAAATCTCTCAACAAGTCCTCACACACCACGCTTGGCCTACAGTGAGATAAGCCAGGGGATAGTGAGTGAATATGAGCAGTGCATTCCAGAATAAGCTCAGCTGTCAGACATATTGCATGAAAGTGTATTAGCACAATTCTTAGTAAGCACCAGAACTCAGAACTCTTCCCTGTTTCACTTTGACATGAGTCTCAATGATAGAAGGCAGAGAAATTATAGTTGTTTTTTTTTAACAGCCCTGCATCCACTTTAATGCAAGAGCCGTACAGTGTGTGTATATGTGTGAGTGTGTGTCTCATAAATATTCATCAATGAACACCAGCATAAAGATCAAAACACTTTTTCCTGAAGGTTAATAGGTCAAATGCGTTGATCAAAATCTGGTTGTTGCACACACTCCTCTCATTAGAGGCATTTAAAGAGAATCATTTGATACAGATACTCTGATCTTCCCCTTAGCACTCACTAGTGTATACCCCCTCACACACGAACACGCACACGCGCACACGCACACGCACACACACACACTCACACACACACACACACACACACACACACACACACACACACACACAAACACACACACACACACTCACTTTGTAGGTCCTTTGGGCTCAGGCACCGGGCTGAATGCAGATATCTCTCTTTGAAGTGAGCAAGCTTACTATATACTGCGTGTGTGTGTCTATGCATGTGCTCGCATACCTAAATACACACACACACACATATACTCCTGCTGTGTTAGTGCATGCCTCTTTAATCAGATCAGGTGTTTAATTATTAATGTGTGTGTTAAAAGAAGCAGAGGCAGGATACATGAACAGTCCGTATGACCCTGCAGCTGTACTGTTTAACCTCTACTGTGGAGTAATCCTGCGTATGTGTGTGTAATAGAGGGAGTTTAAGAGAAAGAAAGCCGCTCTATATGCGCATGCATTTCAGTCTTTTTGACAGGCCTTCAAGCTAAAGTGAAACAATATACAGAGCGCAGATGCCTCAGATAACCACTTAAACATTTGTTCTTTTTTGTGTTTCTCTGTAGGTGTGTGGAAATCATCGCCAAGGAGGGGAGAAGTCTGAAGGAGCTCTATCTTGTGTCTTGTAAAATCACAGACCACGGTAGGATACTTTCAATCACTGTCCCTTTGTTGCAGTCAACCTCCAGCATTATTATCATAACCGTTATTACCCACAGTCACTACCATGATTCAGGACTCATTTGATTTTTACGACTCAGCCCTTACGAGATTTCCAAACAGTAAAAATATTATTGAAAAGTTTCACACAGAATAAAGTAATGTGCACTAGATCTCTTTGGTGCAATTCATAGATGTTCATATTGTAGATGGAAGTCTAAGTTTAAAGTAGAAATGCTCTAAACCGAACCAAGTCAGCAGCAAAATATTTGGCAGTAGGTCTTGAAGAATATTGGAGTCTTTTATCAGCTACAGTACAATGCTCAGCTGGAGGACGTCAGTACTGAAGCATCAGGAGTGCAATGCCGCATGAATTACTTGATTCTTTGTGTGGCAGTGTTTGTCTGTTTAGTTATTGCAGTGCCGTTTTATGTGTGTGCGTATGTGTGTACCTTGAGAGTTCCACAAATGACAGCTTGTAGCAAACTACTGCTTCTGAGTGACATTTTTGTTCAGGAGGTACTCAATATAACACAATCTGAAGTTCTTTTTTTTTTCATTTATTGTATTTCCAATCATCTTTTCAAATCAAAATACCCACTGTCCACATTGTGCTCGAAACAACAATTGAACTGGGATAAAGCGTGTTTACTTGATTTAAATAAGTCCCATGTTATTTCAATAGCTTGTGTTTGTGCCTGTTTTCTCTTGTTTTTGTATTATGTTAGCCCACCATTGTCAGGCTGAATCTTTTCAAAAAATTGCCAATTCAAATTTGCACAAAAGGACTAATGAGATAACAAACTCGCAGGTCTCCAGCTTGTTTGTCACATGGAGTTTTATTATGTTGGGTACTTAAGGTGAGTCTATTTAATTTGGGACTCAAGAAAGTATGCAGATCTTGCTTTTGATAGCTAGGCTTTATATCTGTTTCCTGTTAAAGGTTGTTGTTGTTGTTTTCTTTATTTAACGTGCTGTTGTCTGAACGATTAGCTAAATGGAAATTGCACATAAGAACTACTACAAAAGGAGACGAACAAAGTTTCTGCTTGTTAGTCCCATTGTGTTTTCTGGAGACCAGGCTGGTCGGTAGCTGTTTTTATGTGGGCCTATAAAGTCCATTGAGACATTGAATGTGGTATTGGTTGGTTCCAAAAGCTGTGCTCTTGTAAAATGAATTAAAAGAGTTTTTTTCCTTTTTGTTTTTGTGACAAAAGAGCGCAGAATTCTGTAAAATAGCAGTTTCTGAGTCACAAACATCAGAAATAGCTCATCTTGTATAATCTGAATTGGATCCATTTGGTCAAATAAAGTTTGCACCATTTAAAAGACTTTAAAAGAGCCTCTTATCCTACTCATGAGTGTGGGGAACCAACAGAAACTCAGCAGACTCAGCCTGAGGAACATGTCTAATATGTGTGCTTTTACTGGCTCAACTGGTGAAGGATTCAGGCGGAAGCCTGAAAATTGGTTTTGGCAGCCGGTGAACATCTGTAATAAAAAAAAAAGAAAAGAAAAAGAAATTGGTGACATCTCAGAATGCAGCATCTCTTTTTTAAATGTTGACCTATTAGGATTTATCAGAAAGCCACATCATAAACATGTCTAACTATTGATTATATAGCTGATTACTGAAAACTTGTCTCTTTGTCTCTCTGTATGCAAGCACTTTTTGTCCATCCTGCAGTGTTTTTTGCAAAATGGTGACAAAAGAAAGAAGAAAAAAAAAGCACAAATCCTCTGAAGTTTCCCCGACCAAACTGAACGGTGTCATGTTTTTTTGGCCACAGAGTGTGTGGACTTAAATGATTGCTCTCCGACATGAGCTGCAGTTGGCTGCTGACTTCTCTGAGTTACAGTGACAATAATCACCTTGACCTCTCCGAACCTGAAACTTAACAGTGTGTGCGAAATGTTTTGTGGGCGTGTGTCCGCTGGTGTTTGATTAATGACTCTGAGATCAAAATAGTACATTAAACCAGGAATGCCCACAACCAGCCCTCCACATATCCCTCTCGATCTCTGTGTCTCTCTAATCATTCTGACCAAGATGAATTGGTGATATCTGATCTTCTTCCTTCTCTAATGACCCTTTCTGCCTCCCCCCCTCCCCCTTTGGCTGATGATGGGATCTGTGAGTATTTATGTGTGTGTGTCCTTCCAGGATAAAGATGCCTGTTGTAGGAGCTCTGTGCTCTAACAAAATGATTGGTTGATTTCCTGCTTCAGACTCTGATAAATTAAATAACAGAAATGAGATTTTACATCAGCCAAGCTGGCCTCCGTTTTTTCCGCCCATCTCCTGTGCTAATTATTTTTATTAATGGCCTCTCTGAGTGCATTTGAGATGTCCACAAGCCTCTTACGTTTGAGTGTTCTGTTTTTTTCCTCCCAGCTTTCGCTTCCTGTGTGATTTTTATAGGAGCTTTGAGGACAGACGTAAAGACAGGTTTAGATGACAGAAAGAGAGAGCGAGGCAACATGTAATTTTACTCCCAGTGCAGATGGTTTTGGAGATTATTTTGTGTGGAAGAGGAAACAAATGGAAAAAGCGCGGATAGAGTCTTTTTGCCATAATGATCTTCCTGAAAGCCCTATTAGTGCAGTGAAGGGAAAAAAAAACTTCCAAGACTTCTTTCCTATTCATCACAGAACATGAAAGCTAATTAGCTTAAATAACAGTTTGGTTGCATACAAGATAGTATAAAGACTTGTTAAACACCTGGAATTTTTATTCCAGCTTTTCAATTTGCACCTTTCAAAAGATTTATGGATTTCAATAACAGTTTTTTTCACTTCTTGAACTAATGATTGATGATGAATAATGGTCATGCTGCCGAAATATTTTGTTAAACCTCTAAAAGCATTCTGTCCAGACTTTTTTCTCTTCATTCCACTCTCTGTTTACTTTGTGCTACTTAATCTTTTTTGCACACATTTTTCAGGCCCTTTTGCTTGTCTCCCTGACTTTTTCAAGAGCATTAACACCCACTACACACACACAGGCTCGCGTGCACACATGTATCAACAATAATATGTACTTTTGAATCAAGATCAACCAAAGAGGGAGAACAAGCGAGTAGAAAAGGTGCAGTGTGTTCCCACTATGTAAAGATTATAATAATTATAATACTGATAATAAAAATTGGGAACAAACTGTAATTTTGAAAAAGTTATTAAAGTACCTACAGCATTGGTTTGTTTTAAGCTGTCACTCATGTATTTACACTAACAGATTTAACCTGATAAGCTTTTAATATTCATTAATTTCAGAAATAATGATATTTCTGCCACTATTGACAGAAGGTGGTCTAAGGTATTTAGAGTTATTGTATAAAGCAAGCCCTCACCAATCCAGCGGTGTGTTTTTGAGTTATGTAAAGTTCTGACCCTTTGTGTGAGAAACCTCTAATCTTCAGAGTGCCCACCTACCCCTACTACTGCATGGGCTGCTAAGGCACTTAACAACACATGCAGTTTTTATTAGATTCAAATATCTCATCACAGTAGTTAAAGTAGCATATAGAGATATTAAGGTATAGAAACTGAGTGAGTGGGGTGATTTAAAATAAATAAAAACTCTCACATGACACACTTTTTTTTAATTAAAGAAAGTAAAGAGAAACTTTCCTGTCCTGTCGATCTCAAATTGCTATAACCATAAAAGTGCACAGACTGATGGCAGGTGAATCTATTCAAGGTGCTGACCCAACCATCAGTAGCAGTTTGGGGTTTAGTGTATTTCCCCAAGGACACTTGTGGGACATATGGGACAGGAGGAGCTGTGGATAAAACTAC
Source organism: Acanthurus leucopareius (assembly GCA_029814765.1). Lineage (NCBI taxonomy): Eukaryota > Metazoa > Chordata > Actinopteri > Acanthuriformes > Acanthuridae > Acanthurus > Acanthurus leucopareius. The sequence continues at coordinate 6,182,688 of JAQMCX010000048.1, forward strand.
TAACCCTGTGACCCCCTTTACTTCCTGAGCTGCCCAGACAAGGTAAAGGATCACACAGAGGCTTTCGAGTGAAAGAGGAGAATTATCTAAATATAAAGACCGGGGCTGCCGAGGTCCCTTTTTGCATAAAGCTGCTCAGCAGTAAAAGACAAGATAAGCAAAGGTAGATGGACACAGTGGAAGTACACGCAAATGGATGCATTCAGACAGATCCATGATGTGACGCAGTTACTTTAAAGTCAAAGGAGACCACACTTGACCTTTTTTACCTATTCACACATGTTGTCCCTAATTCCTGTAGAGATGGTGTGGTCTCAGTTTGCCCATCTCCCCAGCAGAAATAAAAGTGCCACTATAAGATTGGTTTGAAAGCTGATCCGGATGAGAAACCCTACTCAGCTGGGCTCCCAGTGCTAATCAGATCTCCACACCACTCTGTCATCCTCACTGACCAACCCAGAGACAGGAGGTGGCCCATACTGTAGCTACTACCCACTTGGATGGACAGTGATACCCCTCTCTCTGTGTCTGAGTACTTTTTTTTGTTCTTACCTGTGTGTATTTTGCATTTACATGCATACATTTGTGTGTCTGCACTGTGACTGGGTATATCTACAGTACCTGCACTTATCTTGTCCCTCATAGCCCACCTGCTTTATCTGGAGACAAAAAGAGAGACCTTGGCACCTTCGTTCCTTACATATGGTAATTTTCCTCTTTCACCCACACACCTCCCTACGATCCCTTAACCATGTCAGTCACGGCCCTCTGTGTACATCTCTGTGAATACAAGATCGAACAAGACACCTGGGGGAGACTGTGTATGAGAGAGAGCGAAGAAAAGCAGCAGCTTTCGTTTACTTTCGGAGGCCTCAAGCAGGGCGGCTATAGAGTTGCGAAGTGGGAGGGATTATTTCAAGCTTCCAGCCTAATGGAAGTCCTATTCAGTTTTCACATAGACAATGTTAGGTGACTGGCACTTTGAGCACTTAGATGGCCATGAAATTCTCTTGGCTGAATCATCAGAACAGAATAAGAGCACTTTCAAACAGCAAGCAAACAACAAACTCTGTATGTGCTGCTAGCGGCAAGTGGAGTTTAAGATAAGAAAAAAAGTCTTTGTAGAATAGCTTCGGAAGTTTTAATAAGTTTACTTTCAGGTTCTGTGTCCGTTCTGGTCCTGCATCTATGCACTGGTGTTAGTTCTAAATTGCAAATGTGAAGCTACAGCTCTTGATTTTTGCTTTCAAATGGCAATAGCAGCTCGAGCTCATGGATATCAAAGTATTAAAGCCATCAGTCATACCAAAGGAACTTTAAAAAAGTGAGGTAATTAAAACAACCAATATAATAAAATGTAATATAACAATTAAATAAATCATGTAGGGGGATTCTCATGGTTCTATATTGTTGTACATTAAGGATACAATTAAAACAAATATTGTAATTAAAAATGGGGGAAAAAAACCTCCTGAACAAGTATTTCCACAATTATATTTCACCTAATACAAAGTGTTGACAATGACAGCCCATCTTCCAGACTGTTGTGATTGTGTTGTGTTGTTGTGTAAGAAGGACTGAGCTTCTCAGATTGTGCATTTCATTGTTATGTCCATCTGTATTTACCCATGTGTCAGCTTGTGAGATTATTGTTGTCATTCAATTTTTTAGTGTCTTATTCTCTTATTTGATCACCCCCTTTCATAGCTCTCACGTAGTTAACATGCATCCACATTTTCCTTTTTTTTCCCCTTCTGAATCCCTTCCTACTCCCTCTTCCCCTCTCATCCCTCTTTCCATTCATCTTTCAGCTCTCGCTCTCATCTGGGGCGCTTTACTTTAAATGTACTGAACATTGATAGATGGGGCTTCCTCACCCCTCCCCTTGAGCAGAACCTCTAGAATGAAGTATGGCTGTATGTGCGCATCTGTACTGATGTATTTGTGTATTTGTGTGACTGTGTGCTTGTTTACAGGTCTTTGTGTGGCTTTTGTGTGCTTTAACCAGTTTCCTTTGCCACTGGGGAAATTTTTGATACACACTGACTCCCCAGAGTAGCATAGTGCTTTTTACAAGGTGAGGTTACTTGGCATAAAAGCAGCTGAAACAGCACAGCAGCTATCTTCCCAGCAGTGAAAATGACATGTGATTGTTATGCTCCTATATACAGTATGATGAAGCCACAAAGGTATACTCAAAGCTCAAGAGTTACAGTGCTAGCTTTTAACCTTAAGCCAATATTCACTTTTTACTATCTCACTATTTGTGAGATAGATGTGCACATCAAACCCCTCAGCACAGTATCTTTTCTTGCAAGCCATCGTTGCATGGCAAGGTCCATTTTTGAGTGTCACATGATATTAGAATCAGTGCAATAAAAGAGGAGTTCGGAAGGCTTAAAAGAGACGATCGGTTATTGTGTTTGCATTTGGAATAATCAAACCTCGTGGTGGTAGCAACAGTGTGAAGGGCTGTAGATTTGCTGTGTCGGTCGGCCTCGTACATCAGCTTCCATCTCCTCCTTGTCATTTTTCTTTCCACATCTCTCTTTCTTCTCGAAGCCGTTGTGTGTTTTCCCTCCGTTTTGTTTGTTTACTAAGCAGCTTTTCACCACCTACAGTCTAAGGGCTGTGAAACATAATGTGATGTAAACTTAGATAGTGTAATAGCTTGTTTGCTCCTCTCTGTCAGGCATTCAGTAGGTAAATAATGCAACTCTTAAAGCAGTCGATTAAAATGCACAGAGCACTACGGCAGATTTATGTGGACTGCAAACGGAGCAAGTCAGTGGACTTTCTCCATCTGTGTGTACCATCACTGTGAATGTGGTTGTGTTTGTGTATAAATGCATATAAGTTGAGTAAAATGAAGGTTATGGTTTCTTTGGTTTGCAGTACGGGTGAATTTGTCTGTATTAATTTTCAAATACTTTGATGTTCGTGAAAGACTACCAAGGACATTTAAACAATAAAGCTATTATTATTAAACTTTTTTATATAGTGATTGAGGAATGAATTTATCATCATTATTGCTCAATAATTATGTGAATATCAGAATGGAACTGTGTAAAATTTTTTGAAGTTCTTGATTTCTTTGACTTAAAATGAGTTTTTTCACCTTGTGACTTAAATTTTTAAGAGTGTTACCATCACAACGCAACCTGACAAGAGAATTACTTACACTCGATCCTCCTGACAACCTTTTAAGCGCAAAACAATTAAACTAGAGGAGGCAAAGCCCAAAAGCCAGTTGATGTGACCCTATCACACCAAGACCCTAAAAACCAGTGGAGCAGTGGTCCACAGAGAGGGTATCCATAAGAAAAAAAAATAAGCTGTATTTTCTCCTTGAGGCGTAGGAGAGAGATGATGGAACAGAGAGAGATAGAGAGAGAGAGTAACATATGTTGCAGAGTGCTACTGGACATGGTGGGGGCAAAGACTCATAAAGTGGGTTATTATCTCTGCAAATCAATGAGAGTGCCTGAGCTGCAGGGAAAACAACCTGCATTACACCGAGCTCAGAGGGGGACTTCTGTGCTATTACAAGACCACCTGGATGCTGGAGCATAGGGGGATAATATTTACTCTGTGTTATCAAGGGCTGCATATCGCAATTAACTTCATTATCAATTAATCTATCTCTTATTTTCTTGATTAATCAGTTAATAATAAAGTTGATGAATTGCCAGTAAAAAGGAGGGAGAAAAACACCACGGTTTCCTCAGATAATGTCTTCATTTGCTGAAAAATGATCAGTTTACAATGATATGGAACAGAAATGCAGCAATTAGTCAAGACCACAGAATTTGGCTTGGTTTCTTATCACAACAACTCAATTTATCAATTTGTTATCGAAGAGTTTTGCTTAATAAAAATTAAATTTACCCACAAATTAATTGACTAGTTCAGTATAATCAGACCTGCAGACTTCAGGGCTGTAACAGCCTGGAGAAAGGTCTGACTGAAGCCATTCTAGTTAAGGGTAAAGACATGTTCCGATTTATGTGTACATCTTCAAACCAATGGGGGGGGGCGCATACACAGGATGCAGCAGTGTTGCCCTTGCCAAGGGAAACGTGTTCTGTCTCATAATAACAGTAAGTACAGAATAAAAAAATAGAAAAAAGTTCATCTTTGGCTTCAGTCATGGAAACTCCTGAGCAGCCTTTCTGTAGAGAATAGCAAGGAAAACCATTTTCCCACCATTTGCAAGTTTGGAAAGTTCATTAGATGATATACAGGGAAACTGAGAGGGTGACGGGCAAGGAGGGAGCAGAAACAGCTCAAGAAGCTGGACTTGAACCTCCGCAGAGGGAAGACATTTGACTGGATGACCGCTGCTCAAGTGCATAAGTGCACTTCCATAGGGCTCCAATCTACAGATACATCATAGTGTGGAGTTGAGTATATAAATCGAGATTTCCATTTCCTTACATCAGCCTGTGGTGGTATTTGCAGATTGGGGAGCAGCGCAAAGAGGCTGAAATTGAATTAGTTTCCATATATTGTCCTCTCCTCCTCTTTCTCCAGCTAAGCCCTGTGGTCTATCCACTGTTTGCCTTATGGGGGAGAAAAGTGAGGGGGGCTTAAGCTGTGAAGGCTGGGGCTTATGCTGTCTACCAACTTACTGGTCACACAAAAACCCACTCACACACTAACGCTGTCTCACTCTCTCTTTCACACGCACACACACACACACACACACACACACACACACACTCTTACTTCAGGGATTACAGCCAGGCAAGTCCCGTTTGTATTTACACACACAGACGCTAACGCAATCACAAAGGCAATACACACATATTATAGATGCACTTTTGAGCTCATGCTAATATCTTCCTTTACTCACACTATGAAAATTCAGCGAACACACTTTCCTGTAACTTTTTGAAAAAATAAAAGAACTCTTAAGCCTCTGCTATTTTAGGCTTAAGTCTATAGAGATGAAGGATTGAAATGACGGATGTATGTGTGTTTATACACAGATTTATATGTAAATGTGTGTTTGTCTCTGTCCACACAGATGTATGTGTCCTCATGTACGCACGGTGTGTGTGTGTGTGTGTGTGTGTGTGTGTGTAGATGGTGTCAAAGAATTTAATCATGTATATATGAGCTGCCAGATGACGATAATGTTCCCGTTCTAGATGGAGGTAGCTTTAGTAACAAGAGGCCCCATGTGTGTTTATGAAGCTTTGATATAAATGGTCCATTTGTTTTGTCTCTCTTCTCTCTATCTCCTCCCCTCCCTCTCTCTGTCTCACAATCATCTCAGCCCTGTAGTTCCCAATAACGGCGTGCTTTAAGTGTGCCCATGGGATACAATAACACCAAGCTGTGTAAGTTGTAGAAGATGGTATTGCTGGCTATACGGTTTTTGTTTATAGAAGTGAAACACTGCATTTTCTTGTTTTTCTTATTAGTTCAATTGTCTGTGTCTAGATGTGACAAGTATTTCTCTGGAGGCGGCATCACGTCTACTGTGCCATTGTCTCCTAGCAGCTCTCATACAGTCTGTGGACAGGTGTAAAATGCTCAGCATTGCTGTAATGACTTAGAGGCTTCTCTTTCTCTCTGTGGTCAGCTCCTCTTATTTTTCTCAGGCATTCATTTCTACTTCTCTTTCGGTGTCTTGCTCTTTTTCTTAGTTCTCCTCCTCCTCTTCTCTCTCAGGCGGGAATTGAGATGTCCTGTAGGTTACGTGGGTTTTAATGTGTGATAGTTACCAGGTTTGGGAGATTTTGATAGTTAAACCTCCTGCTGTGTGCTCTCTAGTTAGTTCTGGCTCACAATAATAATGTTTACACTTTACACACTGAGAGCTCTATATGTCTGTTCCACCCTTTGGATCACTTCTGCTGGTCTTCTCAATTTGGTTTTTCTTTGTTTTGTTCTAAGGTTTTTGTTTAAGTTTAACATTTTTGTCTAAAAGATGATATATATCAAATTTTGCATCAACAAACATTGAACAATTCAGCTTTCAGTACCACTACATTTTATTTAGATGCCACAATCTAGAATTCATGATAAACTTAACTTCACTAATATATCCCCACCAGGTGAAAAATAGATAATGACTTCAGACATCTTTATGCATTGTGTGGGTTTTTTGCGTTTAAGAACTTTTTATGCCAAGTTTCTTGATACAATGATGTCAAAAATGTGAGCTAAAATGTTCAGCTGTGCAAATGAATGAGCCATGACTGTTAATTTAATCAGGTAATACCACTGGAAATGTCACCAGCATGTGTAACCAATGTTATTTTCACATTTTATAAAAAATAACACTCACAAACATGTCAGTGCTAATCATGATAGACATTTGGCATTTTTCTGAAATCTCAGGTTTATCGTACTTAGTGACATGAAAGAATCTGCAAAGCATAAAACCACAGCAGTCTAAAGTCAGTAAAAGCCCACCAAGTAACTAAATATTCAGTGTAGCTGTTCTAGTAAGATACTATAGTTTTAGATTTTTAAAAAGACATAAAACAGGAGCAGCATGTAATAGTACCAGAATGCCTCAGGCTGTTTTTGCTGTAGGGCATACTCTTCAATTGAGATTTCTTCTGCAATGATGAGCCTTAAAGAATGCTTTATTTTTGCAGCTGGGCCAGCAGTTAGCGTTTTCCTATAATGTCTGAAGAGCTGTGCAAGTAAGAAATTGAACTTAAAAAAATCACATCTCTGTCTGTGTTTCTTCTATCTGTGCTTTATTTTTTCTACATGTTTTTTTTTTTTTTAACCAAATTTACATGAATATGAGCTCATGTTTACAAATGTTTACTAAGCTAATATTAACCACATGCCAAAGAATAATTTATAGTAACAAACACACACACACATCACACATATGTATGAGATAGTTACAGTGATGACACATGAAGTTAGATATTAATGAGCCATTTTTATTGTTACTGTTATTTAGGAGCTGGAATCGTGTCTCTCTTCACATTCACATTCAGTGTCACTGAATACATTTCTTTCCAGATTGTTATTTTAAAAACTTCACATTCAAAGAAATTGTTTACATGTAATATAGTTTTCTTTATATTTCTAATAATACTTAATTATTTGAATTTCAGTTAAATAAAAGATGAATATAAAAACAAACAGTATTTATTACATTCATACTTCAAATGTAACCTTAATGCCATCATTTGAAATGACTGGAATCAAACCACTATTCTTTCTCATTGAACATTACACTTAAAATGAGTAAATAACATGAGCTTTTTAGCGTTGCTTTTGATCTTGAGCTGTCTGCTCATAATCAAAAGCAACAAGCTGTCGAAAGTGATACCTCTCAGTTAAACATAAAACTTGATATTCAAAACTTCTTTTTGGAAGGTCACCTCCTCCCTCATTTTTCTACATCTGTATATTTGAGAGATAATGCCACTGCTAATCCCTTGCAAGGTCAGTGCTTGTATTGGATGATTGTCCCCCACTGTTTATTCATACTTCCTGCTGATGTCATTTCCTCCTGCTGGCTCTGGCCTTTGACCTGTCATTTACCTCCTATCGTTGCAGTGGTTTAGTCCACCTTGGTGGCCGCCGTCCAAGAGAACATCCCCATCTTTATCTCTGTAGGATTTCTCTGCTTACAGGAAGGTTACTGAAGTATCTAAATGCAAAATCTATTTGTACTTAAAGGTCACATTTCATTTGGATTCCTAATATCATCTTTCTGCTTATTTTCTCCCTCCTCACATTTCATTGGCTCCTCACCCCTTTTTTTTTAACTTTTTCTCTGTCTTTTTCTTCCCTCTTTCTGTCGATACTGTCTTTTCCCTCTGTTCCTCCTTTGTTTAGTTAACTTCTGTACATCACTCAGTTGACAGTGAATGGCTAAATAAATGACTTACTGGCCGCATTTAAATGCCTGAGCTCATGGCTCTTAAACATTGTTTAGCAGCAGCTGGCAAATGGCCACTGTGTTACACAGGATGCTGTCTATTCCCTCTCATCATTTGATCAATGACACTGATACACAGAGCAAACCCCTCAGCGTTGTTCTCACTGTGTGTTTTTGTGTGTTTGCTCATGATTAAAAGATAAAAAAACATGTAAATATCTGCTCGTCCATAGTAAAAGGCAGTGGGAGTTTACCATCTTGGCACAACCTTGATTTGCTGCATCTCGCCATATGTGCTCTTTTCAGCATGTGTCTGTTTTGTACAGTGTGTAGGATTGTGTGAGTCAGGTTATTGCTTGCACAGTAAAAGCTATAGCTCTTAGTTGTAAAAGAAGTAAGGGGAGGTATTTGGAAGGATGCCTCTATAAAACATTGCATCCAGTATTAAGTTTCAAACGTTTGCCATACATTGTAAAGCCTGCATAAAGACTGCAGATTAAGATTAAGATGAGGCAAAACTATACAGATGAAACTTTTTAAAGGACATGTTGTTTTTATTTAAAGTGTTAGTTTCCATACTTTTAACTGTTTTACAAATAATTACTGCATGATAGAAATAATGCATGTTTTGTAAGCGAGGTCATGATGGTGAACCAATTTTCAGTTAATGACCATAAAAGCATATCAAAACGGTTGTGTTTCATGACCGTGTAAAGCTCATTATAAACATACAGTAAAATCAACAGTGATTACAAGAGGTTCAGCTCCAAAAAGCAGTGTCATAGGTTGAGTATGTTGTCTGGAACTGCTCAGTCTCTCACCATAGAGAAAAGCTTTCCCAGAAAAAAGTCACAATTTTGTTGGGAAGAAAGCTCAACTGTAAATAGAAACTTATTAAATCCATTGGCTATTAACTCTGACAGGGTAATATCTCAAGGCACTTACATTTTTATGGAATACATTAATATTGTTTTCAACAACTTGCCCAAAAACAAATCAAAGGGACTATCTGAAATGACTTAAGGCTACCAGTTGAATAGCGCAAGCGTATGAGTCCAGGTTAACAAATGAAAAAAACAGGTGAATTGTGATTAATTAAACTCCTGGGGGTGTTATAAAAAAAGATGATTAACTATGTGAATTCATTCAAAGTTAATTGAAAAATTAAAATGCTCTATCAGAATGAAATATTGCTGCGAGATGTAGCTTATGTCCCGTCGTTATACTGACTGCGCCTGATAGAGTCTGTATTAAGGAGCTTCTCGGATGTTGTCACTGGCCAATGCCGTTTCAAACTGCAGAGAAAACTCGCTATAAAACTTACTGGTTCAAACACAAACGCTGGCAGTCATCCTTAAAGCCAGTCGGGTCAGCCTTAAAAAATCTCCAGTGGTCTCACAGTCGGTGAATGGTTACTGAAAAGATGTGATACTGACTCTTCGATGTATCACTTGTCCCACCTTGGCGCTCTTGTTTGGCACTCAAGTCTGTCCACGCCTCGCCTCCTCTTTACATATTGTAATCTTTCTGTTCCCTCTTCTCCTCATATCCTCTCTCCTTCTGTTATCACTCTGTCCTGTAAAGCTTCATTTACAGAGGAGCCCTAATCAGATATGTACCAGCGGAGGGCAGTTTGTGAGAGCAGTGTGTGGTCTGATAGATAGTAAGGCTTAGCAGAAGGGGAGCACATTGTAAGCCCTCAATTATATTCCCGACACCCTGACGCAGGAAAGAGACACTTGGGAGGCCTGTTTGTGCTTTTGCTCGTGTATCTGAGTGTCATTTTCGAGTGTGTTTGGTTGTGTGTGCAGGGCTTTATGTATTTATTGTCAATGTTTACTGCACAGACTGAAAAGCAGAGAACTGTGTACATACTTTTAAAAGTCCTACATCTTAAGTTTTAGCCAGGGAATGTTTAATTAACAGCATTGCAACTATCTCATTATTTCCTTGTAAATGACACAACTATACCTGCAGGTCTCTCTGTCTCTGTATCATATGAATAATTTGGTTATGTCTCAATATTGTGAGAAGCGTTTTGGTAAGAACGAGCAGGAAGCTGCCTTTTATTAAGATAAACAGGTGCTTGGACTTTCTTGTCCTTTAGTCTGTATTGTCTTGTTAGTGCACATGGCTGACAATCCTCCACTGGTCTACCCCTCAACAATTATAAAAAACTACCAGTGATGCACGTTGCCTTCATCAATTCATTTTGTAGTTCCATGTTTTTCTTAATCTTGTGAAAACCAGAAACATAAAGTCCTACAGTAAATGGATGACCAAGATTTCCTCAATACTAAAGCATCACAGCTTATCTCCTCCAACCAAACGCTAACGAGTCACCTGATTGACTTAAATAGCATAAATTGCGAAGCATTTTATACTTGAATATTCCATGTCACTGAGGAATTTTAAATTTTTACTTTGACACTCTGGAAAGATGTTTGTGAATGTTTTCGATGTGGCGTTTGTATGTTCATGCTTGTGTGCGACTGATGTGGTGGTTGTGAGTCTTTGATGTGATCACGCAGAGCATCTTCAAACTCTCCTTGACTGGAAATGCTGCATATTACTTTTTTTTTGGTATCATTACTACTGTTTTATCCACTTACCTCTGTCTAAAATCCACAGGTGAAACCAAAAAATGTTCTTTAATAGTTGTTAATGTGCATCCTGGAAAATGTGAGATAAAACTAATTAAGAACAAGTAGACTGTGAGGGTTTAGGGTATGTTTGAAGCAAGTACATTCCTCAAATACATTGTAAATGTGAGATACCACTCTAAAGATCCAACAATAAGTGTTTTAAAGTGGATTTTTTCTGAAACCTTCATCCACAAGTTTTATCTTAACCAGGAGTGCAGTGTGGAGGGCACGGAGGAGCTATGTAGATTTAATCACTTTCCATTCTACTTTCAAGGCCATTCAAAGCTTATGTTTAGGCGGTGTGGCGTTTGGCCCACCGAGACACCAGGGTGGAATCAGATGAAGCATGAAAAGGTGAGCTTGAGAGAGCAAACAGTGAATTGTGTTTGAACATTTCTGCTGCTGGAGCTTGCTGCTTCAAGGCTGCCTACCTCTGCAGATAGAATATTCATCCGCTGTATTGTCCCGTAGAGGCGTGCAACCTTTAGCAAAAAACCACAGCGCAACTCGACCTTGCTTTTCTGCTTTGTTACCATGCAGCCTCCAGTACAAACAGCAAAGCTTTTTTTTTTTCATTTTTGATGCTACTATTTTTTTGACCCGTATCATCTCACCATTCCTCAAATTGTTTTACTGCCAGTAATACGTTTTGTCCAGAAGGAGAGTTGATTACTTTTGTCTGAACTTAAATCAGTGAACTCCCAGGATTCAAGTCTCCGACCTCCAAGGTGATGTTGGCATTTATTACTAAGAATAGATCATAGTCTGTCTGTCTTTGCCCATATGTAGCCATTAGTGACTAAATGAAGTGATTTAATATGGTCAAAACCAATGATACAAGTGTCTGTAATGAGAGCCAGATGGTGTTTTCATCACACAATACTGCTGTGATATGACCACTGTCAGATTTTAGCAGGAAAAAAGCAGCTGCCTCTGAGGTTATAGATGTTTTCCACACACTTTTTCTGGAAAAAATAACCACCTCACAATACCCTATAAAACTCAATTTTTTAAGGAGTTACTCAGACACTTTGCTTCTCCCTCTCATCCAAAATATTTCTGCGTTTTACAAGGATTGGAACACATTTAACAATAGTCTGTTGTCTAGTTTAGCCCAAATTTATAAAACATCATGAATTAGCAAAGATATAAATGCCATATAGAATTGCCAATAATTTCAGTATATTAAATACAGTATTAACACACTGGTTGCATCGTTGAAGGACACCACAAGATGTAACCTGCCTCTCTGCTCTTCAGCAGCAGAGGCCACTTTTGTAGTTACAGAGCATGTTACAGTGCATCTTTCTCTCACTACATGAGTGCATTTATGCATTAACTACATTATTATATTCCCTAATTTCAAGCTTTTTTTCTTTCACCACACAACGGTATTTTTCAAAAGATTGCATAGAATATGAGAATTTTAAGCAATAAATGAATTATTCTTTATTTTTAAACATTTGTGATGAAAGTTGCAGAGACCTCTTGAGAAAATATTTCTGTAGCTCATTTACAGCTGTCATAGTTAACTCTGTGATAACTGTGGCATTGGGCTGTTAAATGATTTCTAAATGATGAATTAACAGTAAAAAGAGAAACTCATATTTGGTTCTATTGAATTAATACTTTTTTCTTCATTTTTAATTGCATGGCTTTTTTTATGTTTAGTTCTTTGACATAACATCAATATTAAAATAAACGATGGCATGACACTCGAATAACATGGTATTGAGTCTGAAATAACTGCAGGGAAGCAAAGATTATAAACTTTTCTTTAAATGTGCTAAATGTTTGTGCACATGCCTCCGGTCTTGGTTTGGTTAACCCTTTGAGTGATCTGCCTAAACAGCACCCTGTATCACACAAAGACAGCCTTTCAGGCTCTGGGGCTTGGCAGGAAACCAGCTATTACAAGGTCAACATTACCTTTATTACTTCTTATTAGTCTACAATACCTCATGGGAGATTTTGTATAAACATACACCCACACAGATACACAGGCTCACAGAGTTATAAGTCCACTGAAATGGCAGTTGGGATCCTGCCTCACGCCGGTAGACGTGCCCTGGGGAGCCCAGGTAAACAGTGGCTCTGTGTTTTTCTGTTTATTGTTTGGTTATAGGCTATGAAATACCCGATTTTTTTTCTTTTTTCCATCTGCAGTCTAAACACAGTTTATGGGATGGAAATTGTAGCTCTTGTATGAAAACACTGTCATGTGTTTTCGACTGTAGCATGTGCGAGACATGCGTGGTGGTGGTTCCTGCACGCACAGTCACTCAACCACTCACAAACTCAGGCATTAGCAGTGTATTTCTAGCACTAATGAGAATGAGACTCGATTTCTTAGCTGTAATTGTGGATGTGTATTTTCCTCCTTTTCTCTAAAGATTAGGTTTGTGAGACCCAGGGGCCTGCTGATTGTTTTGAGTGCCTCTCCACTCTGTATGACTGCGCTGTGCCGCAGGTGCTCAACAAAGCAGCCCCATTGGAATGCAGCAAACGCGCCTCCATTGTGGCATAAGACGCATTTTATCGACACCCTATTTCTCCACTCCTCTGAGTACAATCAGAGAGATCTGAGTGGCCTTGGCTTCTGGCTAATACAATGCATGTACACATACAAACTCACAAATATACTGTACAACAAATACACACAGTCTCTTCCCTCTTCAACAGCCTTAAATGTAGTCAAAGAAAAGGCATTATGTTGTGCTGGAGCGAAGCAGGCTGTGTCTATATTGAAAGAATACATTGAAAGTGGATTGTATTTAGGTTTCTATTGTTAAGTCAAAAAGGTTGTGATGTTTTTTTCTTTTTTTTTTTTAGTTTCTGCCTCCATTTTTGCCTGCTGTATGGTAAATTAAAGCAGGCCTATGTAGACACATCCATTAATATCAGTCCTTACTGTTTCCAGAGAAATGCTCCCAGTACATGCGTCAATAAGGTAGAATTAGTGAAAAGAGAGGCAGAAATATGAAATGCTCAATAGAGTATGGCATTTACATTGACAGTCAAACCATGAAATACATCTCTTTCTCGCTCTCACTATTACTCTGTCACCCCCTCTCCTCTTTTACTTTCTTCCCACTTATTATTCACAGACCATAGTCCATTGCTAAGTGCAGGTGAAAAAAGCCATTAAGTCACCGGCTGGGAGGCTTGTGTGTCTGCGTGTGTGCGGGGGGGAAGAGTGACAGGAAGACAGATTGCTGCCCATTCTGAAACATGACATCCTAATCGGTGTGCATGTTAATTAAGAGACTTTATTGAAATGTTTCTTCTGACCGAAGAAATTGAAGGCTTAATGAATGGAATGTTAATATTGAATGCATGCAGGGAGACATGTGTGTGTGTAAGTGTGCGTGTGTGCGTGGGTGTGTGTGTGTGTGTGTGTGTAGTTGTGTGTGTGTGAGCATGTGGCTGTGTGTGAGCTGTGTAGCACATAGAAATAAGGAGAAACCCTCAAAAGCTTGATTCACATTTGTTGTTCGTATCAATATTTCTTCATACATTTTTTCCCACCTCTTGCAGACTTGTTTCCCTTAATAGTCTCCCCCAAATGGCAAGGTCGAAAGTGGTTTAGTATCTCAGTGAGCTCTGCATTTGGTTTCATTTGGCTCACTCCGCCTTCTTTTTTTAAAAAATCTCAGCAGGGATTTGGTTGTGACACTTGTGAACAGGCTTCACTGACATTCGGAAAATATATTAAATATCCACCATATGCTCTGAGCGGAGGCAGCATGACGGGGTGTGTGTGTGTGTTTGTGTGAGTGTGTGAGTGTGTAGCTGTGTGCATGAGCATGCATGTTGTTTGAGTATTTGCACATGTGCACAGAGATAGAAACACAAACACCGAAATGATTCGGATGATTCAGTGTTGGGAGTATCCAAAGTCACATTTTAATGAACTCTTTCCTACAGTTCTCACAGTTTTTCTGTCATCAGAGTTCAGTTCCATAAAACGTTTGTACAAATTCATAAATTGTATATGACGGCCTCATGTGGCTCTTATATAATAGATGGCGTTTGGGGTTATGGTTTAAAACACTTGCAAGCAGATGTGAATGTTATAAAAAAAAAGAAAAATGCACTAAAGATTATACAGTGTATCACCAAATAATAAAAGGTCACGCCACTTCTGTCACAGCCAGGCACTCACTTTCATTCATGAACAGCTTTCCTGATATCACAGCTTATTTTAACTGAATCTTTGCTATTTAACGAAGCTTTGTATTTTTTCTACTCATCTCACTAATGTCTAGTTATTGTTAGACTCTTGAAACTTATTAGAGGCTACTTCCAGGGTGTTCAGATAAGAAACAAGATCATTTTTGAAAGCAGCCTGTTGCATACAGAGTTCATGGACGGACATGAGTAACTGTGATTGGATACAAGTGAGGAATTTAAGATCAGAGGCAGAGCTGCCGAACTAACACTCTTTCAATCACAAGGTCCATGCTTCAGTTTCTAGCTAGTTTACTGATAACTTTTGTGCAGTTGGTACATTGGCTGTGCTTCACAAGAAAGACCACCAGCTTACCAACTTGTGTATGAGTATATTAATCACATGCTGCCTGGCAAAGAAGATTCTGCCCTGTCTGTCTCCTTCATGAGGGAAACATTGCTTGTCTTTGTCATTCCCAGCCTACAAACAGTAGATAGCCAAGAAGAATGTACCCATTGTTTTGTTAGAAAAAAAAAATTGTATCATCAGGTCCACAGAATGTGTTTTTATGGCTGAGCTGACCTTCAAAAGTCACCAAAGAGCATATTCTAACACTCACTCCACTGTTTCCTCAGCCTTTTCCTCCAGAGTAGGAGCCACAGTGGACTCTGCTACTATTGGCTTCAGCGATCAATCCCCAAATATCAAAAAGGTTTTTCTCAGGTGAACTGTGTTATAGGTGCAGTGCCATACCTGCAGCAGCTCCTTAAGACTTGGACCCTGAGAGGAGCTGGCAGGTGTGTCAAGGATGGTCCCCCACTGAGTTAATCCAAGGCGAGTGAGTGCAGTAACTGCCTACAGAGAGGTTTCAGTGGTTCCAGCAGGAGAGAAGAGTTGATTCCATTGGATCTGTGCTCTCTTTTGTGCTGCTTCTATTAAACAGGAGTCTGTCAAGTTCTACCATCAATTGCCATGTGCCAGAAATCTGCTCCAATGTGGGATTTGAGGAGAGATTGGTTTTCAACCACCCTCTGCTGAAACATTTCCTACAGGGAGTGAGGTGCCAGCATCCAGTGATAAGTGGAGCTGCTGGTGGTTCTTGACACCTTTTCAAATGAGCCGTTAAAGCTGCTGGGAAGTGTCTTTTTTCTTTTTTTTAGCTTTTATCAATTCTTTCAAAGTGCCTGCAACCGCTTCCAAATAGCTCTGAGCACCAACGACTTTAAACAGTCTGCTGCTCTTCTTGTGCAACCACCTCATGACACTGCGGGTTAACATCAGCTTAATAGAGAAGCGTTTCCTATGTCAGGCAACCCTTTCTTTATATGAATGAACTCCGATCACTTTCCATGAACTGACCAGTTGCAGAAGAGAGTGGGAAGTTTTGGAAAGAACAAAAAAAAAAGAGACTTCTTTGTGAAAGCACGTTATCTGCCCATTGAATCTACTTGATAACTTTTTGTTTGTTTCGGTTTTTATATTTGCATATTTCCCTCTGGTGTGAATGCTGGATAAACAACATGCTGGCAAAAGTTTGTTTACCTACTTTCATTTCATTATTCTTTTCCTGTTTTCTTTTCTACCACCATTCCTTCCACAGTGGTCCTGTGTGATCATTTTACCCATCTCCTGTGAGCACCATCTGTGGATTTGAGATGTGTGTTGTGGCACAGACCTGGCATGTTGGTGTGTTACATGTGTGTGTTATATAACCGTCACATGGAGAGATCCTGTAATGAATCAGACATTTTGAAGGAGGAGCCGGATGATTCTTGTCCTCTAATAAGAGCCCCTATAGGGTTTAATAGGTTTATCGTGGCTGCCCAAGGATATTCATGGATGTACTTTACAGAGAGTAGTTGCTGATCCAATAGAACCCTATTCAATGACTACATTTGTGCTCATATAATTAGCTTACAGTAAATAACTTTATTTTGTTTCCTAGGAAGAATAATGAATAGTTTGAAAGCAGTCAGTAGTTACAAGTGAATAGTACAATATGTCTTAATCCTTATTTTTAACTCTCGTCTCCATTTTTTCAAGACATATGTACATGATGATCCACTTGAAGATGTGGCAAACTGTGGGCTCAGATTGATCTGCTGATCTGAAAATGTCAGCAGAAGCTGCTGGGTAGTGTTCACGTTAACGAATGCAGTTTACTTTTCTCTAATTTATATACGCTTGTTGTGTTACTGAATAGGTAGTTTAGGCACAAATACGTACTAAAATGACATTTCTGGATAGACTTTGAATGGATATAGTCTCACACATACTGTTAACAAAGAGCTACATCTAACAACCTTTCTCCCTTAAGCAACATTTAAGCTAATGGATGCAATTAGCATTATGCTAATGGGAAATTATGTGACATTTTGTCATCCCGTGGGGTCCTTCATGGACAGCAAATCGGCCATGTTACATGGCTGCAGCAGACGGAGGATGTGGATGATGGTGACTGACAGACCAGGGACAGGGTGACAACCAGGCAGTATCCTCTGCACCGGCTATTGATTTCAGCTTGGAGGTCTCTGCCTGATGTGGCAGCAGTCAGGGTCGCCCAGCCACCAAAGCTAGAGCTAGGAGGCTATTAGTCTGGAAAGGTAGATGCAGGGGAAGACAATATTATTGTCATGGCCAGTCAGAATCAGGGATATGATACGTGCAGTGAAAGTTTATGATATGATGCCCGCAGAGACAGTGCAGAAGGTAAAGAGCATTTTCACTGTGTTTTACCCTCAAGTCTTATTGACTGCCATTCTGGGTCTTGGCAACTTTTTTTTTTATAGATATTGCATTTCCTTATTAATGTTTTTATATCTCAGATGGAAACTTGACAGTACTGTTTGAAAATAACTCGAAATCATGATGACAGAACATGCATAATTCACATCAAACCTGGTAGAATACAGTTTATAAAAAAAATAATTGGAAAACTGACCTTGCTGGACTTTGGTCCATGACTGCCTTCTCCATTTACTTGCATGATTAACTTCACATGCTGTTAGCGAGAACAACCATACATAGTTACCTAGATGGCAGCAGTTTTTCTGGATTAAATTTTCTTTTATTCACTTTCTTTTCATTTTTTAATACAGCTTTCCAGGAAAGTGTGAGCTAAGTTCCTGAAGCAGTGTTAAAACCAGAGGGGTTAGCTGGCTCTCTGTATGATAAGCCCTTTTCTTTTTTCCTGCCCAACCAGGTACTTTATTTGGCTCGCAGTTACAACTTTAGCATGGCGATAAAACTTTTGCCTCTGTTAACTGCAACAAACACACTGCGGTTTGTTAAGCACTGCGTAAACCTGCGCTTCATATGAGTCTGGAAGTGATTTATACATGTCAGGAATTACATTTTGAGAACGAATCTAGCAAATATATTTTTACATGTGTATATGATGTTTGCATGGATCCATGACAGTGCCGTCTCGCTCGATTTGGTTCTCCTTGCGTCCCTAATGACTAATGGTGAGTGAGTTCCAGTGTAAACATGGTGAGGCCAGGCTGTGCTGACACAACAATCTGGCCTGTTATGTCAATTAGCCTGAGGTCTGTATCGGCCTCAGTCACACTGGCTGTCTGCAGCTGATGGTGGATGGGATAACAAGACTTACTTTCCTCTACCTGGCAGGACACCTAGCTCTATACAGCATCAAAGACAACACTGGTGCCCTCAGCGTTTTCATTTGTTTTGTAGAACTCATTATAGTGCCTAGTGTTTTTTAAAGTGCGCCCCTCATTACCTTCACTTGGCTGCCGCTGCTTTGATCTGTGACAATGTAGCGTTACCGCTCTGTGCCGTTGCAGCAGCAGCATATTTTTTTAAAACAGCCACATTAGAGCTGAAAGTATATCTGTAGTTTGATTAAGGTGGTTATGGATAAAATGTCTTACACTCAAAGCCAGGCCAACCTCTTACGTACTTTGTGAGTGGAAGCTCAGCGTCTACAGTACAGCATCTCTGGTTGATTGTCTTATGTGTAGGGTTGGTCTATACATAAGACCAGTTGGTCTGATCCTTCACAAATGCTGTTGAGTAAAACCTGAACTTGGGCATCAGTGCAGACAGCACTTTTTAATGGAAAGCCCACTGGGCTGATGAGATGCAATTGGATTGCATATCTGAGACACTGATGGTAGCGTTATGTTAGGAAAGCTGTTTTTACTGTGTGTTGGAGCTTTGCCAGAGTGGCATCCTAATGCAGGAAGTTACAGTCCTCTGGACTCAAGTTATATGTCCTTGTTGAAAGGAGTAGAGGGGGTCAGCTTTTTATGTACTTTAATGATAAACGGATGGAAAAAAAGTAAATTCCTATAGTCCTTGATATATGGGGTCATTTGTGATGCACAAAATCCAATTTAATCAAAACTGATTGTATTTTACATTAAAAGCTGACATGGATCGGCTGGTTTTTAGCCAAATTAGATTCAGGGTTCATGTGCAATGTGTGCTGGACAGTCCAGGAAATGTGCTTTACGCTGGTATAAGCATCCACTGCATAAATTTATGGGCCCTGAGTGTTTTTCTCCACAAGTAAATGAATTACCACTTAGCCATAGCTTTGTCATACAGGCCACACAAGCTCTGTGAAAGAAACAGATTGGAAATTTGCTTAAGTAAAGCTCCATTTTCACACAGTAGTATCCTAAGGTTATATAATTGGAAAACCCAGCAAGAATAATGGGTGATGTTAATCCTTTTAAAATGTGTGTAATGCGTGTGCATACTGTAAAACACACACTGTAACAACACTGTGGTACATGTGTTAACGCAGTGCAATTATTTCACGTGTGCAGCATTTTGTTAATGACTTGTTAAGCTGACCTAAGTTTAACACAGGCATGATGAGAGTCTTTGGGTCAGTAAGGGTTAAATGATGAGTAGGCTGATGCCATCTCATTGACCATTCAGCCCACTTCTCTGATTGAACACCATTTTATTCTTCTCCCTTCTTCTTCTTCTTCTTACTACCTACTTACATAATGGGACTGATCTCACAGGCTTGCCACCGTGTCACATCAATACCCACATGAAAGTGATCATATACAGCCACACATCAGATATGTCTGTTGTATTTGATATTGACCATGACATAGTCCATGGGCATCTTGACTTATGCTTACTGTGAAAGCTTGATTGCTTGTCAGGTTAATTAGATTTGCCCTGCAGGGTTCTTGCTTACTTGAAAAAGCCCGTTGTTTCTTTATCCTTTTCTTTTGTGTGTGTTGTGTGTTTTTACTCTTGTCAAGAATTGTCACACCTTTTCTGTGCTGTAATCAGAGAATAGGAAGACAGCAGTAGATAGGGGAGATGAACTGAAAAAAAAAACTAGTGCGTTGCACCTGAAAATAGGTTTTGAAAAAAAAAATATGGCAGAATGACAACCTGTGATGTTGGGGAAAATATAGGCTGACATCAAGACAATGGTTTTCTGTTGCTATGATGTGGAGGGGGAGAGAAGTCAGATTGTAGACAGCAGCAGAGTGGAGATTTGAAATCGGCAGCGGCTGGGCTGGGACGGCTGTATATGACGAGTTACAGTAGCGGGGCCTCAAGCTTTTACGATGGAGTCACAGTTTTCAATGAGCCAGTCCATTTTTCACAGGGACGAATTGCTCCTGACAGTCCAACGGCTAGACCAACATTTCGCAAAATGTAAAAGGTCTGGCGCAAATGAGGTCTGACCTTATCAATAGCCGGGACCCATCCATCTAAAGGCAGACCCCCTGTCTCCTCTTGCAACAAGGCAGCTTGCTTTTTCCCCCCTCCCCTCACTGTAGCTTTCCATCACTGAATTGCTCACTCGCTGCTGTAAGGTTCACTGTGCCCATGAGCTCTTCTCTTTGTATCTGTGGGCAAATGGCCCTTTTTGCCTTGGACTGTGAATTGGTCTCCATCTGGTTGTTTGTTTATTCATCCGTCACTTACAATATCTTAGACACCACTCACTGGATTTTGATTAAACGCGACAGAATAATGCATGTCTCCTCTTTGATCTGAAAGTTTGACAATTGCACTTGCCCCTTTTACACAGCCTGTTCAAGGCAGAAAACATTCTGTACAAAAGCTATGAGGGCAGAATAGAGGGTCGCTCTTCCACCTCATGTAACAGTGCCGGAGGGACGTCAGTGTAAGAAGCCAAACCGGCATGCTGGGACAGGGGTGAAACGTCTTGACATGTGTTGAGTGTGCGACCCACCAGCAGTAGATTTAAAAACAGCTTGCAGCAGAAAGCAGCTAATTTAAGAAAAAGAAGAACAGCAACTGAAAATGTCTGCAAGTTTGGGAGACAATGAGATCGGGGTGCTCCTTTCCCTCCGAGCAACATGGGATTAACCTCCATATAATTGAGAGGGTTATGCCATTGTTATCATTTAGAAAGTGCTGCCCGACCCACAATGGTACAAGTCACCCTTGTGTCTTTGACTTGGGGCCCGTCATGCCTTTCATTAAAGTCATCTTGGCTTTACTCGGCGTATGAGATGTAACTTTACGATAAGCTGTTTCCATCATGACTTTAGTCTTGCAGTTTGTCTCTCACCAGGGCATGTTCATTTCATCATTGTTTTCCTGCTTTCTTTCCTATTACCATTCCTTCCACAGAGGTCCTGTGTGATCAAGTTTAACATCGCATCCATCATGCACAATCACTGGAACGGGTTGTGCTTGTATGTGCATGTGAGCTCACATGTACAGTAAATGTACTGTGTGTGTGTGTGTACTTGGAGGAGGTACTCTGCATTCTGATGAATTCTGCATGACCGTCAGGGGACTAAGTACAATGGTATCTGGAACTCTTTGCAGCAAGAAACTGAAGCATAAAACTCAATGCATTATATTGCCATTAATACGGAAAGACACAGTAATGAACCCGGCTAGTGAGGACATAACAGCTTTAAAAGGAAAAACACAAAGCAGGAAAGGTGGACCATAGGCTGAAGTATTAGAATACTCTAATGAGTAATTCTAAAGTTTCTGGATAACTATTTATAAAGTTAAATAGTGTATAACCATGTTAAATGACATTGCGTATTGATTTTAGTAGCACTGCCGCACTTACTTTACAACAAAGTCTTGAAATTTACCATTTGGTTTTATCCACTTTATTTACAACATACCTGTCTGCATCTGTTTAAGTTTCCCAGACTGCCTTTGGACAACATCTCAAAGCATGTTCATGTGTATGATCTTGTATTTTTACGTAACTAGAGGGAGGAACGATAGCTTAGTATTGGATACTCAATATATACTCACTTTCCCACCATGGATAACTTGTAAAGAAAATATAAGCTCAAGCTTCCTACATCTTGTTAAAGTGGGTTAGAAAGATTGTCCACCAATTAACATCAAGTTAATTTCTTATCCGACTATGATTGTGAATGAGTCAGGGTCAAGCCTTCAGAATTGTTGTCAGTGGAAATGGCTCTTTGTATAGTGGAATTGCTCGTCTGTGTATGTGTGCTGAACTGAGCAGAACAGAACAGAACTGAGCTGAGCTGAGCTGAGCTGAGCTTTGCTGGGACTCTGGGCCCTCCCCAAGGAAAGCCAACCAGCTCACACAGTCAGATCTGCACCAACTAGAGGAGACACTTTGGACAAGTTAAACAGTGATAAATCTGCATGTCAGTATGATTTAAACCACGGCAGCTACTTTCTGTCGACGGTGTGTCATATCGCCGCCCCTGCAGAGCTCATATTGTCTGCCACGTGGCTCTTTAAGAAGCAAGGGATGATGAAAGAGTGAGAGGTAAGTGTGACAGGCTTAACTCGCGGAAGAAACAGAACAAGCTTTGATTAATTGCAGTGGAGGGGATTGTGAAGGGAGATGGTGAGGGCGAGCAGGTTCTACAGTAGGTGTGTATGTGTAGGTTGTATTGGCTGTTCGAACCCATTTGTTTGTGTTTGCACATAAGCAGGTATCAATTGCAAGAGTGTGCATGTATAAACAGTACATGGGAGGAGATGTCAGATAAAAGAAAGAATGATAGGTGTATTCAGAGCTTTTGCTGCCGCTGCCAAAATGTTTCAACAACGAGAATGCTGCAAAAAAAAAAAAAAATTGTTGAGATAAAATCAAGATTTCAGTTTTACAGTTCTTAAACACTTCACAGATTCATATAAATAAATCAATAGACCAAATTACTACTATGCTTTTTTCTCATTAAATATGTACAAAGCAGAGCTCAAACTGGAGACAAGAATCAAGTGTTTTGGTTTGTTTGATTCCTTAAAACAATGAAACGGAAAAATTGTTTTTTTTTTTCAATCAGGATGCAGATGAAAAGTAACAGCAGTAATATCCTCCATTGTGTTCTTGTTTTTCAAGCCTGAATCACTGGGAAGTGTGTGCCACAATTCCTCTTGAAATAAGGTCACACGAGTTGAGAAAGAACCCTGCTTACTAATGTTAGTTTAAATGTAAAATAACAAGCGTAATCTTGTGAATCCTGTCAGGTCAGTGTTATTCACACAGCCAGTATCACAAATCATATAATTTGCCTTAAACTTTACAATCCGTGTAGCCACATTTACCCTCTGCCCTTAGACTCCTGATTCTGAGAAGGAAAAACTCCTTTAAAATTTATCAATGGGGAAAAATGTGTGTGCTTTTATTGTCTTGGCTAAGCAGCCCCGCGAACAGGTAGAGGTCATTTAAAAGTGTTAAAGGCTTCACAGAAAGGAAGATATCACAAAGAGTCAGAATATTATATTACAGCGAATAACATCTATTCGGAAAAACCCGTGTGGAAACAAATTGAATGCAGCCATCCCAAATGGCAGAATGTTTTGATGCATTTTGGATTTAATAATCACTTGTGAAAGAACAAGCTTGACAGTACTCATGTAATTTGCAAGCTTTTAGACCTGCAGAGGGCTTCATGCTAATACAGGACTGTTTGCTCTTGCGTCAGTCTATTTCCTATGAAGGTTGAAACAGTCTAGCTGGTCAGTGCATAAAGCAAAGAGATGACTTAGTGAATGTGCATTATTTTTTAATTTGCAAAAAAGTTGACTGCAATGCAGGTGTATAATAAAATACTGAGGGACTTGCAGAAAAATGTGATAATTCTGTATCAGATGACACATTTTTGTAGTGTTGCCATTAAAACTTACTCAGACTCAGCTGTTCAACTGAGAATGAATTCAAACTAAAAACTGATTTAAATTAAACTCATTCTATTGACATCTTGCATTAAAAACTGCCTCATAATTTTATCCAGATTATTACACTTATGTGTGTCTCATGTGTCCGCACAGATTCAGATGCTCTGTAAAGCCATCTTTAAAAACTGAAATACTGAAGAAGAAAACATAAGGGGCTGCTGTTTACTCAGCTGTATTCCTTGCCACCACTGTCCAGAGAGAAATTTGGATGATGTGGGTGCACAGTCATGAGTATAGGGAGAGGAATGCAACAGGGACCTTTACAGATAGAGACTGTCAAACCTACATGTGCAGCTTCAAACTATAGACTGATCACCCAAAGGTCATTTTAATAAAAGGTGTTAATGGGATAATTGTCCCCTCAAGGACTAAATCCATTCATATCAATATTCATCCATTTATATCATATCCTACTCTTCAGCATAGAGAAACCATTACCAGTAAGTAAATTATAAATATAGAAATACATTAGGAAAGTCCACCAAGATGCGATTGTATATTGTGCAAGACTTCAGCATGTTGCAGAACTGCACAGCACATTTTCTCTCCAAGGCATTATGCTGCGAAACACAAGCAGACCTTGGTTTTATAAATGTCTGCAACTCTGGTTTGATGAATGATTCAACCTCACCTGAGCAGCCTGCAGTGCACTAATTCCCCAAACTGCCTGCATCGCAGCAACGCAACTCCAGACACGTAGAAAACATAAATGCATGAAATGTCTCATCGCCATATTCCAGTCAGTTAATTTGGTGTGTTAGCATACATGCAGGATAATTTGCTATAATGTTCTCTGAGTGGTAGCCCATCCAACATTTCCAACTGGTACACACATTACCTTAGCTAAGCTTTTTTTTCTGAGCTTCAGGACTAACAAAAGTTGAGTACCTAATTGGACGGTGGGAGTTGTGAGGGTTTATTGGCTTAAACACAGTGAGGAAGGTTGTATTTATTAAATACAAGATTTATGTCCATAAAAATTCACCAAATGTTTAGGGGTCAGACCATCAAGTGTTACATTGTTTGACAACATATACTGCTTGAGGTATTACCAGTTAAGCTTCACACAAAAGCTGCTTTGAAAGTATGGGTCAGATTTCAGTATAAAAGGAATAAGGGATTGAAAGGAAAAGCTGAGACGAGCTCAAAGACCCATTTTTCCTTTTGGTCTCAAAGGTTGGTGTGTTTATATGTGAGTGCCTACAGTTTGTCTAAAAACTTTCATATTTTGCTGGTTGTCCAAGTTTCATAGTGCCTTACTGTTGATGCGTAGGTAGCTTCTTCCTTCTCCTTCTTCTTCCTTTTTTGTTTCCCTTTGCTACAGGCACACACACACACAGAGACACACATTTCACACATACTATACACAAGGGTGCATCTAAATCATTCATGCGGATGGAACATTAGTATCTCCTCTGTTTCTCAATAATAAATGAAGAGTTTGATCAGCTGCCTGGATCAATACCTTGCACACTCTCACAGTTTGCACCTACTTGACACCTAACCTCCAAATGTTCTCACATATTTAACATGTTGCCGTTCATCGTTGCCTGTGGAGGTCTCCTTTGGGGTAAAGGGAGGGCATACATGGAGAACCACACTTTCTGGAAAATATGGACTATTGTATATTTAAATGTACAGTCTTTTCCTAAAGCCGTGCTTTCTGTTATGGTTGAGGAGGTTTGTTTGTGTAGTTTTTCTTATTTAAAATCATAATAATAGTTATGGTAATAATTATTATCATAGTTTCTAAAATTATAGTTGCATTTTCAAACAAGAGGCAGTGAGTGCTTTCCAGAGGAAGGAAAAAAAGTTCACTCACATTTCATTCTGAAGTGTAGCAGGCTTTAAAAAAAAATAGGAAAGATAGGTTTCTATTGTGCAGCACAACAGACTGCTTTGCCCCCCTCCCCCCCTTTGTCTGAAGTGGCTATAAAATACAGTGGTTGCCCCTGGCCTGTCTGTCCTTCTCTCTCCACCTGACCCCTCCCTCGCTCCATAAATCAGAGAATAATTGCATCTTTTCTCACAAAATAATGCCATGTGATGAGAGACAGAAGAGAGAGGGGAACAGGTGTGTGTGTGTGTGTGTGTGTGTGTGTGTGTGTGTGTGTATGTGAAAAAGAGAGAGAAAGGAAGGAGGTAAGAGAGTAAAACAAAATTAAGAGAGAAGAGAGATTTTAGTACATTTCTAATAAATTTGAGCTTCTGGTTCACATTCAACTGCATTGATTAATAATTAGTAAACTAAAGAGTAGATGTGCTCATTACATGCAGCCAGAGTTCGTGTAAGTGGGAACAAGTTTGCTAAAATCTCTCAAGGCAAGTGAAGATAATTTTATCTCTCTTTATAATACAACTGATAATTCAGAGCACTGAACGTTGCTTTTTCTGTGACAGACCCACTGGCCACTTCCTTGAGTTCTTAAAAAGGGATATCTCCAAACTGAATTAGTTTTAAAGTCCCAGGGCCAAAGTCATTTTTTAGATGATTAGAAGTAAAATAATTTTATCACTTTTTAAACTTTGTTAATTTGAGATATTCAGAGACACTCAACTGAATTCAGGAGCCCCAAATGTCATGAAGTGAACTTATCTTGTAACTAAATCATATACTTTTTTTTTTAAGTTTAATGACACAAATTCAAGAAAGACAAAGATGAAGCCAATTATGGTTTGTCACTATCTTAAGCATATAGTTCTTTTAATAAAATAAGGACAGTGAGACATTGAAGAACACAGTATTAGATTAAAATATAAGTAACAACCCTTTTTTAATAATGCATGACTGCACGGAATGTATCATATTCTAAGATAGAAGAAGATGAGAGACTAATGATGATGAAAAAGAAGATGGGCTCACAGACAGAGGGAGACAGAGGTGCAGATGTGGAGGAGAAAGAAACTTTTCTCCCCATAGAAGAATCTCTGACAGTTTTAGAGCTTCATTTTCTCCTCCTGTCTTTCTCACTCTTTTTTTCTTCTTTCCTTAATCTTTTTGCAATTTCTGCTAACCTTCTTCCTTTCCTGAGGTAATTTAAGGACATACCTTACTAGGCAGAATCAGGATCGTCTCTGAGAAGTGTGGCACAGGCAGATGCCTAAATGGCCGCCCACTGTTGGCAGGCAGGTAGAATAGCAATGAATTGTGGGGGGGTCTTAGTTTGTAAAAAGCTTGAGCTTTCTGTCCTTACAGTGCTGACTAGATTTTTTGGCTCTCTGGCAGAGGGAATCAGTGCGATACACAAGCTTCTGCTAATTGAACACAGGGTCTGACTTGCTAATGTGAATGATTGTTTCACACCCAAACTATAAATCCTTCTCTCTTGCTCTTGAGGTGCAAATGGAAAGGACACTTCCTCGTCAGCTTTCTTCACTCCCGTCCTTTTTGATTGTTTACTGCCTCTCCTGCACTAATTATATTGAGAAATAGACAGAGAGATGAAGTCGGGAGAACTGTGATGTAAATAGAAAACATATTTATTACTGTCTGCGCATACTGTTCTTTTTTTCCCCCTCGCTATTTGAAGTCTGGATATCTATAGATTCTTAACAACTCAACTCTTTTTGTTGTTTGCAGTATCAATAGCAGCCTGAAAACAAATGTGATCCATCCATGGAGACATGTGAATAAAAAAAAGTAGTTTATCTGACAGAAAAAAAGGTTTTAAAAAATTAATTTTTGAGAGATTATTTCCCTGCGGAGACGTGCATCTCTTCCTGATTGACAGTAAGCAGAGCATGCCACACTGCTCATGCACAACTTATCAGAGTAACAGATAAAAGCTAATTAAAACTTCACATTCACGGTGATGGGAAGTCATGAGGGGGTAATTTTCAAGTCTGGGTAAGATTCTCATTTATACTGGACAAAAATAAAAAAAAGCTGCAGAGAGCTTTTTTCAGCAAGAAGGATGATACAAAACATGCTTGCTGTGTGCACATGAGAGCAAACAGTAATGTGAAGAACATAGAAAACTCGCCCCAAACTTAAAAAAAGAACAAAAAAACAGCCAATGTGACCATCTAAAAGTGGGGTAAAAGAAGCAGCAAGCACTAGAGGGCACTCTCCATCTCCCTACCCCTCAGAAAGCTCTCTGTTACACACACATACACACTCACATGCACTCATGCACTCAGAGAACATGCTGAACATTCAAATATGAAAGTCAGAATGAGTTGTTCTCACAGCTACTCGGAGACAATCAATTTGAATTGTATTAATCAGTGCTTGCACTCAGGCCCTCTCTAGTTCACTATTCAATTACAACTGTTACATCTCATCCCCATTCTCTCTCTCCCTCTCTCTCCCTCTCTCTCTCTCTCTCTCTCTTTCTCCCTCTTTCTCCCTTCCTTCTTCTCTCTTATCCACTCTCTCGCCCTGTCCGGGTCTACATCTCTGTCTCCTATTGTAGCTGCTATCTATATTAATATTTCTCCATTGTTTTTCTCCTGCAGCAGCATAGATGATAGATTTTAACCTAATGAAAAGCACTTCTGTGGAACTTGAAAAGCTCCTTTAACACATCACAGTATACCCTCTGTCGTTTCCTCCCTCGCTCACTTCTCCTGTTTCACCCCTGCCTATTTTCCTGCCTTATCTCCCCCTTTCCTCACCCCATTTTCTTTTATGACATTTTTTGCTTCATCTGCTGCACCCTGTAGGAATCCTGCTACCAGCAAACTGTTTTTTTTCTGCAATCTCCTCTTGTATCTCCCTCTTTTCCTCCCTCATCCTCCTATGGTAAATGGGCTACATTACTGTAATGAGCTAGTAATTTATGGAGGAGGAGTGCAGAACTTGTATCATTTGCCCATTTAGTGTTTGGCCTTCTGAAGCTTACCCACTCTCTATGGAAACGCATGCATGCACTCTCTGAGCCAAGTGTAAGCACACACACACAGACATCCCCCCAAAAGTAAGCAGGGACATACACACTTACTTAGGTCACTTTCGGGAACTTTAATGGACTCAGGCTTCCATTGATTTCTTGGAGAGGTATCCTAACCCCTAACCACTGACCACTAACCGCTAACTCTAACCATAACTACTACTTGCCTGTCTCTTACCATTACCCCAACCTTGATT
Organism: Acanthurus leucopareius; assembly: GCA_029814765.1. NCBI lineage: Eukaryota > Metazoa > Chordata > Actinopteri > Acanthuriformes > Acanthuridae > Acanthurus > Acanthurus leucopareius. Next base: position 6,211,622 of record JAQMCX010000048.1, read on the forward strand.
AAGCATTACCTTAACCATTGACCCAAAAATCTGCAGTTTTTCAAATGGTGGGCTCGACTTTTGTCATACCCACAGTGCAGACAAACACATACACAAAATGCAGATATACTCCAAGAGGGGTATTCACTGATAATCTAAAGAGGTAAAAAAATAAACCTAAAACAAAAGCAACACCACAGAAACAGCTGTAGGTTCAGCCTCAGTACTAATGTGCACAAACATGCACATCCAAGGTCCCAATTGTTTACTCGCGAGCAAACATTAGAAGAAACAGTGTCATGATGTAAACTAAAAAGATATTTTTAGTTATGTGAGGAATATTGAGGATGTTAGGAAACTGGGAGAGCCAGAGTTATGAGTTAAAAGAAAAACATATCTCTACTGTCACACATCCTCACACAATCAATGCAAAAATGTGTTTGAGACTGAAACTGATGACACATTAGGAGGAGGACTTTAATAAACAAGCACAAGGCTTTATAACCCAGCAAGCATTTTTCATTTACAACTTGATAGCACAAAATTAAAACTTTTCTTTCAATCTAAAAGTTAAAAAGCTGGTGGATATGTGTGAGGTGTGTTTGTTAGGTGACAGAATTGCACGTCTTTGCAGTTTTCTTATATTACTCTATTAGACATGTGCATGATAGAAAAAAGCAATTGCATCAAGACATTGTCTGCAGGACTTGTAAGAGAAAAAATCACTATATTTTCACCAGATTTAAAATTAAAGCTGTTAACTTAGAGGATAAAACTGCAAAGTAGTGTACAACAGGAAATCGAAATCGAGTCTTTTTTGCTTTATGCTGCTATAAAGCTCTTTATTTTCAGCAGAAAGAGTAGTTTTTATAAATGTTCTCCTTTGGTTCCCAGGCACAGGTTACAGACGTCGCTACACAGGATAATTGTCATTGTGGGATGTCTCTCTATTGGGGTTGTGTAACCCAATAGCCTGCTGTTGAAAGTCACAGAGACGAAGAGATCCAAAGAAAAAGAGACCTGTTTAGAATACAGGCAGACAGAGAGGAAGGGAGGAAAACAGGGGAGAAAGGACAAAAATGAAACATTCACAGAGGGAGGTTAGACAAAAGAATGAGTAAAGGATGTTGAAGCAAACAGTGGGGGAGGTTTGCCAGATACTGTGACTGTTGTCTGTCTCGCCTTGTAACCTGAGTGGAAAAAATAAAGTGATTGTAAAAGGTCAACGGTGTATGCCTCTGACATTATGAATAATGTGTATGCGCATGTTTGAATTGTACACCTTACCCATGTACATGGATGGCCTCCCACGGGGATGTTAAACGCCATGGCGACAGGCGTTGACCCCAGTCGTAAAGAGGTTAAAGGTCAACAGAGCTACTGAGTGTGTGACAGTGACCCTGAACAGAGGGAACATCCTTTAAAGAGGATCAGGAAGAGAAGTCAGAGAGAGGGGGGGAAGGGAGAGAAGATGAGGGGAAAGCAAGTATTAGAGTGAGGCAGGAAGAAAAGGAGGAAAAAAAGAGAGGGAAAGAGGGTGAGAGAAGGGAGACAAAAGAGACAACATGATGAAAAAAACAAAGAGACCCTAGACTCCTCACATAAACCAATGGGACACATGCATATAGAGGAGTGGGTTTTATTCATGTTATGCCTGGGCAGTTGGTGCGATCGAGTAGCTTGAGTAGCATTAAGTAGCTGTGATTTTAAGGTGAAATGAGGCACACAGTCCAGTGGTCCACATGTTGTTAGAGAAAGCAATGAAAGGCACAAGGGCCCCCGTCTGTTTGCCGAGGCAGACTTTTAGATGATATATGAGGAACGAAGAGTAATTTTTCATCTCCAAAAAGTTAGATTTTTCAGTAATACTCTTGGCTGATTGTATTTATGCTAAATTAAAACACCCTTGATGCAGTTATCAGCGGGGGTCCCGGAGCATTAGGGAACGTTTTAAAGTCAGTAATATTCAGGTAGATGAAATATTTGTGGCAAAACTCATCTATTTCTTGAATTCTACATATTATGAAAAACATGAGGGGAAATGGTTTCTCAGCACACAGTTTCCCTTGTTACATTTGGACAAATTAGCCATTAGAGGCAGAACTCTCACACAGTTTCAAGATTTTATTCGCACATTTGGCCTGTTGTGCATTCCTCTCTCTGGCTCTCTTCACAGTTACCTCCTGGAGAGAAGTGCTTTGTGTTTTTTATGAGACATTCTGACTACGCAGCTGTACAAAAACAAGGTTCTTAAACTGTCATTTTGCATTTAAGAGCACTTATCAATTTCATAGACGCAGTCAAAGCAGCAGTCTCAAGTAAGACATGAGTTATTCGGTGTGCGTCTGAAATGAGCCTTGGGAAAGGTTAGCCATAAACTGGAAAGGTGTTTGATCTATAGCCAGGTATTGATCAAAAAATACTGTCTGAGCTCATGAAAATGTACATGTGTGCATGAATGTGTGCGTCAGTGCACTTTGGTTAAGAGTGTGCCGTGTATACAGTAATGGCACTTGACGTGTGATTTGAGCACTGGCCAGGTATCGATCAGAAAACATCACAGGAGCTTTAAACTTTGCTAAAGAGCTTTTGGTGAGACCTGACTTAGTGCTGTTACAGACTCACAAACCATTAGGAGTTTGTGTAAAAGAGAACAAAGTGTGACAAACAGAAAAGAATCAGAGCAGAAAAGAGCGTTAAATGTCAGACATCTGTCTTTTTTAAACACTACAAATGACACTCAAACTGGTTTTACAGAGTTCAGAATTATTTTTTTGGGATTCAATTAATTGCTATACATTCTTTTTTTTATTGTGTTGACTCCTATGACTTCTTTATCTCATCTTCCTATTTATGTTTCACTATAATTAAACAGATATTTATTGCACATTGTGTGTCTATAGATAGAGATTATTTATTTGTGCAGCTGACACAAATATTTTCTTGTTAGTTTTGTTCCACCTTGCCCACTCAGAATACACAACTTTTTTTCCCCTTTGCTTCCTCCCTCTCTTCTTGGTTTTCCAGCACATAATGTCAAACTAAGGGCAACACCACCACAGCTTTTGAATTTTTTAACAACCAGTAAACACTGGCATATTTACGGGCATCACGTATTTGAAACAAAAGAGCAGTTTAATAATGATGTACTACTTTATTTCAGACTAGTCGTCCAATACAGAGCTAAAAGATGAGGCTAAGCTGAGGAATTTTATTTGAGTGGGTTTTCTGTAGGTATAGGATAAGATTAAAGTTGCCTTTGAGCGGTGACATAAAAATTAAGGTTACACTCAAGGTTTTTAAGATGAGATGAGATAGCAATTACAATTCAGCGTGCTGAAATTCAAGCGGTACGAGACTGACTCTGCATGTTCTTTCTATTGTTGCTCCTCACTTACATGGCAACATATTAACTATTCCCAGAGCCGACCACGCTGCAGATTTCTGTCTGCGGTGTCAAGGTTATATCGTCTGTTGTTATCCTTATTAGTTTTAGGGCTTCAGAGAGGGAATTCAAGCCTTTCCTTAGGTGGGTCTGCCAGTTATTAATGCTCCACTGACCTAATTGTTGTGCAACTAATTGGCATTGGGTCATTTGTTTTCGGGTTGTTTCAGGGGCTAAGTAGACCCCTAATTCACACACAGAGGAAACCGCACACAGACACACACTGTCTTGTGATCATAAAGGTTTGGAGGGTTTGGTCAGGGGTAGGGGAAGAGGAAGTGTGTGTCTGGTTAATGATTCCCGTTGGGTTGAAGTGGACTATTAAAGGCTCAAGATAAGGCATAGAAACAGACTTAGCGGCACTTGCAACAGTGACTGTATGCATTAATCAGAGTCAGAGGGGCATTTTGAGCGGGAAATGGTAAAAGTGCACAGGAATGACTAAAATATGAAGAAAAAAAAGTCCAATGTGGATGTAAACACCTTCCTGTCTATCAATTTTTGTAACATATAGTGATCTGAGAACTAAAAGATGCTGCTGACTACCTACTTATACTAAGTGTGTGAGCAGTTCACTCGAAAGGGCTCAGACCAAGTCTTTGTCACAGTGATTATAGATAAAACCTGACAACTACTGATTATATATTTTATAAACAAAGATTTTTCTCTGTCCTTCAGCCATGCTTTTCCCCTTTCCTAAACTAACTGAAGAAACAGCTGAGATGTCAGCCACAATGCTCTTTCACCCACCAGACACACGTTTCAATACTATTAAGATTGGCAGAGAATGCCATGGTGTGTTAACCTGCTCTCTGTCTAAGCAGTATGTAGGAGCGGCCAGTTTCCTTCTGGATCTCAATAAGCATGATGTAGGAGAGGCCTATTTCTGGGCTCTGGATCCAATAGTAGCGTGTAATTACCTTTAAGACCTGCTCCCTATGCTACAGGATTAGCCGTAATCCATAACCAAAGCCATAACTATTGCTACGCTAAGTTAATTCCACTCAGATGCATGCAACATGTAGTTCAGTGACGAGGATGCTGTCTGTCTTAATCTTTGTCCCTGTTCCTCCTCCTCAGTCCCCCCAAATACACACACACACACGCGCACGCACGCACACACACACACCCACACACACACACACACACACACACACACACACACACACACACACACACCTCTCTCACCTTTCATTTCCAAATCAAAGTTGTTAAGCTTTCTGCCTCTCCATCTGTGATGCAGATTTAGAGAGCATTTTTTCCTGTTGTACACAATCCAAAGTGAAGCAAAGGAGAGAAAGAGAGAGAGAGAGAAAAAGAGATGAAGAAAAGGTGGAAAGGATTAATATCCTCAAAGGAGAGATGCATATGGGCAGTGATGCTGTTGGTTTGAAATAGAGCTTAATATCCTGTTTTTACTGCTGATGGCAATGTGTATTTGTGTGTGTGTGTGAGTATGGGTGTTTGCTGGTTTGTGTGTGTGTGAGTGCTTGTGTATTGTTATATGGTGTCCGTTGTCCATTTGTTGATGTTGTCTTTGAGGAAGGAGCATGAAGATATAAAACACAGCATTTCAACCCAAAAAATACACATAACAGTTCACATAAACAGAGAGTATGTTATTACTGGCATTGTCTTCACAAATGACTCACCAGGGCCGCTTTGTTTATTATATTAGAGTCTATATTTTGGTCCTTAGCTCTATTCCATTTTACTCTTTCATGATGAAATCACAAAATGAACTCTGAAAAGAAAAGAGAGAGAGAGAGAAAAAAATAAAATCATAAACAACAAAAACTCCAACATTTGAGAGGAGTGATTGAATAGTGAAAGAAAAACCTTCGAAAAAGAAAACAAAAACACATTTCTGAAATATTGATCCAGTGTTAGTTGCGCTAAATGTGCGCTTGCACTGAAAAAAAGATCCTTCAGACAGTTTTTTGGAAGATTTTTAGATTCAAAAGTGGTAACGACAGAAGAAAGGTACAAAAAGCACATATTTGTACAACTACCTGAAACATCACCACAATATACATGTCTGAAAACCATCAAAGCCACAAAATGATCTCAAAACCATTCCACCCTCCCTACCACACAAAAAGATCTGTTTGCACTGCCTGTACATCAGTGTATCAGATAAGCTCTCAGAAATGATGTTTTTAAGCCCTTTTATACCTGATATTTCCAACAAAAGGTTCTTGCACATTCATATCCTTGACGCTGGCCAGAACAACCAGAGTCTGATCTTTTGTGCACTGAGCAGCTACACTGGAACAGCTGGGAATGAAGGGCCTTGCTCAAGGGTATGTGAGGAAGGGCAGCAGTGCTCTCCCTCTTGGACCACCCACATTTATTCTACTGATGAGACCAAAAGCCAGATTCTCCAACCTTCATTACACTGTTATACTGAAGGACATTATATGTCAGTCCTTAGAAAGTGAATCATTCACTCAGAATGGACTCTGATGCCATACAATGACATCTGACAACTCTGTAAAACCTCAGATTATGTTCAGCAATGACATTTTGCTACATCCAGTGCCACCGCTTTGAAATTTATTACTCATGCATCAAGATTGTGGTTATAGAGAATGAAATATGGTTAAATGATGGTTAAGAACCTTAAACACCATAGGATTAAGTTTTGGGAGAGACTACACTTAATAAAAATGTAAAAATCCTTTTTTGTCTGTGATGAAAACTTTGCTGCATTAAAGTCAGTTGTGCTACACAATTGTGTACTGAGCCTCTCTGACCTTCAAACTCTGTCTATTCTTCTCAATACACACAGGCCAGAATTCTGTATTGGCACAATATTGACTCTGGATGTAAATCCGCTATGGACCAAAGGCTGCTGGTACTGTGCAGCCGTAGTATCTGACTGTTATTGTAGAAAGGAGTATTTTAAGTCTAAGAAAATGTGCATCCTTTAGGGACAAAGTTCTCAGACCTAGTCATTAAATTCACTTTGAATTTTGCTAAATTTACTGCTCTCTCTGCTGTCTGAGGCCATATGCTGAGCTGCTTAGTCTTCTGTTGACCTGTGCATATGTGTGTGTGTGTGTGTGAATTGGTGACAAGCGCTTGTTCTCAGCGGTGAAGGAAAAGCCTGTTACAGGTCACCTCTGTGATAGCTCCATCTCTCCTTATCACCCCTTCACTCTGTCTATCTGTCCTTGCCCATCACTCTTCCTCTCTATCTCTCTCTCATGCTGTCACTCACTCACCTTTCCAATCTTCCTTTCCAAACTTCACATTCCCTCCTCAAGGTTATCGCACATCAACTACTAAAACAGTGTCCGTGTATATGTGTGTGTGTGTGCGTCCCTGCATGTGAGTATGTTTAAGTGTATTATTTTCAGGTGCTAGACCACCGTAAAACTTCAAAGTGGCTTTTTTTTGTTGTGCTGTCTCTACCTCACCACTTAGGCCTCTCAGGGTCAGCTGATTGCCTCTGCTTCTCCGTCTCCCCTCTGCTCATTGCTCAGTTCGTACATCCTTGATTCCTTTCCTTGCCTCTTTTTCTGGCATCTTAATCTTACTTTTTTATATAGTCACCTTACAAAGAAAAAGTGCCATATATAAATGACCTCCACACAAACTCACTCATGCTATCTATCAATAAAAAGTATTTGATCATCTTAAATTTTCTAATGCAACTTCTGATTACAAAAGGAAGAGTCGTCCCTTAATGGTTTGTTTGCTCAAGCTGTATGTCTGTAGGCCTCTTTTATACAATGCAGGACCTGAAAAAACTTCAGCAAAGGTTACACCTGAGCATCCTCGCTTATCCTCACATTGTAGGAAATGAAACATCCTCCAAGATGGAGTGCTGAGATCGATTTCCAGGTCACAGGCAAGAGGATGGTGGAGTGAGGAGGCTAGGAGGCCAAGGCATAGCATAAGAAATATTGAGAGCCCCACCCCTTACCCCCCACTCACTCTTTCTCTCTCTTTCTGTCACTCATTCACTTACACACATAAACACAGACATACAAGCGAAAAAGGACATTAAACTATACGAGCACACACTGCCACAAAATGGTATGTGTCATCTGGTTTACATCACATCAGAAGCTGATTGGGAAAATGCCCTCAGTGCTCACACACACACACACACACACACACACACACAGAGGGAGGCACACTGCCTTCTCCCTGTCTTCTGGCTAATTAATTTCCCAGATCGAGCATGTACCAACATAAAGTGCTCTCCCCCCTTCTTGTGTCACACTCAATCTGTTCCTCCTCTCTCCTGTGTCTCTCTGCCGAGCTTGGCTCATTTCAGTTCCCCTGGCCTTTGATTGTGTTGGCCCAAAATGTCAGGGCAAAGAACGTCACCTCATAGAACCGCTGCTTCTCTCATTTTCTCTGTCTCCTCCTTTTTTTTTTTTTCTTTTTACATCTGCATATTTTTATCTGGTTTAGAAGATTCAGTGCACAGTTTTTTCCCCTCTAAATGGAGGGTTAGGGCCTGCATGCCTCGTCCTGTTCCCTGTAGTTCTCACAGCTTTTAATTTGTTAATTCTCAGATCACCACAGGCTGAAGCAACAGTACCTCTCTTGTCTCCCTCCTCCAGTGCGTGCGTGTGTGTGTGTGTGTGTTTCAAGTGCTTTATTTGGTATGTTGTTTACTGCATTAGTTGTGGCACTCTGTGTGACCCCGGTCAGTTTGGCTGAGTGCTTTGAAGATGAGCATAGTGTGTTAATCAATCAGACAGTGAGACCAATGCCTGGTCAGGTCAGACAGGTTTTAAAGTAGTTAAGTGACGTCCACATGGTGCTCATTGAGGTCGTCAGGTCAACCTATGTAGTTATTTTACTCCATTGCATGACATATGGATGCTCATGCATGTGTATTTACACGCATGTAAACTCATTCCTGTGAGAACATTTTCCCGTTTCTGCTCATGTTGACAGCCGGTACACAAATCACTGTCATCTTAAGCACATGCAAAGAAACCAAGAGACACATGTACATGTTTGCATACACACTCACAGAAAGCAAAGTACAAAAAGATAAACACAAGTCAACTGAATTCAAGTCCATCATGTTGATCCGTGCAAAGTAAACTTTACTGAGTATGATATAGATGTGTATGATATGAAAAGAATCCTCTGCTACACTTCATGTACTCTTTTAAGTGGATGTTAATTAAGAAACATTCATTCAATAACAAACATAAGAAAATCAAACAAGAATGTCTGTTTTATGACTAATACAACAGTTTAAACCTGCAGTTTAGTACTTTCTTTCCCTTTGTAAACACACAAACACTGCTGCCAAGCATATGATGCCAAAAACTGCACTTTACTCCAAGATGCTGTCGACTTCTGCACAACAACAGTTGCTTCCTCCCCCATCGAGTCTGACAAAGCAATTAAGTAAATTAATTATTTTGGTAAAAGTCGAGCCTTGCACTGCTTCTGACATTTATGACTTCTTTTTATTTTTTAGAAAAAAATTGGTTGCATTAAAGGGTTTATTTAATCATTTATCTAACTTGTTTTTATTATTAAACAGAAAAAATTAACGAACAGCAAAGCTTAAATCAAGTTTCTCTCTTTTACTAAACTAAGACAATCTTATTTGCATACCTTTCAGAAAATACAATCCACTAAAACTTTACAGAAACTAAAGAAATTAAAATATACCTAAATCATCTTTGCTTTTTTTTTTTTTTTTTTTAACTCTTTCAAAAGTTACCAAGTCTGGTTTGCTTGAAACAAAAGTTGATTCACAGAGTGATATATGAAAATCCCCTTTGGTGATGCCCAACCTTTCTCTCGCGCCTCTCCCACGTTACGCCTCTCCCACTTTACTACCGTGTCTTCTTGGGCCCCAGGGTCAGAATCCTGGTCAGAGCTGCTGTAAATCACTTTGGTACTGTAATCCCTGTTGTCAAACTGGTCTTAGTCGGTCTCGGAGCTGGTTATCAGTACCGGTCCAGCTGTATTGCTGTGAGGCTGCAGAGCCTGATTCCATTGCTCACAGTGTAAACAACAAAAACCCTGCCACTGCTTCAAGCTACCTGTCCAGGCAGAACTGATCAGAGAGTAGCCACTAGCTACATAGCTAACTGAGCTAACAAGCCAATGACAGCTAGTGGTTACAGCAGAAAAAAGCCACAGCAAAGAGTAAAGCAACAGTCAGTGGCTATTTTATGCTGCTCTTTTTGTTTGGAGAGACATTGAACAGGTGGCCATATTTTACACTATATACTTTTTACAAAAAATTGACTTTGCATCACTGCAAACTTTCACATCTTATAACGATGAGAAGTGAAAAGGAGATTTTCTTTTGGTTTTGAGAATACTGCAGCAGAGAGGAGAGGACAGAGCCAAAGCAAAGTTTTTAAACGTGACACAAAAAATCAAGTGAACGTCTTTCACATTAAACATGACACCTGTGCTGTCTGGAACACATCAACCATAATAAGCCTCTTTCCGTCGTCCCTGCTGCCATTTTTATACACACACACACACACACACTCTACACACACGTGTGCAATGCCCCATAGTCAATCTTAACCATATACCATCACCTCTTTCTTAAGCATTCTGTCTTCATCAGCAGCTAAAATATGGTGTATTGGGTTACAGCGGACAGGCATGGCGATGGCCTCAGAGCAGTAAGATAGCAGTAATGGCACACCATCATTTAGGAGAATGTAATAAGTGAATATCTAATAAGGCTGTAAAAGATGCTTAACCCCTGAAGCTCTGGGGTCAGGTATTGAGATAGGAGAATAAGCTGATTAAGGAAGGTTTCTTCTCACGTTGCGGTCATCACAGGATTGACCATCTCGTGACCCGCTGTTAGGAGTGCGGTTACCTTAGTCCAGAGCCGCTCCAATGTTTGGATAAATCCGCTATTTATGGCATTTGATAACAGCTTGTGCCTGATATGAGGAAGTAATAGGTAATGAATCTAAGTCTGGAGATAACGTAGAAGTTAAAGGAACACTAAAGATTTAGAGTTTTCACTCAGTTATTCACCTTTGCCCGACATTTGTCGCTTTGGTTTCTAGCTGAAAGCTTCAAGCAGTGTCTTCCACCTTACTTGTATTATTTAGGAAGGTCTCTGTGGAAGAATTACAAGGCATGGAGCCAGGAGTGACTACAAGCTCTGGTTTTGATACACGGATACCGTTCCTAAAGGCACTAAATGGTCCTTGACACACTTTATATTGATCTGCTGATTGATTTGCTGTTTGGTGATTGATTGACAAAAAAGATATGCTGGCTCAAATCCCAGGAGGTGCTTAACTAAACTGAGGCAATTGGTCTTAAATGTGATCCACACCTGTTTCTCGTTCACTGACATAGTTTTATCCCCAAATGACTGACTCGGTAAAAGACGGATGAAATGTGCCATGGTCAGAATGAATGATATCCAGGATTTAAGGTCTCTGTCTCTCTCTGCTTCTCTGCTTCTCACTGAAGAAGGGGTGCACACACACACACACACGCAAACACAAATACACACACTCAGGGAGAGCCAGATCCTAAAGCCATTTTCAGGCAGGGCAGCAGAGTGTGTCCTCATTACCGTCTGAGAGTGTGTAGTCACCACTCAGTCACAGCTCCTGCTGCCAGAATGGGATTTTTCCCTCTTTTCTCCCCCGATTCTTCCACCTCTTTTTCACCTTAACTTCTCTTGCATATCGCTTCATCTATTTCTGAGACAGAAAATCATTATCAGTCAGGAAAGACAATTTCCTGCTTCTATGGTCCCTTATACACTGCCAGTCAAAAGTTTTGAAAACCCAATAATTTAATATTTTTAAATTTCAAGCGATAAAATTGTCAGTTAAGTGTAAGTAGCCTGTGAATGTGAAAATGTGAACTAAGAATTCTTTTTTTTTAATGCATGTTTAATTTAAGAGAATCTATGGTCAAGCAATTGAATTTTGATCAGTGTAAAGAATATTGACATTATGTACTTGTGTAAAGCATGCTTAAGTTTCTCACTTTTATTCTCATATCTCTGAAACTTTGCTCTGCATGTACTATGAGGTGTCCTAAGAATTTGACCTGCAGGTATTGTATGCAGCAGCATGTATTTGTAACCACACAAAAATCCATGTTTTCTCTCTTACTGTACCTCTGTGTCATAATCAGAAGAATGCTTTACCATGGCAAATCCAAACAAACAAAATTATAATATAATTCTAGTGTTTCTAACCCCCCCCCCTTACACACACACACACACACACTTATTTATACATTTCATTTGCGTGCTTCACCAGTGTCTTATAAAACAAAGTCACTGAGCTCAAATTGCACTCTCTGTTTGTTACAAGCTGAACTAAACTGTTCGACTGTACTTAAAAGGTTTTCCTGAAAGCTCCTCTCCTTTGCAAAAGTAGCCAACGATTTCCATTTGCCATCGGCAGTAGCTGGAGTTTACAGTCCCCTGATAAAGGATCAAAGGAAGAGAGAGAGACGCAGAGCACACACAGGGATATTAGAATGTAATGGCAACCAGATGAACTTGTTGATAGAGTACTAAACAAGTTTAAACAGCCTAACACTGAGCTCGTTCTGTCACAGGCATTATCTGACTCTCCAGTTTACCAACTTGAGAGCTTAACAAAATGATGTTTATGGTTATTGGCTCTTCTCTTTGTCCTTGCAGCTATCTCAAACTGCCATACGCTTTCTTTGCAAAGTCTGGAGCTTGTAATTCAGATTAGGAAGGTTATGTGCTTAGGTGAGTGTAGCATAGCAATCAGGAAATGCATGGAAGATGTATTGGCTCGCACTTTTTATACATTCACCATGGTAGGCACCTGTCTGCTTCCATCCCCTCACTTTGTCAGGTTGAAAGGAGTTAAGCTGAAGGGGAAGAAACAGGGACGGGAGTTGTTGAAAGGAAAAGTAGAGGAAGTTCTGTCGTTCAGTTCGGTTAGCTATGAAGCTCTCCTTTTTTATTTGATCTTCTATTTCCCTCAGAAAACTCTCAATCCCTCTGGGATGGGAGTTGGACAACAGCGATGTGTGTGTCTTAACATCAGACGAGAGGTCTGAACCCAGGTAATCAAATTTTAAGATCATGTGATTCGAAATGACAAGAGGAGCAGGACTGGGAGCAATTCACCTTCTTGACATATTTCTAGCCTTAAATACACACACTTAAACACACACATACACACATTATTGTCTCCATTTTCAGGATATATTTCCAGATCAACACTCGCTGGAAAAAAAAACATGGCTACCCGGGGTACTGTTCACCCATCTGGCCTGATGGAGCTTCTTCCCCATGGTGCCGTTTTACATGAAACATTGTGTAACTTCAAAGCCATGTTACTGCCTGTTTAGCCATAATGTGCCATTTTGCATGGCATCCAAGAGCATGATGGAGCCACATGTGGAGCACTCCAAGTGCCTGAGGCCATATATTATGTTTATAATTATGTTACATACTGTACAGAATCTTGTTTTTTTTTTGTGCATGTGTGTGTGTGTTTGTAGAGGAGACTCTACATCACACAACTTCAGTACAAAAGGAGAAAAGAGGCTCAAATACACACAGTTGATTCAAAAAGCATAAGATTATTCATTTCCTCTTTCCTGTGGGAACAAGCTCCCACTCTACACTGTAAACACACACTTGTAGAAGCACACAAACGTGCACACATACACACATTCTTGGACAGTGAGTCTTACCTAGTGTGCATTAATGTCAACGATCTACTGATTGCATGTCATTTAATACCGTAATATGTGGAGGTATTTTTTGAAGTGCTGGTGATAAAAGTGAAAAAGGAAGATGAAAAAAAGATTTAACATGAAGGAGAAGATTAATTTTTTCCCTCCCTATTGAAGTGGAGACGTTTGAGTCTCAGGCTTGTTTGTGGAAAAAAAGGTTGAAGTGAAATGGATTTCTGCAAATGAGAAAACAACATCAGGGCTAAGTAACTATTTGAAGGTGCTGTCAAAGGCTTTCTCTGTCTTTACCCTCCTCCTTTCATCTTTCTCCCATCCCTCGCTCCTCCTCCTCCCTTCCCACTCTCATTAGTGATGGCTGTGAGAGAGTGGAGAACAAAGTGCAGGTCCTGCCAATCGATCACAGAGCAGCACTATCAATCGACTGGTGGGGCGCAGGTCTCCTCCATCTGCCAAACAATTGATGGGTCAAAGATTGATGGGAAGGATTGTTGTGTCTCTGTTTGCATTTGTGTGTTAATGCAACAGAGTATGTCTTTACTTCACATAGATTTCAGAAGATGTAACCTTATTTGTCAGCTGCACATTTTAATTTATTCTCTGCTAAATAAATAACTTTACTTGTGTGAGATATAGTGTGTGTGTGTGTGTGTGTGTGGAGGTATGTATGCACAGATGTTCCCAGGTGTAACAAACCCCCTCAGAGATATTTGTTGCATTGGATACTCTTTACCCAGGCACTTTGTTCTTACCTTGGCGGCACTAGCAACACACACACACACACACACACACACATCACACACACACACAAGAAAAATTAAATCATCCTCTGGTGTGGAGTCACACTTAACCCTGGCACAGTGTTGTTGCCTTTCAATATTCATGCCATGCCATGCTCATGGATGAATCCAGCAGCTGTCTGAACGAGCGTGAGTGTGTGAAAGATGTGTGCGTCTGTGTGTTTCGGCATGCTACCTTGTGTGGGTGTGTGTGCGTGTGCATGTGTGTGTTTTCAAGGTGTTATATAAACATTGGAATTATGTGTCACAGCTGGCCAGATGACTTGCCCTGGTTTCATGTCGATTTTTCCGTGCCTCTCTCCGGGAGGACGACGCTGCCACATTTGCATGAGAAAGGTTGTCAGACTAACACCTTTTCTTGTTTCTCTCCCTCCCCCCACCTCCCTCCTTCCTCCCCCCTATCTCTCCTTACTCTCGTGCCCACAGCTCTGATAGCCATAGGCCAATACAGCAGTACCATAGAGACTGTGGATGCGGGCTGGTGTAAGGACATCACAGACCAGGGAGCCACACAGATCGCTCAGAGCAGCAAGTCACTCCGCTACCTGGGCCTCATGAGATGTGACAAGGTAACAAGGCTGGCATCATAATGTCTGCTGCCGTCTGGTTTTCCTGTTGCAGTTTTAAAATATGCTTTATATTTTTTAAAGACATTAGAAAAAAAAAATGTCATGTGTATTTTCCAAGCATTAACATTTGTGACAAATTTTGCACATTAGGAGCCGAGACAGAGTCTTTTTTTGACTGTCGGAAAACTAATCTGCAAGAATTCCGATGACTATATGATTATGTTTTTTTGTTCTGTTTTGTTTTGTTTTGTTTGTTTTTTTTTTTTTACCAAAATTGAAATATATTTTCTCTGTTTCGTGTCATTTAAATCTAATCTCTTTGGGGTTTAGAGTCTTTGTGACATAAAATAAGCAATTTAAAAACATCACCACAGACTCATGGAGATTGTAATGGGCATTTACACCATTTTTCAATTTTTTTCAGACTTTATGATAAAAAAAACAAACCCTGTTGTCAGATCAATGATAATCATTAGATGCAGCCTACCTTCTGATACTCTAAAGGAGCACCTCTGATTGTGCACCTGTTTTTGGTGGAAGTAGAGCCAAGCAAGAAAACAATAATTATACCTGAGAACAGGTATCATATATGATAACTGCTGAAAAATAAATTGCAACAAGTGTCTTAATACAATAAGCAAAAATACTCTAACGTTTATATTGTTTTTCATCAATGATGTGCAACAAAGCCAAAATCTACCAGGGGATAGTTACCTTGGTGTAAACGGTGTATGAAAATGTCTGGTAGCAGTTGGTATTTTCTGTTGCTGCTCCGTGCTGCTGCCTGTGTCCAGTATATCTGTGTGTTGCGTGTTTCAGCCACCTTGTCGGCTGATAACACGAGTAAAGTGACATTACGACCCCTCTCAAACTTACTTTGAGACACAGTCTTTCCAAAGTCACCCTTAAACTCTCATCTGGCCTCTTACCTGTCCAATCACCAACCTGACTGATGCGCCTTTAGTCGGAATGCCATGGTAACAACTCCACCCACTTCTCCAATTGGTTCAGTGGAGCTCCCACCACACAGATGCGTTCACTCAGCTTGGGATCGTTCTGTCTGACATGAGTGGGATGAGGGCAGACAAGGAAGTGAAAGTGAACAGCTGGCGTAACCTAGAAACTTTAGCCTGTACTGATGTCGGACAGCCTGGTGTCTTGTACCGTCGCTCTGTGCACAACACAGGCCGTAATCCCAACGCTGGTGGGCCTCCATATGGTGAGCGTAACGGTATGTTTTAATGAGTCTTTTGTTTTCAGGTTGAGGCTAAATTTTACATTCGGGTTTTGGGCTGAACAAATTAAACAGCCCTCTGCTGTGCAGTAAAAAGTGCAAGCAGTAGTTGGCAGGGAAGCAGAGGAGGGAGGAGAGATTTTGACTTATAGTCAAGGCCTTTCACCAGGTTGGGAACTCATCATTTTTATTTCTTCATTATAAAATCACTGATATCTGTGTGTCGCAGCCTCCAGGTTGACCTTATGGATTTCTGTGATAAAAATGCCTGCCCGGCGATCGTTAAGTGCGACGAGAACATCAGTGTATCATATTTATCTATTTATACTGTAATAAAATTAAAACATATGAGGGTCTAACAGTGACCCCATATGTAAGGTCCCAGTGATGAAGCGGTGTACTGGATTCACATTATTGCAGACATGAATGTGTATCTATCATATTTATCTTGGAGTAATAAAGAGTAACTGCATTACATAGCAGGTGATCACTTAGATTCCATTTTCATTTAGTCCCCCCCCGTCGCCTTGCCGACTCACTGACCCAACAATCGATATCTACAGCCAGGCTAATAAAAATCGGTTCTTGAATGACCTACATCTTTAGTGGGAAAAACAATTTTTCTTAGTTTCTCTCCACTGTTTGCCTTCATGCTTCTGCGCTCACAGCGAACATATTCACCTGTTCCTTCGCTTCTATTTATCTATCAATGTTTCCCTTCAGATGTGATGTTCATACTCATTATTTAGCCTGCAGGATGGAAAGATAAATAATTATTCTCCCACTACTCTGAAGAGGGAATTTGGGGATGACACAGCTAAATAAAGCCTTAATTGGTGCTATTAGAGTTGTAATGGAGTGTGAATCAAGCAGAGAGAAGATTTTGACAGTTTCCAAGGTCAGGTACATTACCAGCTCTGGATCGCAGAATTAATTCACTGCATGCTTGCCCCCTTCACCCGCTTCTCTTGTCCTCTCTCTTTTGTGCCCTAAAATTGTGTTTGGAATTGCAAATGAGCCTGGAGTGCTGGTGAGGATTGGTCGGGCTTGTGTGGGAAAAAGACCACCCCCACAGCAGCTACTTTCTTTGTTGTTGTTGATGTTTTTTTTTTTATTATGTTTGTCAAGAAAGGGAGTTACAGTAGATAAGGTCAGGTTTCAGGCGAAGGCAGAGAGAGGAATAGGGTAATACGAACTTCGCTCAAAGGGAAACAAATCAATAGAAATAGGTTGTTATTACTGAGGTCACAGCCAAAATGAGAGCTACGGAGCGAGTTAAAGAGGTAAAAAGGTGAGACTCAGAGACAGAGACGGACCGGGCGCACGGTGGTTATCTACAAGTGAGCCCACGGGCAGCGATGACCATGCTCTGCCTTCCCCCCCTCCTCTCTCCTCCCCTCCATCCCTCAAACCCTCTCCCCCTCCTCTTGAGACTCTCATTCGCCTCAACTAAATTATTAACTTAAGTTTTTCTGTCCGACATTAAAATAAGAATTGCCTAAGTTTTTGCATGTAGACATTTTTTGTCACTGACACATCCCTCCAAAACAACAACTCATAGTGAAGGGATGTTCATATCAAGGTCACTTTGTGAGGGTCAGTGTTGGTTCTCGTAGCTTCGAACTTTTCTGTTGTGAGACAGTCACTTTAACCTTTCAGCCAAGCTGCTGCTTCTCCTCTGTAACTTTATTCTCCTCTACCTCTAAATTCTGAAGTTAAAAAAAAAAAAAACTGATAAAATTACACAATTCATTTCAACAAATACATAGTCTCATTCTAATTTGTAAAGGCCGTTTATAGGAGCTCTGATCACTGCTTGGTGAAAAAAAATTTGAAATTGGTTTCCCAACAGTTGTAATCTCTGTTGCTCGCTATTTCTCGTAAATGAATAAAATCAATATATTAAAGTACTTTGCAAAATTGTTTCTTGTATAGGCCGCGCATTCAATGAGGTCATGATTTTTTTTTTCCGCTTTGCATTTGACATTTCAGCGTGGAGCACTGTTGTATCATGCTTTATTTGTGTATCACAGCAGTAAAAATTCAAAGGCATGTCCAATTCAATCTCGGGGCAAACTAATCTCATCTCTGCACTTAATGCAGTTCTGGGAAAAAGCAGAAGCTCAGGATAACTCTCAATTGCACAAGGTTCCCACATAATGAAAGTCTTGTGCAAATTACTTAACTTTGGATTTCTGTCAGCCCGAGCTTCTCGTCTTTATGTTGATAAATCAATTTGATTTTTTTTTTTTTACTTATGTCTCTTTTTATTAAACCCTCCACAATTAAAAACAAGGATATAGCTGCACTTTCTCAATGCATCAGTTTCTCTTTTACTTCCCTGACCTCGTGTTTACAGCATGAATGACCAGCGTATAAGATCAGCAGTACTTCTTCAATAAAGCACATATTTGTCGTGTACTCTTGGGTTTTTATGTGGCATAAAACTCTACTAAAGGTTGCCTGCTATTGAAAACATAAGAGAATGAGGTGTTTCCAGGCAGAACTACTTTGCTCAAGAGTGTGATCTCCATTAGCTTTGGATGGTATTTTCATATGATTGAGCTTGATAGCTTTGAATTGGTCTTAGCTTGACCTTTAACAACCCCCATTTATTTAGCTCAACTCCAGGATCTACACACTTGAGAAACCATCTCAATATTTACCCATCAACCAACTAATCTCCAATCCCACATACTCTAGCTGAGGGGGTCATTGAACGCGGCCCCCAACCTGAAAAATTTTTGCTTTGCCCACCAGCCATGAATGTTTGCATTGCAAACCTAAACTGTTATATTCACTTGAACACCGTGATCTGCTTGGGTAGGTAGTGGCTTCCCATGAGAGCTGTGTTGACAGTGTTTTGGACAAATTGCAAATACTTCTATGTAACTATTTCCCTTACAAGGACTTTGCTTGGTTTCCGCAGGATGTGTGTTTTGCAGGAATTTAGTACCAAAAAGAGGTACAGAATACTGTGCTTGGATTTAATGGCGACATTATGACAGTTGGAACAGTCCTCCCCCTTAAAGCTCAGAACATAACAACCATTAAAGCTGGCTGAAGCCTGTCTGTCTCATGGATGTTCAGGTTACCTCTGCAGCCTTCATTTGGCTATTTAAAATAAATCATAGTTTTGTTGTCCCTCTACATTTTCTTCTCTCCCCTCCCTCAGTTTTTTTCCTTCTGTCCCCTAAAGATTCCTTCCACATTTACTGATGTGGAGTTGGGTTTCGGAGTGGGCCCTGCCAGTTTTAGACAAACACAGTCTTGGTGATAACCTTCACACACAGTGCGGACAGCCCAGTCAGCCCTGTGCCTCGGCAGCGCAGCTCGGCTCTGTGTAGATTTGTTTGGAATTGTCAAAACGCTGGGAATTTTAATGTTACAGCTTCCCTGAATGTCACAGGACTTAGAAAGTGTAGAATTAATTTAAGAACTGTTAACAGGATCCATCTGGCTCTCCTCATGTGGAGCTGTGTGAAGGATCGATTTCCTCCGTCACAGTTTATACAAACGTGCTTCCATACTGTATACATTTTACTGCCTGGCAGCCTGAATTTTGTGTCCACTGCTATTTAGACAGATATGAGGATTTTTTTTTTTTAAACTCTGTACAAATACAGACTGAGCACAAGCACAGATCTGTGTGAAGTCTATTTGATTGTCAGAGTATTTTCTTATTTAGACTCTCCTTTCACTGGCTGGTAACATACGTCTGTAATAGTACAGAATATGTGCATTGGACTTTTCTTTCATTTCTCTTTTCTTTCCTTCACGTCTGTCTGAAGGATTTCCTTTGTGTCTCTGTGTATTTATATGTACCCAAACGCAACATGTCTGTGTGTAACTGTGTGTGTTCTCAGCGAGGAATTTATGTTATTTGCTGTTAACACAGCTCATAATGGAGCATTGAAATCAGAACCCCTCAAGGCCTGGGCAAATGGCATGCTCCGCCTGCCTCAAATGATTAGACCCCTCTGCCCTCAGGGCCGAACGACCAGCATTCTGCCGAGGAGAAAGAATGCGATTGATCCAGACTCACCCAAAAATAATCAAATCAGTTCATTTTGTCCTCTTTCAGCTGTGATCCTGTGCCAGCCTTTTGAAGCATTCAGCTTAAAGACTCAAGAAAAAAGTGTCTGTTTCGTCTGAAAGGAAAAAAAAAAAAAAGGATGATTCTTGCTCGACTATGTCAGTGTGTGTTTCTCAGAGAAGCTCGGCTCCCAAGTGAGAGTCTGCTGTTAAATGTTAGGTCCTCTCTGTGGGAGGAATTCATTTTTCTTCCACAAACACAACGGAACATTATGTATTAATCCAGGCTGTGCTTTTGAGTGGTGAAACTCAGCGCGTTGGCGTCAGAGGTAAATTTTCAACTAAAGTTATAACAATGTTGTAACAACATTCAGCTCTTTGGACTGTTCAGACACTGAGGTGCAGGGATACCGAAGCACATAAGTATGTCAGACTTGCACAAATCTATTAAATGCTGAGGCTGTAACATTTATAGCTTTTTTTTTTGGCTGACCACAATAATTAGGACAAGTGTGCAGTTGCAGGGACAGGGATCCAGGGGTGAGCTTTATTGATTTGTGTAGAAACACACTGTTCTGCAGAGCACTGCACAGTGTAACTCACTGCACGCCTTATCTTGACACCGTTTTCACATGTTGCTGTTTTTTATAATAGGCCCTCCTGGCCGCTCGGTGAACGTTTTGAGCTTTCATTCTCTGTTGATGTATCACTTTGGGGATTTTATTCTTATTCAGCCTCCGTGGAAAGTTTTTCTTTAGAAGCGTTTTCACACCTTGCTCAAATGTACCGCTTTTTCCTCTCATCCTCCTGTCTACTCCTCCTCCTCCTCCTCCTCCTTCTTCTCTCTATCCTCCTCTCCTTTTTTTCCCCTCCTGTTTTCCACTAACTCCCCATCCTTTCGTCTAATCTGCCTCCTTTTTTTTCCACTTTTTCCTTTCCACTACTTCATTAGAGTGAAAACAAATGTGCTGTCCAGGTTGTGAAACAGAGGGGCGCAAACTCACACAGTCAGCATGAAGCCGGACTAGGAAAATAATGACACTGACTGCTACTGGCCCCTTAAGGGACAGCTGGTAGAGAGAGTAAAAGTTATCATTGTAATGGAGGAGATGAAGGAGGAGAACAGAGAGTAAAATGAGGAGTCGCCTTGAAAAATGATTTAACGGATGACAGAAACCAAGAGAAAATAAAAGTTAAATTATATAAAGGAAACAATGGAGTGAATGCTAGCTATTCCCTTTACAAATGCCTACCCCCCTTAAAAAATAGAATGTTTCGTGTAAGCAGTTTTGGATGAGCTTCTATTACCTGAACTGAGGTGGAGTGGCGTTTTGGGAACAGGTATGAGCACTGCTGCACCCCCAGATGGAGCAACCAGACAGACCTTGTTAAAAGAACAGACATCCCAATCAATATGGTCGTTCCACTGGTGCATCCAGCTGCCGGGGACTATACACAGATAGGCACGGCACAGCAATTTGCAGACATAAACAAGGACCTAATTGTTCAGGGCCTGGAGGTTTGGAGTGAGGAAAACAAAGATGAAGTATAGTGAAGAGTTAAGAGGCATTTTAAGTCTCGTTTAGGAAATGAGAGTTTGGGAGTTCGGCAAAACTTTCTTTGATGAGTGTTGTTATTGTGAACGGCAGGGATCCTTAGTTTAAAGACTCCTAAAGCGAAGGGGAATTAGGAGAAAAGACGCTGCGTGCACAGCATCAAGTGTGAGATAGACAGGTTCTCTGGTTCCTATTTTCCCAGGCTTTGGTCAGACTTGATTGTTCAAAGTGGGAAAAAAAAAAGTAGTTTGAAAGAGTCATTTGCTATTTGTGACTTTCAGTGTAATCTTGGGGTCTCATCCCACACGGAGGAGCCGTATTGATTGGCGGTCTTACTTAACCTCCTGATCATCCCTTCATCTTGTTTGTAAAGGGCAGGAGAAGGGGGGACGGTGAAGGAGAAAGGGTGCAACAAAGTGAGACACCGACAGAGTTCACTGAGTATCTGAAGGGAATATCAGAATTTCACTTCATCAAAATCCCTCAGAAACACAAACACACAGGTGAACCTGACCTCACCTGAGTCACACACACACACACACACACACACACGCACGCACACACTCACCCACTCTCTCATATACACACTCGTGCACTTCTTCGACTTCTCTCCACCTTGCCTTCACTTGATTTTTTACCCCTCTCCCCCTCTTTTTTTTTTTTTGTCTCTCGGTTTCTCCCTCCCTCACCCTCCTCTAAGCAAGGACAGGCAAGGTTGTTTGAATTTTGGATGCTGCACACATCTTTTGTTCATTCAATTAGTTCATTCAAGCTGCCCCCCCACTCCTCCCCTTCCTTCATCTTGTCTTTCAGCTTCCCCCACCTCTTCTCTTCCTCCCTCATTCAGGGCTGTTTACTCATCACAATGGAGGTCAACATAATCTCATGGAGTCATGGGCAGACAGTAGACCGGGCTCAGTGTGGTCTGGATACTCAGACTTGCCAATCCTGATATGTTTTGGGGCAACAACTAACATTGTGCTCAATATGTTTTTTCCTTCCGGTGAACATTTAGGGAGACAGCAGGTGGTTACACCCCTTTTTTTTTAGCCTACAGGTGCAGCATCTGACTGTGTTAGTGATGAATTAGCTATTTAATGCTTATAACAGTGTAACACCCCCACCCCCCCACCCCCACCTCTGTAGGCCATGTCTATATAAATTTAACACATCCAGACAAGCTTTAGGAATGTTTTTAGGGGGCATTGTTTGAGCCTCTGATTCATGTGCGGACATAATTGTAAAGTAGAAGCGAGTGGATGCGAAATGTTTGGAAAGTGTCTGGCTGAAAGCAGCGTTCCTATGACCTGTGGCTGCTGAGTCAACAACAGGGAAAAAAAAAAGATAAATTTTCACCCCAGAGCGAAAAATTCCGAAAACAAAGATACAGAATTCAGAATAAACCCATTATTCTGCTCAGACATTTACTTGTACTCAATGAACAGAACAACAGTTGAACAAAAGGCTGAACTCTTTGGACGAATGTTTTTCACGCAGCTTTTAAATACAGAAGAGCTTGGCATTAATTGCAGTGTTCTCACTCAAAATCGACCCACCATTTTAAAATAATCACTCTACAGTAGGTGGTGTCCACACGGCACAGATGAGATCGCTGAGCCTTGCTCTCTGCCTTGTTTGTGCTTGAGCCGTTCCACAAATTTAATCCAGGCTCTCCTCGCTCTAAAGAGTCAGTATTAATTTTGTGTCTTGGTGTTCTTTGAGTTGACAGGGTCAAGCTGTCCTTGTTCTTTATTTGTTCTAAAAGAACAAGGGTGTCATATGAGGTAAAAAAAAAAATTAAACACTGTAGCTCTGTTGTGATTATCTTTAAGGAATTCTGCTTGTGTCTGACCTCCAGTAAGCTGCTCTGGAATTTTCTATAAATTCTGGTGTGTGTATGTGTGTGAGTGTGTGTGTGTGTGTGTGTGTGTGTGTGTGTGTGTGTGTGTGTGTGTGTGTGTGTGTGTGTGTGTGT
>JAQMCX010000048.1:6234989-6251512 GCA_029814765.1 Acanthurus leucopareius
TGTGTGTGTGTGTTTGTGTGTGTGTGTGTGTGTGTGTGTGTGTGTGTGTGTGTGTGTGTGTGTGTGTGTGTGTGTCTGTGTCTTTATACCCACCTTATTACCTGTTTGTCCTTTAAAGAGGAAGGAGCAGTGTTAGTTAACAGGACTTAACAGGGCCCCTTCCCCATCTCATTGACACCAACATATGACCTCAGCTGGTTCCTGTGGCCGTGGTGGGAAAGTGAACTCACCATCTCTGTCTTTATCTCCTTTTTTTTCCTGTTGCTCACCTCTTTTTTCCTTCTCTGTCTTTGTTCTCTGCTTCCTCTGTTCCTCCTTGTCATTTTTTTTTTTAGCAAGTCCAGCAGTTTGAACAATGTTCACTAAAACTTTAGTGCTGCTCAGGTTAAATCTTGAACAATTTATTTTTATCGCTATTTGATATCTTGATATCTCACAGTTTTTCATGGATCCCTAATGTTAAATTGGTCCAAAATACATCCAAGGAAAACCCACATGAACCCAAATTAATTCAGTTGAGTTAATGTTAAAGGATTTAAGTACACTGAAAGAGACTTGACGGCAGTAGGACGATATCCAAAAGAGATACGAGGATAATTGGACCAAATCCAAAATGTAGTCATCTTGAACAGACCACTTTCAGTTCACTCTCTCCATGTCACATCAAAAACCACATTTTAACCACATGATCAGAGCTAATCGATGAATCCTCTCTAATGTAAGACATAATCACCTAGACATCCACAGTAAGACCCTCTTTAATAATGTGGGACCCTTCCTGGACCTAATTAGAATCTAATTATGTGAATATAATTCTGAATTACACTGAACCTGCTACTTGGTGACTGGTTGACATAGGCTTTATCCAGGAGCATCAGGATATGGCACCAGGATGCATATACCTTTATTTTATTGGATGATATAATGTTTATGATGTGTGTGGTAAAAGTTTTAAAAATACGAGGGGCGACACAAGGAGGCCCGTAAAGCCATGATGGCATCACTGGGGCGGGGTTCCTCTTCTTACGACATGGTGAAGTGTTAAAGTGGGCCGCTGAATCTAAACATGGCAGATGATTCCACGGAGGCTGATATTGTCCATTTTCTTTGACAGTGCTGACCTACATTTTCCAATTATCTTAAACAAACAAAAAAAAGGAAAAGTTTGTGACTCAAAACTTTCTGCAATATTGCTAAAAGAGTTGAATTAATTAACTTATGTGTAACAAAAGCTATGTTGCTCATTTCATTCAACATTAGACCATAATGAACTTTTTAATCACACCTTTTTTGTCATGATAATGTAACTTGGTGTTTGTTAGATCACAGTAAATTGTGGTAACACTCGTACTCTGTTGACTTTGCATGTTTCTCTTCCAGATAATTACAGCATATAAATGCAAAATAAAGTGACAGTTATCATTACTCTGCTACCTGTGGCATGTTAGTCCACAGTGTCACAACAACGCCTCCCATTTTAATTACCTCTACTTCAGTTCTACCTAATAGATTTTAACTGCGATATTGTTTTACTGTGTTTTCTTTCACAGATTAACAAATAAATTGTGGTAAGCCTCTTGAGTTATGGAATGTTTTCCTCCAGTCTGCAGAGATAAGAAGGCCGGCTTAGAGAGAAGGATTGAGCTGAGCCTCGCACTCATTCCTGTAGTTACCTTTGTCACGCGTGATGGAGTGTGGGGTTTACAAACCTGGCCTCCAGAACCTCTTTCTCTGACCCTGTTCAGTTGAGCCTCCATTTCTCAACGTGTGTGTGTGTGTGTGCGTGTGTGAGTGTATGAACTGACACCCTGCTTTTCAGTTTTCTGTCTGATATTGTGCAGGGATGAGGGTGTGTGAGCAGGACCAGACCTTGGTTGTCGCAAGCGGTGCCTGACCTGGTTTTTTAAAAGCACATTCAGACCATGCACTGCAGATTTCTGCGAGGGTCGCTTGGCTCTCTGAGTCTAAATCAAAATGTTTAAGCTCAGGCTTTCCCTGGTAAAGAGCAGTCTATTCCTTAAGCTTCCAAGCCAACGCATCAATAGTTCATTTAGAAATATTGAATCCTTTAGAATAAGACTGTGGCAGCCTCTTTTCTGTCTCTGTGCTTCTTAAACCTTCTACTTTTTTACTCTCTTTCTTTTTCCATTCATTCCTCTTCTTCTTCTTCTTATAGGAGACAGAGAACTGTCTCTCACTTGTCCAGTCACTCGTTTAGAAACTTTACATCTGGGGCATTTCCTCTGAGCAGTTTTAAAGAAGGCCATAAATCTGGCCTCTTTCAATCCAGACTTGTTTAAGCTGCCTTTTACTAAGACCTGATGCACTGCATTCTTCTGCTGCCTAAACAGGCTTTTTAAACATTTACCCCAAATGTATTTACTGGTTGACTGATACACTGTGTGCATGGAAGCAGACAGGGAACGGAGGGTATTTGTCTCTCTTTATGGGCCTGGGACTAGCAATGCCTGCCACATGGCCGAGCAAAATGGGAATAAAGAAGAAGAAGAGGAAGAGGATAAATACCCAGGCAGACCTGCACAGAATTTAATGAAAATGCAGAGGAAATAAAAATAAATGGGGCGATTTTGATTGAAAAAGAAAGCAAAAACAAAAAAAACAACCACTTAATATATCTTTGTATTCTAACATCTGCATCCACATTCATTTAAATTCAACAGTTAGTGTTTTATTGCTTTTTTCCAGGGTCATTGTTGCTACATACAATACAGCGCTCAGTGGGTTTGATATATTTGGAAGGAGCGGAAGCCATATTTTTTTTTTGCCCTTCTATTTCCTAAACTCTCTGCCTCTCTCTTTATTCCATTTCCTTCTCTTGATTGCTGGGAGCACTCAGAGGGTGTTCTCACCACGCTCTTCTAATATGATATGCATCTTCGTGTTTGTGTATCTGATTATCGATTTACGACCCTGTTCTTTTTTTTTTCCCCCCAACGAGGATGTGAACTGCTGCTGCATTAGTCATCTTTACGACGTATTTTACAGCGTTGCTTACAAGGGGAAGGCTCAGCTCTTGCGGTAAATGTATATTTTACGTGGTGATAGAGTGCATTTGCATCAGAGGATCAACCTTTAAAAAAAAAAAAAAGAAGAAGCTCACTGCTTGAGAAAAGAGGACATGAGAGCACTTGAAGAAAGAGCAGGGGTCAGCTCGGGAACTTGCCGTCACTTACCTTCAGCCGTCACTTGTAAAAGAAGAGAGGCAGTTTTCAACAGCCACTCACAAACACACGTGCTACGCCTATGAGCTATTTATGCTAACAGTAAAGCATGTTCAAAGCATCAACAGGGCATGCCAAGCGGCGTATCAGACATATATCTTTTTGTTTTCCCCTCATCTCTCTCCCATCCTCTTGTAAACCCTGACAGCGGCACATTACCCGTCAGCATGCATTACACCGCACTTAGATCTACGGGGCAGCATCTTTGAAGTTAAAATGGGGGAAAATATCATAAGTATAGGCCTCGCTCCAGATAGCTGTGGCTGCGCTCCCAGATGCATCTCAAAGATTAGAATCATCAGTGAGAAGCGATCTGCTCTATCATATGGCTCTCCTACAGACTTGGCAGCAGCCGGCTTGGAGGAGGGGCTGTGCAGTACAGTGCACTGGATCAGGACTGTATATAGAATGAAAGAGAAAAAAAAAAAATCTTCCAGCCAGAGCCATGCATCCAAAGCACCGTGTAGTCATCAGAGGCCCCGGTGCTTTCTGATATAATTTTTAAGCTAATGTTGCCTAGCAACAAAATATCGTAGAGCCCAGTTTTGCCCAGTAACAAAACTTGTCTCGTGGTGGGAAATAGCTGAATCACTGGTTTGAAACAGTCAGAGGCACAACTGTTGTAACCGGAGAACCCCCCCGCTCTCTGCCAGCCCGTTACCGGCAGCTTTTGATCTGACCTTCATGTCTAACATCAGCCCGGAGCCGCAAACAACAAGCAGGTGTGGTGATGTCATCACATCTCATACAACACAGCACAGAGCCACGCACAGGGCACACAGCCTTGTTCTGGAAAGAGAAAGATTGTTGCTATGAACTCTGGGAACTATGAGCTATGAGAGGGTTTCTTGTAAAGTACAGTAACTCTGGTTTAAATGTAGTGTAGTGGTGGAGAGTTAATGGATGCTGTGATGTATAAATGTCCTTTGTCAACTGATTTTCTGTCAACAGGACTTTGCATCCAGCAGCAGTAAGTTGTTCTAGAAATGAATGGAGGCATTTGTCACTCTGAAATGCCAAATGAATTCAAATAAATCTCAAAACCATGTACAAGGAGTTTCCGTGTTGTGCTGTGACTGTTTAACTCGTGTACAGGCTTGGATTTAATTGATTGTAAAATCTTTCATTGACTTTCATTGATAGACATTCACCTCTGCAATAATAACATGTTGGAATCCCATTATTTCTGTTGTAAGTGACAGTCATCACATTTCAAAGCTCAAAAAAACAACATTAAAATACTGGATGTTTTCTGCACATAAAGTAACATAAGAGAGCAGCACAGGTCAGTGCAGCAGTTAGTCTTTTCATGATTTCCATCAAACTTGATCTTGTTGCAACTCAAACATTTAGCGTTTGCCTCAACCAGCAATTAGAAAATGATTCAGCGTTTTGATTTGGAGCCATTTTGTGTGTGCCTTGTTTGCTCAGCAAGTGGAGCTGCACTAAATTAACATTAATGAATGTTATGGCCTCCCATCAGTTTGACAGGTCTATTCTTTAGATCTGTTCTAATTGTAATTAAGCCCTGATTAACGAGCTGGAGGATGTTTCATTCTCTTTTCAGGAATATAGCATAATATGTTATGAAGGCAATCAGGGGTTTGTCATTTTATCTGCTAATGAGGCTGTGCCGTGTGTCATAACAAACTTAACTTCCCTCTGCAGCAGCAGCAGCAGCAGCAGCCGCAGCCGCAGCAGCTTTTGGAGGCCTCAGTTAAGCTTCTCCTCTGCTCTTGCTTTGGTCCTCTGTGAAGGCAACTTGTGGCCGTCCTTGTAGCCAAAGCGAGGTTGTTTGTCAAGTAAAAAACAGATGTGGTGTCGCCCCTGTGGCTCAGGGATTAAATTGTTGCCTGTAATTACTGCCACTACCTTATAAGAGCATTAAATATCTCCCCAAAAATATATAAAAAAAACAGGTTGTCAGGATGATCCAACATCACATAAAAGCTAATGATCACTTTTAATAGCCTGTTGCTAAATTTGTTAAAAAGGATATAAGAGTCAAAAGACCAGACAGTCAATGAAAAGCTCTAAATTCATGATTTAAGACGGTCAGACACCTGGGTCAAACCCCAAAAGAGGGATAAAAAGAGACTGCATTAAGCCCAGCCTCTGAGAATCACTGGTTCTTATCAAAATTAGCTTGATTGGTTGCCTTTTCCAGGATTACAGTCTTTTTTTAAAGGTAATGCTGGTCAGCCATAAAAATAACTGAATTTACAGCCTGAAAAATAACCAAATTAGTCCCAGCCTTTTTAAATCATTGAGAAGCAGAAGATGTAGCTAACAAACAAAAAAAATGTCTGTTTGTTTCCCAAAAGTTTTCTACAAATCTTAAATTTTAACTTAATTTTCAGAAAATTTGCAAATGTGATGACATAATTACCCATCATCCTAGAGTGAGAGGAAAAAAAGATTGGAGAATCGGATAAAAATATTGCAGTTATTTTTGTTTAATGCTAGTGATAATTATTTTAAGGTAGGTTAAAGTCTCCTTATCCACACAGATCTGTTGTTTTGACTATATTTGATCTCTTTAGTGATCAGCCTCAGCTCCTGCTTAATCTATGTCATGACTGATTCACCAAGCCTCATTTCTTTGCACTTTGTCACATTTTATTTTTAATCATTGAAGTAACATTTCATCTCAGCAAAGCCTCAAAATTGTTTTATAACATTCAGATTTTTCCTGAAAGTTCTTTCATTTCAGCTGATTGTTTTTTATGTGCACATATTGAAAATATATCTGTGCATTACATGACCTTTGATGTAAAACTATATGTCAGTTGGATTTCTCACATTATCTCACAGTAATAATGAGATTTTTTCAAGGCAACATCCCCAAACACACTTTTAATAATGTTTCCGTTTTACTTATAAATCCTTGATATCACAGCACTTGTGTAACAACATTTCCACTCATTAATTGAATGCACTTATCCTGCTAGTTCAGGTGACAGGGTTTTGTTTCACATTTTAACCTCCTCTGCAAAACCCTAATGTCTTTTTCTTCAGTACTGAGAGAAAAAGAAAACCAAGGCATGACTGTTTTTTGGCCCTTATTCTCAGAATTTCCTCTTAGCATCGGAACAGAAAAACAAGAAAACAGATGAAAGTAGCGGTGACTCTTTGACCCTGTGGTCTTGATTTTATTTTATAGTTCCTGTATTGACGGTATCCTGAAAGAGTCTGTTAAGCCTCTGCTGTTGGCGTCACCAACCTGCACTCCAACTCGCTGTTTCTTACTTGGCAATCAAAGAGAAGGCTAACAGGCTGTTGTTGCCTTTTAGTCTTATTGAATTCAGTTGTGCTCTGCAGACTTTCCATCTTCCCTCTGTGACCCCGAGAGGCATCGGTGGTCTGTTCGCTCAGGCACGCTTATTTCTCTCTCTGATTTAATCCCGACCCTGCTTGTTTTTTGTCCATCTATCTGTCCATTTGTTTTTCTCTACTTGGCATGATGTTGCTGATACCCACCGCTTCATTAAAAAAAGAAATTGTGTTCAATGAAGAAAAAGATGGAAGTAGACAACAAAAATGGCAACAGAAACAGATCATAACCCGAGCAAGACCCAGGGAACTCTTTAGCATCCAAGACTTCTCCTGCAGAAAACCCAGAAAACCAAAGGGCTCTCAGGCAATGAGCCCCAGGAAAACTGTGAAACACTTTGTCACGGCTTTGGCAACAACGGATGACTGTGTGCTCAACATGTGTGTGAGTGTTTATACATCATTTCCCCTGGAAAGTGTCATGCTCGCGGGTGGGCGGGGGTTGGTTCTGGGTGGGTTGCGGTTAACCCCTCAAGGTCTCCAGGGTTACTGTGCCTCTGCTCTTTGTCAGATTCTCAGGCTCTCTCACTCGTGGCCCTCAGTGATGGCCTGACAGAGTGTTAGACTGGCAAAGAAGTGTGCGAGTGGTTATTAGCTGCTTGTCTTTCTCGTTCTCTGAAAACAAGAAGGCCTCATTAGCCTGGTGAGCTCAGCTGTCCTCTGCTGCTCAACCCTTTGCTATGGTCTAATTGTATGTGTATGTGTGCGTACATGCATAAACCATACGCTCTTAAGGAATTCCCTAACTTACATATTAGTTTAACGCACTGCTTTTTGACAAGGCACAAAGTTGACTGTGTTTCTTAGTACATTAATAAGGCATCATGGGGCGATAAGCAGATTTTTACACTGAGCAATTAAAATTAGTTATTTAAAAAACTGTGTTTATTAGACCTTAAGTAATATTTCTGCTACATTTTTATGGTTTAAAGATAATTTCCTCATTTCAGTGTATCTGTTCAGGACTCTCTGGAAATCCTTTTTGGTACTGAATGAGTGATTCTTGAGTTAATCTGAGTGAAACCTCTTCATTTGTTTACTTAAACTGTACATATGGCAGTGTGTAAATATAGCTCTGGACTACAAGTTAATGCATCAGATTATTCAAAATAGAGAGGGCCTTCATGAGTGGTTACAGCACCTGCTTGACCACTTGGTTGAAACTTTGCTGTTTTGGATTCGAGTGAGTGACATTTGTTGTGTCCTAAACTTCTTTCTGCCCCATTTTCTGTCTCCTTCTCATAGTCTCTATTAAAAAAAAAGGGAAAAAAAAAACAAAAAACCATCTAAAGTTACAATAATTCCAAACAACCAATGACATCTAACTAGAGGATCCAAAAACCAGTCAGCAAAATAAATGATTTGTGTTGGAAGTTTTACAAGTCCATTTTAAAACAATAGTCGGGTGGCCATATAAACATGAAAACAGGTTTTTCTTGCTGTAATCACTCCTCATGTTAACAATGGCCTTAAAAAAATCCTTTCATACAGCACTTCAGTGTATCTGACAGAGGACAGTGTCCACAGTTCTCCCTCTGTTATGTTCAGCTTATTTAAAGTTAATGTTAAAATACTATGGATCTCTAAAATGATGACCCTCGGAGCACAGATTTCCCTCTTTTTGTCACTATTCCCCCACTTCATTTCAGAGTGAAGACATGTCCGGAAATAAAGAGAGAATTCTGCACTAAAACAATGGTAACATCTGAAGTTATCCATTTAATTTGATTAAGTCAGACTGCTGAAGCGTGCACAGAACAAGGACTTTCCCCCCCATCACTCCGCTGGAAAACTTATTATAACTTATATAATTTATTTTACTTATATCAAAGAAGGAAAGATTACAGCAATCAAAAGCTGTTTAAATGTCACCTGACACCTGGCTTTGGACAAATATTGTAAACTTATCCTTAAACCACTTTTATTGTAATAAAACATGTCAAAAAGCGATTATTGGAAGAAAATACACGCACTGGTCTGTGCTCTGAAGTTATTTTGTTGAACTTGAAAAAAGCAGTTGGAGGACAAAAAAGGAAAAACACAAGATCTGTGTCTCATGGTCTTCATCAGCAGATGTAGTTTTCTCAGTCATGGTGGTGGTGCAGATATTCAAACTTTCCACTGTTCTGTCAAACGAAACATTGATGATAATTATTGCTCATAATATTTAAGAGTTTGAACATCTACAGTTTCAGGACACCTGAGCAACTGCTGATGAAAACTGACAAGTGAAAGGACTCTGAGTTAAGGTTTATCTTTTGAAACTGTGTAAAATAATGTAGCTAAATTTCAATCATAAGAGTTAACATTGTGTGTCTTTGTGCGTGTTTTTGCAGGTGAACGAGGAGACGGTGGAGAGGCTGGTGGTTCAGTATCCACACATTGTTTTCAGCACAGTGATGCAGGACTGCAAGAGAACCCTGGAGAGAGCTTATCAAATGGGCTGGAGCCCCAACACATCAAACGCTTCGTAGCTACTGCTGGACCGCACACACACACGCACACACACACCCACCCACCCACACACACACACACACACACATAAACACATACACACACACTGACACATAACTACAGAGGCCCTTTTTTGTGTACAGACACAAATACACAATATTTTGCAGCCCAGTCATGTTTGCTTCTCATCCACTGTTCAAACAAGCATGTGAGCATGTAGCTACACACTCACAGACAAAGGTTCAGTCCATCAACTGTTTCATTTGAAGCCAATCTCCCATTTTAATAATTTAGGTAATATTGACCTCCTGGTATTTTATAATTAAGGGAGACTTCATTGATCGACCACTCATACATTATAGTCAACAACTCGAGTGAATCACCCTCATCACCATCGGCTATGAGTCAGATTACATCCCACAATACTGTGTACTTTCCTGGACCAGAACTTCGACTGACTAGTTTGTTTTGGTGCAACACAGCGCGCCAACAAGTTTTACTTGATATATAGTTTTGGTTAATGTTGCTCACTTGATAAATTATTAAGCCTCATACATTTTAAGTTTTCCGTGTCACCTATGATGGAATGAAGATGAAGATGTTTGAGAAAGGGGCTTATCAGGTCTTGAAAAAATGTGAAAAAGATCCTAACTAGTGCATTATTCAATCAAAGATTACCAGTGGTGGTCGGACCAGAATTGTTTTTAATGAGAATAATAGATAAAAAAAAAACGGTTTGTCGCCCCAGTTGGAACTTATGTTCATGAGCGGTGCGCCCATGTCAGCCCCCTGCAGTGTTTACTTCATTTAAACTGAACTCGGCTGCTGCGGTGAGATTGCACAAGACAAAGCAGAGACTTGGAGACCAGGAAGACAACATGACACGACTTCGGTCGGGAAGACAACTGAACTGCCGTGGCGTCAGACCTTGCCTGAGGCATTTCAAGAAATCTGTGATGGTTATTTTGTCCAATTAGATGATTTTTTTTTTCCTTTTCTTGGATGTTCAGTACAGTGTTAAAGGCGTTAGTGGACTTGTGTGTGTTGAGATTGTTCACAAGGCTCCATTTGAAGAACAGAGCTCTTTTGCTGTGACTTAATATGCACATCGTCATGGTACAGAAGAAAGATTCAGGTCAGAATCAGGCAAAACCCTGACAAATGCATGGCAGGAAAACAGCATTGTTTTCTTCTCAGAAACTGCATGTTTATCCTGAAATCCTCCCCTATTTTCTACATCTAAACAGATCTGTTCTGCAGATGATTTGACATGGAAATTAACCTCTGTATGACCTGGGAACAATGCTGCTTTTAGCGGCATGCATAGATTTAGAGTTGCCTGAGCTGAGCCTTGAATCACTAAATAAAGAAATCAAATCTTGCTTGAAATAGAAGTTGCCTTTACCTAAAAGCCCTGGGTCATATAAGATATTAACCACAACCACCATGATGACAGGTAAGAAAAAAATGTTGCCTTAAGTGGTTAGTAGGTAAATGCCATCTGATTAGCAACCTGAAATCGACCCAGAATTTATGAAAGAGATGTTTATCTGCTCTGAGTATATCTGATACATTATTCTCATTATTTGACCCTGATATATATGTATAAATAAATATTGTGTGGGATTTACTTAGCCTAATATCAGTTTTAAGCATTATACTTGTAACATTATCTATGTAGCAACGCAATGAGGGATTTATTTTTCTTAGTGGTGTAGGACGTAAAGAAAAAGCTGGCTTGGGCCGATTACCAAGGCCATTATAGGTTGGTAGGTAGAAGTTAATGATTTTGCATATATTCTATAGAAACTCAGTAGTGTACAGTTAAAAATGCAAATAACCAGGGTATTTTTCTATGGTGTGAACCAGCTCTGGGCTCAGCCTCCACATACTGTCACTCAGATAAGAACAATGACTTGTAACTGTAAACTTTCTACAGCATATAGAGATTCCAGAGACAATTAAAAACATGTTCTCTCTACCCTTGTCAGGATTTGTAGACTTTAATCGAAGGAGAGTTTCTCCCTCGGCCTGTTTTTGTTCTGTTCTGTTCTTTTGTAATCCCCATATGCACTTTCTTCTTTGCTAGATGTTGACACACTTGATTCCTGATTTGTTAAGGCAACCGTAAATGACTGGATTTACATAAAGATGAATAAAACACTACTACTTCAAGCTTTTTTTCTCTTTTCTTTTTGTATGTGTGGAATTGAGGCAGGAAAAGAATATCCAGAATGACAGTGGAATACTTATCCGCTCACTTTACATCACATGTGGACTGCTTCATTTTGTTTTTCCTGCAGGTTTTTCCAGACTTTTTTTTTTTCTTCCAAATCAAGTTTATTTCAACACAAATACCACAGTGTCTTCAAAGATAGACTTGGATAAATTTATATTCAACACTGATTGCATCTGTATTCTCAGGTATACAGCAAAAAAAAGACACCAGCATGTTTTCCATTACAACCAAAAGGCCTTGGAATGCACAAGTGTGGTATACCGAAGCCTGTGTATTGTTAGAAATAAAGATGTTTTCCACAGACGTGCATGCATTTATAGTGTCTTTTCTATTCAATACAATAATAAAACAGTAAGCCTGCACTTCCATTTAGGTGCACTTGTGATGTCGAGGTCAGAACCATTGTCACATTCACAGGAGCTTCACAGCTGAGACAAAGCGAGGAAGCATGTTGCTGCCCAGCGAGAAAGAGCTGAGAAGCTGTCACTCAATATGTCCCCAGTCTTTGACGATATTGTCCCTTTCAAGTGCCTATTTTACTGTTCAATGTGTTCGTGTTCTTTCATGTCTGATGATCAAAAGCAGGAGATGTGAAGGTTGGTTCTTCCTGGATAGATTCTTTGTGTTGTCAACACAATTTGTGTCAACTCAAGGTGCAATTCACTTGAGCCACAGTTAGAGGAGTTTTTCTAATCTTAAAAGATCCTCTCCACTCACGTAAGTGTTTTCATACGTTTGCGTCTCCTGAAATTTCTGAACTTGATGATGCTGACTTGTATCTGTGCAGTGTTTGTCACTAGAGAGATGTTTCCACATGCATCCACTGAAGAGGGGGAGATGCCTGAGCACTTCTCTAAAATCTGACATTGAGATGTAACCGGGCAGGCTAGATTTCATATATCACAGATTCAGAAGCCAATTGGATGCAGAGAAACCTAAAACCTTCAGTTCAGAGCAGACTTGTGTATACAGAGTGAGAGCTCGCAATAGCAACTACTAACACTATGCCAACCACTGCAAGGTAAAAGCTAGCTTTAAAAAACAACAACAAAGATGCTAACTGTTCTCACAGCAGTCCCGTACATGTTCAAGTCTCACACTGAAGCCTTTTTATCCAAACAGTTTCCCCTTACATGGAGGTTAGCCACCCTGAAGTTTGCTGTTCTTATTCTGGTCATTTTTACTGACAGAACTTGTCAATAAGACAGAAAGTGTGAATGCTCCTCCAGCTTATTGTCAGAGCTTATTTTGTACTTTGTATGCAGGAAAACCCAGTTAAAATATGAATCACTGCAGAGTAGTTTTATATGCTTGACAACATGTCTGGAGAGGAAGTTTAATTAAGTCATAGGGAACTCAATTTTTATAAGCAAGTTTAATATGTTTTTTTTTTAAATATCAAGTACAGAGTCAAAAAAATACATCAATCAAATTAGATACACATGCATACATACAACACATCTTTAATATGGATAATTATACTCTATATTCATAAACTGAAAACAGTATAAACCCGCTGTATACACTTGTGAATTTTAGAGTTAGAGGGGAAAACTTGTATTTGTAAATTGTAAACATTAATTTTCTACATCGAACATGGCACAGTAAACAGCAACACATGCACTTTCTTATTACTACTTATAGATACAACAACCTCTCTACTGTAATATTTTCACAAACTGTGTCAAAATGTGCTGTTTCCATATTATGCTCTGTTTTAGAGCTGTAATTTGTGGTTTTGTACCTGATTGGATTATATTGAGCCGTTTCAGTTGCATTTTTCCCAGTTCTTTTGTTACAGGAAAGGTCTATTGTGTTTAATTGCAATAGATTTCGCAGGTGTTCATTATATTGTGTCCTCTGCCTATAACTGTTTTAACAACACTCCCTCACAAAAGAAGGATAAAAAAAAGGACAGCTGCTTAAAACCAAACAGATAGTAAAAACAAAACAACCCTTGAAAAGTTGTACTATACTTTTCTTTCAGATTTTCTCTGAAATTTTCTTAAAAGAGTTTCTGTTTGACTTAAAACGTCATGTTTACAATGTGGAAGGAAACATGATTAATAATTTTTAATCTTTAAATTATTATTATTTTTTAATTCCTTGGGGTATTTTGCTTGTATTTAATAGAACCAATGTAAATTCATGCAGGACATATGGGGAGAAAGAAAAAAAATGTGCCAATCAATATGAGTCCCCGGCTGGAAATAAACTGTGTTGCCATGATGTTGTACAGTTTGTGCCTTTATCACCATCATACACTGACACACGTCTTTCTCTAAGGAGACATTTATCACCATATCATCAAGAGTTCTATCTGTTTCTGGGTTGCACCAAAGTCCTTCTGCTGCTGAGGTGTTCTGCTTGTCTGGACAGTAGATCTGACCTGGCAGTCTGTGGGAAACTCAGAGGGTCATTTCCTTAGAGAGTTGCAGGGTTGTCTAGTACCAACCACATTTTCCAACATGCTCCTCCTCGTCGCTGCTCTCCCTACTGATCTTAGCTCCTCTGCACCCGTTTTTCTAATAAACAGTGTAAGAAAAGTGAAATTATTATTTGCAAGAGCATGGGAGGCCTTGCCCTTCATGCTCTTTCCTAAGAAATGTCTATTAGATAACAAAGAGATGAAAAAAAAATTACTGAATGATGCTTTTTTTTTCTTGAGTTCTTAACTTATTTTGCCTTCACTAAATATCAGCATAACAAAGGCGAGTCAAGAGCAGAGTGTCAGGTATCACAAGCGAGGCTCAAAAGACTCTGTCCTTCATTGAAGAACTTTTGAATATCACATCTTCAGAAAGAGAAACTCCTTATGAAAAGCTTGTACACAGTGGTCCTCACGAGCATAGACATTAAAAACCTGGCCTTTGGCTCGGTCTCCTCTGCATCTGCTGAAGGCCCTCTGCTCTTAGAATGACGTGTTTTTTTAATACCTCTGCTACAAATGAACTGATCTCCATGCGCTCGCCTCCTGTTTCTCTCTTGGGTAAATTATGCAGCTTGCTGAATTATACTGCCGCCAATTAGCGCCTTTGCAAATGTGAGTGTATACCATCGATTCTCCTGCTGATTGAGGTGGATTCCATCAATAGCTTACACTCCTTAGACTTCTGCAATATTCATCAAGGTGGAAGGAGGCATTCGTCCGGCACTTGGAAGAAAGACTGCCCTCCGGAAAGGAAAAAGAGTGTGCGGGGCACTGCAGAATAGCAATAAAGAGCAGTAATTAAACTTGGTAAATATTCATGTGGTCATTACATTTTTAATGAGGCACTGATAAGAATTGACGCTGACCATACAGGACATTTGTCATGTCGGAGCTTGCAAGGACGTTAGTCGACTCTTCCTGAGAAATTAGTATTTTCAAGACCTAATCATAGCTGACATTGACGGATGTCCTCGACTAAAAAGGTAGAGGCTCCTTTGAACTTCCTCATAAGAATTGATACGGAGCATCTATTCATGATGAAGGCTGCGTTATAGAAACATGGCAGTCTGCCCTCCCTGAGCATTGGCGTGTTGTCAGGAGCTGAGTATGTCAGAGCCTTTGTGTTTGTAATGCACCGGAACGAGATGGGGATGCTTGAGAGCAAACACCACAAGCAGTAACTCGTTGATCCAGCCAGCAGTGGTGCCCATAATAATGTTTGACAATATTTGATCGTTGCCAGTGTGAGTAGCCATCTGATACGGCCCCTATCACCAGTTTGGTGAAAACTCAGCAGCGCACAGAGAGTTTCGGCTTCTTAGTTTCCTTTAACAAGTTATGTCTTGTCTTTCGGTGTTTTGCAGGACTTTAGTTGGCCGTCTTTGCTTCAGACACCTTCAGGGTTGTTAAAGCCTTTTCCACTTCCTGAATCCCACTTGCCGACTGTGGAGGGTCCTTTCTGCTTAAGCGTCCCTTTATCCGTTTTCATCTTACACTGAATCAACTTTACTCTGGCACCTCCCAGCATTCCCTCCACCTCACCCCTGCCCTCTTCAAACCGAGATTCTTCCCTTCTTTTGGAAATTATGTCAATCATTTGTCTGCATTTGGCCTGAATTTTCAAAGAGCTTCAATATTCATCAACATATAAAAGACAAATATTTCCTGTCCATCATCGTATACTGTTCTCACCTCTCCCACGAGAGTGAGGAGGTATTTGGCCAAGCTTACCTTCAGTATTCTGCCGGCCTGATTTGTGTTGATCTTGCAGTTGGAAAAGAGCGTCGTGTTGAAGAGTGAAGATGTTAATGGGTTGACTTTGTAACTGACACTGCCTTTGAGTTGCAGGAGAAACCTAAACGTTGCTATTCATGACTCCAGAGAAGCCCGTTCACTTCAGACCAAACCTGACAAAACCCCCACAGAACTCCAGAGGAGAGTGTTCGAATTACACTGGCTGGTTTACTTGTTTTGGACGGTTGAAGTTGGTTAAAGGAGGATGAATTTTCCTCCCAGTCACTGCATCTGGAAATTGAACTTGAACATGATAGATCCCAGCAGTCCTCGGCTTGATGTATGAAGATTTATGAGTGTGAATTCCCCTATAATGGTTTGCCTCTCACCAGGGGCTACAACTAAACCAGCTTTCCTGTCCAACCTCATGAAGATAAAAAGAAATGAGATTTGTTAATCCACCGAATTTTGACATCCTCCCAATAGGCTCCTTCCTGCCGCCTGGGGAAAAGATCAACCAATGAGTACCCTCAAAAAAAAAAGTGAGGTGTGCGGTGTATGTGTGTCTGCAAGGATAATGAAGTCACTGTGACTCCCTCCGTTGTATGGCTCCATGTAGATGTTGTCTCTCTGTCTTTCAAGCTGGAGTTAATTGCGGTGTTTAGGCAGAGCTCAGTCTAGCTTCTAAACGGCAAAGGTTAATTAGCAACAGAAGGATCTCCACACAAGATATGTTGACATTTACATTTCCTTCCTGGCTAAAATGAGAAAGAACCCCATTTGGTGGCATCGGGATGGAAAAGGGGAGAAAAGCTACTCCTCTACAAACATCCTCATTTCTATGCAAGGCTTGGCGTTGATATGCAGATTTGGCAGTTGGATGACATTTAAAAGTAGTTAATTGTGCAAATCTTTGTTTTAGACTGGAAAGGTCGTGGATAGTGAGAGTCTTTCATCATGAACTAACCCCCCACCCCCCCTCATCAGCACAGCTGCAGAGGAGGGAGGGGGGGGGGGGGGGGGGGGGGGTTTTGGTTTGGACCCGGACCCCCGTATAAAATGGCCCATGTATTTTGAAGGTTGTTAATTT
>JAQMCX010000048.1:6251612-6268128 GCA_029814765.1 Acanthurus leucopareius
CCCCCCCCCCCCCCCCCCCCCCCCCCCCCCCCCCCCCCCCCCCCCCCCCCCCCCCCCCCGCCCCCCCCCCCCCCCCGCCCCCCCCCCCCCGCGGGGGGGGGGGGGGGTTTGTTGGTTTCTCCGCTGACCGCCTTATAAAGTCGCCCATTGCTTTTCAAGGTGGTTCATGAATATTTATATGCACAAACTCTTTGGAAAATGAAAATTAATCTGCAGCCCGACGGGAGATGACTTGGCTATCTGTTTTCACCAAAGAGTGTAATTCTCGCCATTCAGGATGAGAATGCTGCATTGTTTTCTCTCTCATATTCCTAAATGTCTGGATATCAAATTAAGCATGTTGCTTCTTGATGAGGGACAATTTTGTGTTATTGCAATGTGTTCCCCCTCTTATTACAGCACATCTCAACAAACAACTGTTATGCTTCTTCTGCAAGATTTGTTTTTCGTTCGACTATCATCACTTAGCTATTGCAATTTTTTTAGGGGGTAAGCTTACACAGCAAAACAATCCCCTTCTTTGGGAACAAAATGATAATGCTAAATAGATTTATTGCATGTAATATTTTGCCCATATTTTGACTATTACCATCTAACAGGCAACACTGGTGAGAAAGCACAATGAATTAAAGATACAGCAGGTGCACAGATTGGAAATTTTACACCTGGTTTCACCTGAATAGCACAAATGGATACATAATTGCCCCATTTCATCACTTCCCTTCGCTGGATGACATTAAAGGGAGCTCTTTGAGAGAACGCAGTAAGGATGAATACATCCAACTGAGGACTTGTGTAACGCTCAAATCTGATCATGCATATTTCTATTTGTTTTCAGCTGACAGAAAAAAAAAAGCAAACTCTTTGATTTAGCTACCATTAGACATCCTCCAAGGATACGCAGGTCTTGTTTGCTCACTGAAATAAGTCGGTGCACATTTAATCAACGCCTGATTCACCGACTGCTCTTTGTTTTCTCCTTGAAGCACGATCTCACATCCTCCCCGGGGCAGTTTTCATCAATTAAAAACGGTCCGGCCCTGTTCTCAAGCTACAGATGGCCGGCGTCAGACCCGACCAGATTCAGGGTCTCCCAGCCAACTGCTCTGACATGTCAGACATGCTGGTATGCCTTGTCACTCCCCACTCCTCCACTGTAACAAAGGTTGGGCCGACTCCCCTCTGGAGCGCCAGGCCCAAGTGGCTCGCAGAGACGTGAGGCGTGACGGAGCCCCAGTCTCAAGGCCAAGAGTGCACCCCCAGACCTCCTTTTCAAAGCAGCCCTTCCCAGCTCCCCCTCCTCCTCCTGAAACCTAGTGTCCATTTAATCCTTCTTCAATTCCATCTCTCGCCACCCGAACCCTCCAATCAACACCCTCTCCGCTCCCTCCAGAGCAGCCACAAGCGCACATTCCTCTTTGCATTTTCCTCTCCGAATTCTCGCCTCATTTTCCATCTCCAAATCTCACACCCTCACACTTGCTACTCGCCACCTCTTGGCCCCTCACCACCTCGACCGCCCAGTCCCTCCACCCACCTCGGTTGCTTTCCAGGGGTGTGTATTTCACGCCCTGTTGGCTGTACAGGCTCCGGGTGATTTCCCAAGGTGGGGGCTGAAGGTTGGGCAGGAACCAGTGGTGTGGAGTGATGTCAGAGCGGGGACTGGGACTTGTGTGTGTGTGTGTGTCTGTGTGTGTGCACGTTGTCACCGCATATCTATGTGTCTGCATGTGTAGGAGTATATAGTTTGAACTCCTTTCAAAAGGCCAGCTGTACAAATGCTGCTCTGAATGAGAGAGGTGTTGAATTAACAAGCCATACGAGGCAGCCTATTCTCCTGCGTTGCTCCATACACTGACCTGGCAATAATGAGGCAGAGACACATTACAATGGTTCTTTATGGGTTATGTTCTGAACATTACTAGACCAAAGGGGCTAATGTGCCGGTGTGCGGAAAGCCAGATGAAATGACAGAGCAGCGAGCCAACTGAGCGTAATGAGAATATTGTGTTTTGAATAAACCAAAATGGGGTGAATTTGCACAGGATGTGGGCCAAGGAAACATTCCCCGCTGTGCTCTTTAGACAGTGTTCGGGGATCTTTTTCAAACCAGCATGACAGTGCTTCCTCTGCTGTGGCTGGCCTCTGGAAAACAGGCTTTATTTATTTATTTACCTCTATTTACTCAGGCTAGTTTGACTGAGTGTGCTTGGGCTGCTTTTCAGAAACGCCCTGCTTCACCCACATTCAGTTACACACATTCGCGCCTCTGGGAGCCAAGGTTTCCCCACTGTTGTTCACAGAGCGTTTCTACTTGACCAGCCGGGTGTTAATTGCCTTGCTCAGGGTCACTTCCACAAAAGTTACTTGGGAATGT
The DNA here is from genome assembly GCA_029814765.1 of Acanthurus leucopareius. Classification (NCBI taxonomy): domain Eukaryota; kingdom Metazoa; phylum Chordata; class Actinopteri; order Acanthuriformes; family Acanthuridae; genus Acanthurus; species Acanthurus leucopareius. The sequence goes on from JAQMCX010000048.1 coordinate 6,253,990, forward strand.
GCTGGCTTTTTCTTTTGCCCTGCCCTCGTGTTCCCAGCTCGGGGATTTGAAGAAACAGCCTTTCAGTCAAAAGCCCAATTCTCTGAGCTCCCCCCATGGTTGATGCAGAAATAGGTAGACAGAGAAAGCTTTTTTTTTTGAGTCAGCCTCCACCTTCCTGCCGAACTCCCTGAATGACCTGCTCACCATGCTCAATAGGAGTGTCGTAATGTTACATGCAGACTCTGTGCTCGTTGTATTTGGCTCCATTTTATTGTCCTTGATCAAACTGTCCTCAGTGTCATTAGCTAAATGTGTACAAGTCAACACTGTGGCTACATTCAGCTACGTGACCACCGAGCACGTCTCTGCAGGGGTTTTTTTGTGTGGCCCTTTTGTGATTTCTAGCCAGAAATGACTTCATTAAAGAGGCAGGATTACTATCTCAAAACTAAACATGGTGAACAATACACTGGCACCAGCACCAGTCCCAGACTCTGAGTGTGTGTGTGCGTGTGTGTGTGTGTAGACATGTTCACCAGTGTCTGTGTCTATAAGTGTAGTGTTTTTATTTTTATGCATGACCAGCTTGTCTTTCTGTCCAACTCCTACCATTGTAACGCCATAAACAACATATAAAGCCACAATTCAGGAAATTAATTTTTGTGGTTAAACACTGACAACCTGCCTCCTCACAGCACAATGCTCCTCACTATTCTATGAGTTTTTATTTTTAATTTGTAATGAAATGAGTCAAAAAGAGGGGACAGACTTTAGAATTGTTTTTCTGCTCTCATTGATTTGTTTTTCTTCTTTCTTTTGTTCTCTGTCATTCTCATTTCTCTCAAATTCAGATTTTCTATGCAGGCAATCTTATTTTAGCAGAAAGGTCAGCATGGTGTGAAAATAATGCTGTTGCTTTAATTTAAAATACAAGTGTTCAAACTAATACAGAACCTGAAAAGACTTTGATTTCAGCTTTTTTTAAAATAGCACCTCATTTGATGTATAATTACAGCAGTGAATAGATTAATTAAGGTAATCATGTTTTCTTTTAGAAAATGTAGCAAACTTTCGTCAGTGACTGTGATAAAAAGAAATACAAACACACTTTTAGGAGTGTGAAATGACAAATATTAGACGGGGATTATAACTTTATAACTTTACTATTTAATGAACTCAGCCAATGTAATTCAATTTTTTTTTCCAAAAGTTGCAATAAAACAACTTTCCCAGTTTAATCTAATACTTTAATAACTTTCAAATTTATGTCTTTACATAGAAATGTCACTCTTCATCCACTGTGGAAAAATACATTTCCCAACTGAACCACAAACCGCAATAAAATTACCAAAAGCGTAAATCAGGGGAAGGCAGCGTCTTCCACACCCGTCTCAGTCAACACAGATAAGATACGGCACATCGGGTCAACACAAGGTAAAGAAGAAATAAGAGCTGATGCAACAGTCACTGAAATATTGCCAGTATCTGATTGGACTGGCGTCTTTGTTTGGGAGCCAAGTTAATGTTTCCCTGGAATGTTTGTTCTCTTCTTTACTGATAGACAATAAGAGATTATTTCCATAAAAGAAGATGAACTCGCCCTGCTGTTGTTTACCGGGTCCATTTTTTTCTCCAGATCTTTTGTCTCTCTTTCATCTCCCTGGCTCGTCTTCATGGATCTGTGTTTTTTTCCAGGAATGGACTGGTGTTTGGCTTTAATTTCTCCTCTGACCTGTGTATCAAAGAGGAGGCAGGTGTGATCTGTTAAGACTGTGTCATGCAGATGACAAAGATTCGCTTTCTGTAAGCGGGGGGGATCCAGCTGTGGGCAGGACGGCTGCTTATCTGAATGGGAAGTGATTTGCAGTTCACTTGAGGAGCTCTGCTGACTGAATGGCCTCTCCCTGTCAGGCAGAGAGGTGGAATGTGGAGACCAATATGAGTAATCCTCCTGACCTTATCATTGGATTAGCAAAACAACACCCTCAGGAACCTCTGTGGTCATGTAAATATGAGAAAAATAACAAATGAAACCTGTTGCCTTTTTGATCAGACAGCCAGAGAGTGTGTGTGTCTGCGCGTTTGCATGCATGTCTGCATGAGGAAAGGATTGTACTTTGCATGCAAGTGTGTGAACAAATCTACCTACGGGTATAAATAAAGGAACCTTAACCTGAACCTGAACCCTGATTCTGCAGAGTTGAAAATGTAATCTGAGATAGCAGACGGAGAGAGAACAATGAAGGAACTGTCTGAATTTGTGATACATAAATAACGACTGAACTTAAAGGGAAAAATCTGATTGTTTTATACAGCAAAGTTAAAAAATCAGCTTTTTTGTTTGTTCACCTTTACATGTGCATGTTTGGAGCACAAGACTTGCCTTTTCCAAATCTGAAATGAAAAGCACAATGATTAAAAGAAATAAGTCTAAAATTATTCCAATTTATATGTCAAGCAGCAGAACACTGATGACTGATATATAAACACTGCTATAATAATTACTTTAAGTGCTGTGAAATAACTTCCTCAGCTGTATCATTTTAGCTCCTCTATAGAAACATGAACGCCTTTTGAACACTTTTAATTCAGTCTAAGCTTCCCCAAATGACTACATATTGTGCTAAGAGAGCAAAATTAACTAAGCACATTAGATTAAGAAAGTAATTGAGTCAATCTTTGACTGTCTAATTGACTCGTAGTCAAAACAGAGAGGCATGTCTGCAGAATGGGATATTTAAATAAAGACACACTGCATTTTGTCTCAATTTCATATGGTTTTTCTCAAGCAAAGCAGCTGCTCAGCATGAAATAATGACTTGGAAAAAGTATGTTAGTAAATTTAAGTACCAACAACTGCATTGTCTCTGTAGTTTATATTGTGCACTTTAAATGTAACAAAGCAATAACTCTGAATTTAGCACCTCACTCGTTCACATAGGTTTTTTTTCCTTTTAAAATCCATATTGCCAAACACATCTGGCAGCAGACGGCAGGTTAACCTTTGTAATGTGGACTAATTACTGTTAACTAAGGGCAGCGGAGGTTTCTGGCCTCAGGGCACATTTCCAATTAATCATGCAAATTTTGACTCTCCTCCAAATAATCAAAGGCTCTCTAACAAAAATCTTTTGCTTTCAAGATTAATTGCTGGCAGTTCTATATTTTCTAACACCGCTTGGCCTGTGAACACGCTAACCAGCTACAGCAGCAGCCCCGAACACCTTGCGGAAGGACTCCATTCATCAGCCTGTCAGTTCAATAACATCAATAGCCCCGTGGCCAGTGGTTAATCCAGCTACTTAGAGGTCCGCAGAGCCACACCTCTCCTGTGATCACGGCAGATGTGTCCAATTCTCAGCCACCCTGGTGCGTTTACTCACTCGATTCTAATCACAATCTCTCTCTGTTTTCCTGCTTCCTCACCTTGAGTAAACATGATGGATAGGAGGGATAATCAGACTGAGGGACTTTTGCATCAAAGGTAGTGACTGCAGCATACAAGCCGCACAAGTAAACCCACGCAGCTTTCAGAGGCCACGTTTTAATAAAAATCAAGGTTTTAACATTGTTCATATGTTTACATCTGTATTTTATTTTCATACGCAGCAAAGCGTTATCCAAATAAACTGTCAAGGCCATTCCTGAACATTTCCACCTTTCAACTGCAGTCAACCAAACAAACAAAGATTGAGACGGTCAGGTTTTTTTCATTGACAGTATACCAATAAAACAAAGCCGCTGTGATATCACTCACTGGTTTGCTGACTACTCTTTTGAAGTTTAACATTGTGGCTGTTGCCATCTTGGATTTTTGGAGCCTGCAGTGACCGTATTTGAAAGAGAAGGGGGAATCGGAGAGGATGCACATTGCTACCAAAGACTATGTGATTAGCAGACCAGCAGACACTTAGAGGCTCCTGTCAGTCACAGCAGCCACAATGGTAATTACGCATAACTTTAAACCTCAATATAGGAATGTATTTTTTGTACCTCTGTGTAAGATGTTGCATACCTACAGGACCAATCTGCTCAACGTGCAGGGCGGGGCCTCAGTACAATGAGGGGTATCAGAGGAGAAACCAGGTGTAGCAACTTATCTGTGTTTTGCAAGATTTTAAAAAAGACAGCAAAAGATGACAGCAAAGGCTTCATGTTTTAAGAGGTAAAAAAATAAATCTAAGAACAAAATTTACACTGAAGAAGCTTCTTTTTGCAGTAAAATATTTTGCAGACTGACGCTGTTTCATCATTTTATTCTGAGGACATGAGCACAAGCCAACAAGTTTGTATGCTGGTAGGTTTACCAATCCATCTATTGACTGTGTCTGAATAGATCTGCAGTGAGTTAGACACTGTTGAAATGTGGAAAAACTTCTAAATATGTACTTTTAATGACTTTTAAGGAGTTTAATCAATACCAAGGGAGGAACTCCAATGTCTGTAAGAGCTCGAGAACAATGAAAATTTCCAGAGAAAAGCTCAACAAGGAAGAATGTCTTGACTTTGATTTCCTTCTGTGTCTGTCTGTGTTTTTTTTCCAAAGATGAGCAGCTCTGTGTGATCTCGGGGGCTGCTTCGTGATCTGTTATTCCGGTGCTTCCTGGTTGTCTGTCTCTCTGTATTACTCCCCGCTGACCTCCCCCTACTCTGATCCAGGATCAGCAAGCTTTAACAGTGAGGACTATCCCGAGTGTGTTTCTCTCAGTAGGTCTCTCAGTGGAGAGGGATTCTCTTACACAAGCTCTGCACCCTTAAACGCGTCTGTCAGTTCTTGATTCCATTGATTTTCCACAGTCTGAAGGCTTAAAGCTGCTTATTTGAAACAGTCTTTCTTCTCTGTATGTGTTTAAAAGACAGAAGGGTGAAGGAAAAAAAAAACCTAACATTTTGTGTGTTTCTCTCATCTGGCTAATTCACAAACATGAAAAGTGACCCTCATGAAAGACATGAGGTCGTGGCCTTGGCGAGCCCTCATCTTTTCTAACTCCACTCTAACTCAACCCTCACTGCCCCCCTCATCCGCCCCCCCTTCCACTGCATCAGATCCGTGAGGTAATAAACACAACAAGCAGCCTGACCTCTCCGACACAAAGCTCACAGTAGAACGCAGCTCTCTGTCTGGTATGACAGGAATCCCTTTTTCTCTCCTTTCCTTCGCTTTACAAGTCAGAGTGATGTAGAGAAAAGTGTATTGACTTTGAAGCTTGGCTACAGAAACATCAGAGGCGTTGTGCTCAAAGCTGTCCGAGGTAAAAAGCAGATCAATACTTTTCATATTCCGCTGCGGTGGAGTGCTATCGACCAGGGCCTTCGCATAGCCATGCCGCTTCACCACCAGCAAGGCGTGTCATTGCAAAACGTGCTATTTTAATCAGAGATTGAGAGAGAGAGAGAGAGAGAGAGACGGTATGTACGTCTGACAAGTCTCCATCCAGACACTCTTCCTCTTTGTCTTCTCCTCTCTCCTCCTGTCCCCTCATCTCGTCTTCTGGAGGATTGATGGATCAGAAAAGTGGTTCCATCCACAGAATAAGAGTCTAAAGAGGAGCTGTCAGAACCAAAGTGACACAGAGAGATAGAGACATCCACCGGAGTGCATGTGTCGTTACAAAACAGGGTGACACTTAAGAGGCTGTTTGACAGCAGTGGAGTCAGTGCTCAAAGTGTTCTTTGCTGGTGGCAAAAAACAGGCGCTCTTACAGTTTAAAAGAGATACTTCTCTTCCCTGTTGCTTCTTAAAAAGGGCTTACCTATGTCTTTTTTTTCTTTCTTCAGGCTTCATACTTAAGAAACAATCGCTGTTAAATTCAAATATGCACAAGTTCATGTACACACTTGCCTCCAAACACCCTTCAGTAAATTGCTTGCAATTTTTGGATCCGTCTTCGCTGCCCTTCACGATGTAATCCAGAAACAGTTGGAGGCCTGTGTGCTGATGACAAGCCCGGGGTCCAATCACATTCATTCCAGTTAATGTGATTTCACCTATCCCGCCGCTGCTGGCCCCGAACCCCTACTGTCAACCTGATATAGCCAGCGTATCTGCTCTGCTTCTCCTAACCTGTGAAAGACTCGCCTCTGTCATTGTGGAAGCAATAGCAGAACATGATGATCATCACGCTCATCACCACCACCAGCGCCGCCATCACTCTCACTATCATCACACTCATCTTTACTATCACCATCATCTGAGGGAAGGGGGCAGTAGGTATCGCTGTCAGAATGAGGGTTTGAAATGTAAAAGTGGAGCTCTCTCTCTCTTTCTCTCTCTCTCTCTCTCTTTCTCTCTCTCCAGGCGGCCACATCCTGCGAAGTTTGCTTTTCTGACCCCACAGAGAAACACACAAAGTGTCATTTTTGGTATTTTAGGAAGAGGCAGACAAGAGGTGAAGGAAAACACAGAAAATATCTTGCATTTCTGTGGACACTTATGCTCCAAGTACGGAAAACAGTGTCTTGTGTTTTTATCTAAAGACGCAAAAATCATGTAAATTGAAACTATGTCACTACTGTATGGAAATTATAGGTATTTTCCTTAAGATTTTTCCTCAGGCAGTCAAAGATAGTTGAATTTTTCTTTGTTTTGATGAAGATCAGCACAATAATAAATGATACTGCTGTCCTCTTCATTATGTGAAATGCCTGCATGCAAAGATTCCTCCTCTGCATCATGTCTATTGAAAACATTCATCACTTCGTGTCAACATTGTGCATGGGCCTGCAATTTGAGACCAATATGGAAAAGTAGACAGTAAAATAAGAAGGGAAACATTTTAATAGATACTGCTGAAGAGCAATGACAGAGCAGCTCCAAAAATGGGGTATTATAGATTTAAAAAAAAAAAAAGACCAGTACATTACAACTATTTTGCAGAAGTTTTCCAAAGAGAATAAGGTACATTCAAGTTCTATATGAACAGGAGAAAGAAAGAAATGTCCTTCATAGACAAACAACTAAACTCAGCTACAATACAATTGAATCTACAAGTTTTTCTTTGTCTTGTTTTTTAAAAAAAATATTAACCTTTTTTTGAGCAAAACCATGTTACCCAGGTGTTATCACAGTCTCTTTCCAAATCCTTGAACTTTTCTCATCAACTATAGACATGCTGCCTGCAAGAAAACACAATACACTGTGGAAATCTTGCATTGCATATGCAGTACTCAAATATGCATGCTTGCACAAACGCACAACTTGGAGACTCTCATCAGCAATCAAATATTAGGAGTGAAGATCTACTGAGTTGCACTTGCATCATGCTCAAGTGCTCCTTCACACAAGAATGAGGCAAATAAATTGTCAAAAGGCCAACAAATACTGTATGTGGTGCGATAATATGCAGGCAGATAAATCTTTTTTCGTGTTTTCCACCGTCATGCATAAAGATGGCACATTACTGCTTGAATCCAGAGAGACAACATGACAAAGTAATTAACTGTGCCGGATAAAGACTCGTCTAATTATTAAAAAGTTTTGTTTACATTGGAGCTCCTCAGAGATTTAGGTGTAGGAGTTTGAGTGTTCCCAACTTGACACACTGTTTATTATTTCGGTCCGCTGTGGTATCCATCCATCCAGGCAGGCAGATGTGACAGTAGTTAGATTGAGTATTCTTTGACTAAAACCCCCTGCTGTGCAGCTGGTGATACCCTAATTGTTTTGCATCAATTGCGGGTTGAATTATTAGTTTATATTCATTATACTGTGCTGCACTAATCTACAGACAACCTATATCTCCTGTTGTGTTTGTTTGCTCTTTGCTCCCAGTCAATTACAGTAGATGCACCAACTCCCTTAGTAATTCAACACTGAGTGCCAATTATCAGCTTGTGCCCACAGCTGGTGCCCTTTAATCCCTAAAAGCAGCTCAACAGAAACACCAGTAATATCAGATTGGGTTGTAATGGTACAAACAAGTCACGTCACTGCTTGCCAGACATACAAAAATGTTCCCAGTGTGCCAACCACATAGTTGCCATAGTTACCTCATAACAAATAAGTTTATTTTAACTTGAGCACATTTAGATGAATCTGAGTTATGGAATATAAGAAAAAATCTATAACAGCTGTAATGACAGTGACTCTGTAAATGGTCACCAAGGTCACAATGAAACGATATTAAAAAGATGAAGTGTAAATGCTCTCACTGTTTCCTTTCTTCTTTTCTCTTTTTAGTTGCTGTGTTGTGACCAGACTGAGGAGACGTGTTTTGATCGGGGCTGAGGAATGTGGTTACGTGCTGTGGTCATGCTGGTGTATGGGGGTTCTACGGTATGCGGCTCTAGCTGAGATAACCTTCTTTTTATTTTTACAATTAACACTTGAACTGATGAAGGTTTGCAAATGACAGGGTAGTTAAAAAATGTAAACAATACTTTGATCTGTCATTTTTCAAAATTAAATAAAAAAATGACCTCACAATAACCTTTCATCTCAACAGGTAGAGTTATGACGCTGTTTATTCCATCATTTAAGGTTACGAATACTTTTTCTTGATATACAGCACATAAGTACACGAGTCTGTAACCTCATCTGCCATTTCTGACATGCTGGAAACGAAACACTTATGCCTCCTTCACGCTCTGCCTATGAGCCACCGCTCGTCTAAACCCAGCAGAGTATTTCCAGTATGCGAGAACATGGCTGTCATGTACAATCCCTGGTTATGTGCTACTTGTGCAAGAGGGCAACACCTCATTATCCCTGGACATGCACACATGTAATAATGTAATATCCTTAGCCTGCTTATATGCTGTAAACACCTAAAAATAAGTCAAAGTTTTACACTTTAGTTTGCAGTCATTTGACGGTAAAATGAGTTTTGCACAGAACAGAATGTGAATGCTAAATTTTGCGGTGTGAGTTGCTTTTCTCGGGCTCAGTGAAGTGTGTGTGCATCGCTGTGCTGTGTGTGCAGCTGTGTGACTGTGAAGGAGCGTACCATCATCTCAGAGATAAAGAATGTGGATCAACATTTTCACTTCTGCTCTCAAAAATACTAATAAAGAACCAGGACCTTTACTCAACGTGGGTCTTCCACCTGATTGTCTTAAAATATGCCAAGTCACATTCATTGTTCATCGTCTGGGCTCGATGATTAATTTCTGATTGTCACTAATAGGTTTTTATTAGTCCTGCACTGACTGTATCATGCCAAGTAGATGAAATATCTTGAATGTGGAACAGTATTTTAATGTTTGTGATATAAAGCATGTGAGCATCATGTATTTGTATAGAGAGCCCATAAACTGGCTTATTATATCAGTTCAGTACATGTTGTTCTCCTCCGTAAATTGTATTTCTGCTTCTCCTCAGAATTGAAATTCCTTCTATTGAGTTCACATGAGACCTGTCACATGTCGACTCTGTATTCTTGAATTTTCCCTCTGAAATTTCTACTATCTGTCTCTTATTTATCTTTTTTTTCTTTTTAATTTCAGGAGAAAAGATAAAAGCAGTGGATGCCTAATCGATTGCAGAGCTCTCAGGGACGAACTTGTGATTTTTTTTGTGTATCTAAAATAGACTTGACTTGACGAGAATCTCATGACTGTGACACAAACAGATAAGTGGTGACATCCTGCTTTTCTGGCTACAGCATGGAGTCACAAGCTTGCACAGGCAGCCATGGGGTTGATTATCTTGCACTTCCATGGCCACGCTCCATACGGAAACATCGCTGTGTCTCCTCTTTGTGTGGTTTTTTCGAGGCAGGCAGGGTCCTGGCACAGCCTGTAGACGACTACTGTGAGCTTTTTATGGTCAGCTTGAATGGTGCACTGATGAAAAATGGAGATCACTTCAGGCCCCACTGTTCTTGTCCGATTTTTGCTCCTGGGAACCACATTTATTAAGCAAGGTTTTTTTGTAATATCTTGTGACTCAGACTGATTTTTGTGCCAATTTTTTTAAAAAAAGTTTCTATAGTTTTTCATGGCACTAAGCCACCTGTTCATTCCTGATACTGTTCTATTCAGACAGTCTTACATTTGGACTTGGTAGAGTTAAGGAGCTCAGACCCTATACACATAGTATGTGCTTGCTGTTTTTGATCTGATATGCTTCACGATATTTGGAAAGAAACATTTGCTTCCCTCGCATACCAACCTCACAACTCTCAGTCCCACATTGTATTAACCCTTGTAACCTTCTATATGTCTCTGCTGCTGCTACAGGACCTTCACATGTGCTTGCAGAGGCTTCCTGTCTCCTCTGAGAAAGCACAACTATAAATGTCACTCACGTTAATGTGTACACAGTGATGTACATACATGCGGGCGCACACAGAAATACGGGGACATGATGCACAGACCTCGCTCAGGCCATATCATTAATGCAGCCTCACAGAGCCAGACCAGATCCAACACTCAGCGCATGACACACCGAAAATCGACTGTTCGCGTCTTACAGACTTTCATCACCTGCCGCCGCGCCAAGTTTGTACTTGTCCTTCCATTCTTGTGTGTCCCTGGATTCCAAGTCAATATATTTGTTTTGGGAAAATGTGTGGGAGGCAGGAGAGTAAAAAGGGTGAAGAAAAGTGTTTGATTAAAAGGCTTTATTGACAGATTTGAGTCAACAGGAATAAATCTCTATTGCGTAGCTCAGTATAATGGTCGTCAAGCTCGGGGGAGGGGGGGGCGAGCATGTGTTTGTGGGTACGCGAGCACATCATAAGTGTTTATGTGGGTGTGTGGCTTGATATATGTTGGTAAGTGGTGAAGTATTTCTGTCATACTGTGACTCCGCCTGCAGTGAAAGCCGATAGTGTCCTGTGGTTAAATCATTTTACTCAGTGGAGAGTATTGGAAGAAACACCAGAGCTGCAGTTAAGACTTTAACTCACTGCCAAGACCTCACATGTGACCTGCGACTGGTCAAAAACTCAGAGGGAATGCAAGTGGAAAAAGATTTCAGGAGATTTCAGTCTGTGTAAAACCAAAAGCTCCAGTTGTTAGCAGCCTACGCAAACACGAGGACATCAGCTGTGTGTGAGTGTGTATAGGTACTGTACATTACATGGGCTTTCTGAAAGCCCTTTTCCACTGGAGGAACCTTTCAGGGAACTCGGCAACTTATCTTGTCTTTTCATTAAGAATTAAGAGGTCTAAATTTGTCAGTGGACCACAGAAAGTTTCTGCGCCAGATGTGGTTCTTTCCAACGGTCTGTAAATCTGTCACGGCTGTTATAACTTGTGTGCAATTTTAGAAGAGGCTGAGCATTTCTTCCAACACTTAAAAGAATAGTTAAACTTTTTAGGAAATGAGCTTCTTTGATTTCTTGCAAAGAGTTTGATGAGAAAACCATTCTGCTCTCATTCTGTACAGCAAATATGAAGCAGCAGGTTAGCTTAGCTTAGCTCAGCACAAAGATTGGAAACGGAGGGAATCAGCAAGCCTGGCCCTGTCCAAGGTGAAAGAAAGTCATATTTTGTTTTTTTTAATCCGAACAAAAGCTAAAGTGCAAATATGCCACATTGTGATTTCACAGGAGTTGAACTATTTCTTGGCTTGAGGCAGTCACTTCCTGGAGTCTCTGCTGGTCGCCTGGCAAACTCACGGTGATGACAAGACTCCAGAAAGTGACTGCCAGGAAAATGAAAAAAAAAAAAAAAAGTTCAGCACATAAATTTCTGTAAAACCACAAATTGTCTTTTTTCAATTTGAGTTTTGTAGTAACTTCGATGATAAGTGATGGCATCCAGTATTCTCAGCCTTCCTTCTGACTCTGCATTTCTCCTTTGCAAAATATGTTCCAATACTGCAGTTGCTCAACAGTAACACTATTATGAAGACACTACAATAAACTGTGTCTCAGACAAGATTTTTATTTTTAAACCTGTAATTTGTGTAATTGACAGTTTTTACAGTTTTTTTTTAGATCCAGTAAGACTCAAGCAAGAATACAAAAAGGCATATTTGGTCCCTAAATTTATACCTGTGACTGAATGAAAAGAGATTAAAATGGTATCTTACAGGAGAAATCGATGAGATTGATTTATTCCTGTTGATTAGTCTCCGGCTGCCCATGCATGAGTAACAACAATCTTAGTTTTGTATGGGGAGACATTTAAATTCCCTCTAGAGATGTGGTGTGTGTGTGTGTGTGTGTGTGTGTGTGTGTGTGTGTGTGTGTGTGTGTGTGTGTGTGTGTGTGTGTGCAGATGCAGCTCTGACTGATGGAAACACAGAAACCAGAGTTTCCACTGCCGACGTCGCAGCCAGTCAGCACGTGCTCGTCTGCTGCTTGTTGGAACTGGGAGGACTCATCCAGGGACTGGGATCCACCGCCGCCCCCCTCCTCACCGACAGCAGCACAGGTGTGACACACACACACACACACACACACACACACACACCGCAGACACACAGATATGCATGCACACACACACACACACACACACACACACACACACACACACACACTGGTGTCTGAGGATCAATAGAAGGTGATTGTCAGCAGAACAGAAACTCCACATTGGCAGATGTTCTCAGGCAGAAATCCATTGATTATCTGCTCACATGTTTCTGATACTGAATCTAATCAAAGTATTGATAACTTCTGCTGCTTTACTCTGAAATCTGCTGCAGGAAGTTGTTGTGGTTTAATGTGGCTGCTGATATGTGTGTGTTTGTGCTGCAGCGCTCCTCGACACCGTGATCTCCGTTCTCCTTCATCCTGTCGCCTCGGCCCGCCTGGCTGCGGCCTGGTGCCTGCGCTGCGTCGCCATGGCGATGCCCTCCCAGGGTGCCTTGCTGCTGGATCGCTGTGCCGAGCGGCTGGTGGCGCTGAAGTCTTCGCCTGAGGCTGTGGCCGGTTTTGGGGCTGGTGTCGCCGCCCTGGTGGCTGCAGTGCAGCATTGCTCCCTGGGAATACCTCACACCAAAGGCATGGTGGGTAAAATCCACGACTGTTTGAAACATTATGGATTTTAAGAGCTTAATAAACAATAAGGTGCTAATGTTAGCGCTGCTCTACATGATGAAGCAGTTACACGATGCTACTAAAAGTTTGACACTAGAATGTTCTGAACGTAACCACTGTGTGTGTGTGCATGTGTGTGTGCGTGCGTGTGTGTGCGTGTGTGTGTGTGTGTGTGTGTGTGTGTGTGTGTGTGTGTGTGTAGATGGTGCTGGATCTGGCTGAGGACCTGCTGCGTTCAGCCTCTCAGAACAGTCGCATGTCTCTGCAGAGGACGCAGGCCGGCTGGCTGCTCGTCTCCTCTCTCATCACTTTAGGTACGACGACTGAACGCTGTGAGGGTTACCATGGCAACTCCGAGGGCAACAGGCAGGAACGAAGATAAAAAACACTCTGTGGCCTTTCGCTCAGCGTGGCTGCTAACATGCACTCCTGCAGCAGTGGTGCTACAGTAGCATGTGCTAGCTAACATGCTAACATTGTAATGACTGAGCGTCAGAGCAGCTGATGTCTTCAAGAGTCTGAAACTGGTCCAGAATCCTCTGACTCAGAACCTCAGAACCTCTGGACCATCAGAACCTCTCATGCTCCGCTAGCAGTAAAGATCTAAGAGTTTTGTGTGTGTGTGTGTGTGTGTGTGTTTCCAGGCCCTGCTGTGGTGGAACATCACCTGTCTCGTCTCCTCCTCTTGTGGCGATGTGTGTTTCCTGCCTCACTCAGGGAGCAGGAGATGGAGCTGCGTCGAGGGGACTATTTTACGTGGCAGGTCACACTGGAGGGACGAGCCGGGGCGCTCTGCGGTCAGTCCACACCGTGTGTGTGTGTGTGTGTGTGACACATTATTTTACACATGAAAAAACCTTAAAATACTGAAATGACAGAAATACAAAAACATTAATCAGCTGTTCTGTTTCTGTGATAAACTCTGGAGCAGCGATGAAGAACCTGCTGCTGCACTGCAGGGAGCTCGTCACTGATGACATCATCAGCCGTCTGCTCACGCCATTGGCCTGCGCTGTGGCTCTGCTCACCAAGTGAGAACCTGATTGGTTACTTTTAATCAGCAGTCCGATGAAATTTATGATTTTTGATGGATTTCAACTTTTTCAACAAATCTCATGTCAGAAACAAACCGACAACGTGTCGTAAACAAATGCACTGTGTGTGTGTGTGTGTGTGTGTGTGTGTGTGTGTGTGTGTGTGTGTGTGTGTGTGTGTGTGTGTGTGTGTG
>JAQMCX010000048.1:6268228-6288463 GCA_029814765.1 Acanthurus leucopareius
GTGTGTGTGTGTGTGTGTGTGTGTGTGTGTGTGTGTGTGTGTGTGTGTGTGTGTGTGTGTGTGTGTGTGTAGGGGTGCAAAAGAGAGATGTGATTCAATCTTGACAAGCAAAGGCAGTTAAGCAGCCAGGGCAACGCATGAAGAGGGAGAATGTGTCTGACCGGGGAGGGCAATGTGAAAGTGTGGACGAATGGAGCTGAAAATGTCACAGTGAAGAAGAAAGAATGTTTAGGCAGTGAGGGATGAGAAGAGAAATGCAATCTAGACTCAGACAGAGGTGTAACAGACCAATTTGTTTGTGGTGTAATGGAGAGAAGATGGGTTGGCCTGGGTGATAAGTTGGCCAGGTCTGGGCCAGGCTGGACTGGGAGGATAAGAGAGCTTCTGAGGTGTGTGTGGAACACAGTCAGATAGACAAATATGTGGTGCAGCTGGAAAGAAAGGTGAAGTTAAAAGGAACAACAAGGCGTAGATGTGATATTTTGGCAATATAAAGCAGACGTCTTATTTACAGAGCTGGTTTTAAGTCTTTGGGGGAAGTTCAAGTCAAACCTCAAAGAATTCAACACAAGTCCTGGACAAGTTTGTTGGGGCAAGTCTCATATCAAGTTATATACGATACAGCTAAAACTTATAAAAGGCTTGCTTATAAAGTGACTGCTAGTAGGTGAACAACCAATCGGATGGCTACAACACTATTGTGCTAGTAAGTCAGAAACATGCGAGCACACATCAGTCACAATGGCTCCCTGGCTTCTTCTTTTCTTCTTACCTCGCCATGAACTCCAGTAATCTCAGTATCTTGGGACATTGTTTATGACTGATTGGCAAATGGAGCGCATAACAGACAGGCGGTTTTGTATGGCGTCGGCGGCAGTGTGGGTGTTGTCCTGGACTGTCACAGTGAGGAGGAAGCTGAGCTGGAAGACAAAGCTCTCAATTTACCAGCTGATCTTTGTTCCAAAGCCAAACTATGGACATGAGCTGTGGTTAGTGATGGAAGGAATGAGATTATGGGTACAAGAAGCTGAAAGAAGTTTCCTTTGAAAAGTGGTTGAGATCTTGCACTAAAGATGCTGCTCCTTCATGTCAAAATGAGCCAGTTGATGCCAGTGGTTCAGTTATCTGATTGGGATTCCTTCTGGACACCTCACTTAGGAAGTTTTCCGGGCACGTCCAACTGGGAGGAGAGTGTGAGGTAGACCTAGAACTCACGGGAGGAATTATATATTTTATTTGGCATGGGATGTGCTGGGATCCCCGAGGAGGAGCCAGACAATGCTTCTGTGGAGAGACACGTTTGGAATACACTGCTCAGCCTGCTGCCACCACAACCCGACCCTGGATGAGTGGAGGGCAATAAAAGGAAGGAAGGATGGATGGATGGATGGATGGATGGATGGATGGATGGATGGATGGATGGATATTTCACACAGTGATAATACAGTGATCAATTTGCAATTTTAAATCTGACAAGGGTCAGACTATTAATTTTCAAGTCAAGTTTAGATGAAACCATGGCCTCTTCTATGTAATAAAAGTACGGTCATGTTTTCTTAAAAACTATGCTCACATGGCTTACTCCCTCTCTAGATCCATTACAGGAAACATTACCACTGAGTATGTTATTTAACATCAGTCTTTTGTTGAGTAATGGAAAAAGTTAATTGTTAGGAGTTATGAGTTGGCAGTTTGAGTCAAGCATAGAGGCTGTATTCTGTCATTGTGTCTGTGCTTTTTCTTATGGTTGATTTGTAAAATAAACAGCCAGTGGAGGTGCTGGAACAGCGGATTGTGAGCTGTAGTTTCCTCAGTAAACACGCTCTGCTCGTCAGCTGATGCAGTGTTGCAACTTTGTCTCAGTGCAGGGCAGAGCAGACAGGTTGGGTCACTGCAAGGTGAGCTGCCCCTCGACACACACTCGACACAGCTCGGAAAAACGATAGACACAGTCAGGACTAAGGTTACTCGGTTTTGGCAGCAGTGTGGTTCATAGGCGAATGGTTTTTTTCCTATTCAGCTTCTATTACACCCTTTTTTTCTGGGTCAAAATGGATGTTTTTGTGCAAATCATCAGCACGTCTTCAGACAGTCAAGTCTTTAGTATTTATTACCGTTCCTGCAAACAATTTTCTTTAAGTCTTCAGTTTCAGAACTCAAGTCTGACCACAAAATGTTTAGTCTGCTTAAAGAAAAACTGTTACACTGAAAAACAAAGAGACCCTGCAGCTCAGGGATTATTTTCTTTGCTTGATCGTACACTTGTGTTGGAAAGAGGTCTGATAGCACAAAGAAAAGAAGTGGTATTTTTTGGCCCCTTGATGTGACAGATGTTTTGTGTTCAAATAAATAAAAATGTTTGGAATTCCAAGTGTGTGGTGAGGCTCATCTTTTGTTTTATTTGGATCGCAGCTACGGACTTTTGCAGCGGTGCTGCTGTGGGCAAACTAGATTGGCAGCTGGTGTTACTGGGAAGAGCAGTGTAAGAGCGAAGGGTCAGGGCAACAGGTCAGGAGTTGACCCACCAGGAGAGGACGAAGGGAAGAGGAAAGGGAGGAGGAGAGGAAAGTGATATGGGAGGAAGGGACCTGGAGCACTGACACATGGAGATGGAGGAGAGAGAGGGAAGGGCGGGAGGAGAGGATGAGGGCAGAAAGGTGACACGCTCAGACGGAGAGAGCGACAGAGGGGTGGGGGTGGGGGTGGGATGGGGAAAAGGATGAGCGGAGTAGGGGATGCTGCTGATCCACCGGTTTGACCTTGTAGACAGTCTGTGGTCTCAGCTCGTGTGTGTATTTGTGTATGTGTGTGTGTGTGAGAGAGACTGCACACATATTTGTTTGTGTGTGTGTGTGTGTGTGTGTGTGTAATAGAGAGTCTAAACAGGCTGAGCTTTATTTGCCAAATAGGGTCAAGGCAGCACAAACCCATATGAACAAGTCCATCCCTTACACCACAGAGAAATCTCTAATCTCGCTCTAATCTCAACTACAATCAACAAATCAACAAATCAATGACCAAAACATTCTGCTTGGATGATCGGTCAAAGTGTCCATAAAAGGGCTCAACTTTTCGTTTTCTACTGTAAAGCTCCCACTTTCTTTGATAGGCTGTAAAAGACAGAGAGAAGAAACACGTTTGCTTGTCTGACTTCCAATACTCAGTGTTCAGTGGGTTGTTCCAACATGACTTGGGGCTGTTTTATTCTGCATTTATAGGTTTTATTCTCTCTTCTCTGTGTCGTGCATTATTCATACTTTGTTAAGCAGAAGTCATTACCCAAAGATGAGCATTAAAGATAAACCAGACTTCTTCCCACTAAGTATTAATGTTTGATTAAGCACTTCTAACCCTTTTCATATGAACACAGGATCGGCAAAGATGAGCGGCCCGGCTTTCAGACTTCAGTCAATTAAACCGTGTACAATCAAGACAAAAGTAAATCTTAGAAAGAAGTTCAGAGTTTACATAAAGACAGAGAAGTATAATTTCTGGAATAATGGCTCACATGCCTCAGAAGGCAATGGATATTGATGTATTGATGTTAAGTCCATGTTATTCTACAGTTAATGGTCTTTTCTGCAAAAATGTTTGATGGTTGTTAGAAAAAGCTTATGCTTTACGCCGTTAACTCTGCAGATGTAAATGTTATTGAGTCATTAGTAAATGGATTTTACACTGGGTGTTCTTTTTTTGCACAAAGACGGGCAAAGCAAGCGAGATTAAACACCAACCAAATAGATTTTTCTAAAACTGGCAAACTAAAAGTTTTCTCCTCTAAAGATCTATGAAACATGGTGAATAACTGAAGGTACTAACGAGTCCTTGTGTAGACTAAGACCTCTTATAGAGTCTGGTTTACAAAAAGTCAGAGAAAGAGCAACCCTTGCTGTGCATCTGCTGCTTTATATTTTAGCAGGACAAAAGATAAAAACTTGGGAATCCCCAAATTTTCTGTTTCAGCTCAAATAGATTGTGGAGGAATTCCCCTTTAACCACAATGTATTTCTGGTTGCAATTGACTTATAATTATTCGAAACTGACATTACAGTAATAACATAGTCTCCTGTGAGACATACCTTCTCTTAAATTCCTGGACTGAACTTTTTTTTGAAGTCTAGCAGTGAGTGAAAAATGTCGGTGATCGTTGCTTTCTCTCATATCTGCATTGTTCGGCCTCCAAATATTGCCTTTGCATCAAGGCCAGAGCCTCAGTGCAACATATCGACCATTGTTTGATTAATGACAGCGGCTATCTCTACTGCAATCATCTCTCATCCTCTGGTAATCAAGGTCTCACTTGCCCATCTGTCTGCTCTACTTTCAAATCACACCATCTACCTGCCAACCTGTCTGCAACCTGAGCCCCAGTAATGATCCGATCTGCCCTTGTTTCTTGGTGTAAAAATAGTCAGATACATAATTAACATCATCGCTCATAACAGCTCCAATAACGGACTGTCTTGGGGGGGATGAAGAATGGGCGTTCGGCTCATCTGAAGGCAGAGTGTTGTTAGTCCAAAAAACTCCTCAATCATCCCGTCTTTACACTTCCTGCATGGTAATTGGAAGGTTGCCAAACACTGCTGCAGTTCTTTATTTGCACTCAATTTAGATGGTTTGTCACCCACAGTTTTGTGCATGTGTGTGTGAGTATGTTGTGTGTCAAATCTCTTATGCTTTCCTTATCACTCTGTTTTGCACTCCTTTTCTGTCTAACTCTCAATTTCCTCTGGTTATGCTTTTTGTCTGTCATCTGCCATCTTTCTTTCTGTTTCTCTTCCACCTGTGGTTCAACTACAGATTATCTGTTTTGTTTTCTAAAACTCTCCACCTCCTCTTGCCTCCTTATCAGTCTCCCTCCCTCTGTTTTCTTCTTATGTCATCTTCTTCATCTGTCTCTTTACTTATGACTTTGCTTGACAGTTTCCACCTGTCTGTTAGTCTGTCCAGGTTGGGGAGGTGACAGAGTTCATTGTGCTTTTGCAGAGCCGGCTCAGGTCCTTGCTGTAGATGCTGTCTCATTTGGTTTCCACCAGACTGAGAGCAGCCAGCTCAGGACATGCTCATTACATGCCACACAGCCGGCGGTGGCCTTCACACACACGCACACACAACACACACACATACACACACACATGAGTACCCTATGTGGCTTGACCATGACATAACTGACTCATTAAAATATGGAAAATCCATGTGAAATCATCACTGAAGTATAAAATAGGAAGCACAGGAGGTTGTGTCTTTTTTAACATGCAAGAGACACTTTCATCTGTGTGCAGGTATGCAAGAGTCAAATAACAGCCGCCCATCTTTAATGACTTCTTTTCTTCTGTGCAAAGGTTTGTCACTTTGCGGGGTTCCCATTCAAAATTACTCTCAAATATCACAAGTAAAAATGTTTAAATTATGCCATCTTGAAACTGAGCAATAGGCTCAATTCCTTTTCACTAACCTAGTTACCTGCTGTGTTAGTATATCTTAAGATCTCTTGATGAGAGCCAGCTCAAGCCAATTTTTAAGTTCATTGTGTGCAGGAATGGAGATTAGTAAGAAGAAAGAAGCCAGAGAGAGACCTTATCTGGGGAGCTCTAGTGTATGTTTATAAACGGCTGATTTTCATTGCCAGATATAGTAAAAGTAAAAAGGAAGGGATGTACTCAGTGCCAGGATTACTTTCACTAGACAGTCACATGTCTGTATTAAGGTGCAGAACCAGCATGGGGCGGTAATGATGGGGCGGAAGGATAAACCTAATACAAGGAGAAAGAAAGTCAGTCTGAGGTACAGAGGCGTTTCAAAGAAGATTAGAGTTCGATTCCCGTGTGATGAAGTTGATTATAAATGTTTATTGTTGTTAGAAAGTAGTTATTTTAAAGGCAAACTATAATCTTTTCGTAAACCTAATGATTGGGCATGTAAGTATAATAAACACAAGAGACTGTTTGTTTCCTGCATCCAACTTTTTTATCAGGTTTCATCTAGGGAAGGTTAGGAAAAGATATCACTTTTGTGTTTTTTGTATGAGAGTTGAATATTAAAAAGCCCCGTGCTTCTCTTTTCCTGCAAAAGTCAGTGGCACATTTTCCAATATTTTACTGAGTGCTTAAACATCCCTCTTTTTTGGCATCATACCTACAACACTGTTACTCATGTTTTGGGTGCCAGAAGTGGATATTGGAGAGAAAAACAAATGAAATATGTGACAGCGTATGTTTCGCAGCTACTTTCAGCAGAAACATTTCACCGGTTGTGTTTGTTTACACAATGTTTCTAACAGAATTGACTTGTCAGACCGGGCCGGGGATTCCAGTAAATCAGCGGTGTTTTCAGTCGCTTGTTATATAAGTCTCAGCTGAGCCCTGGGCCTGGAAAGACCTGCTTGGCCCTTCTGTTGAATAGCTGCCTGTCTCCCCCCGCCTCTCCATCTCTCTTCCTGCCTGCTCCTCCACCATACAACCAGGGTCGGCTCTGCCATCTGATAGTATCCAGTGAGTTCAGCAGAGCCGCAGCAAGGAGAGAAACTCCTCAGAACAAAGGATGGAGCGGTGACCTGGCATTCCACCGCTGAGGAGGAACTGCCAAGCTCACTGACTGAAACCTCCCCTCAGCCAGCCCCCTCCTCTCCCTCCATACTCCTTCCCCTTCCCCTTACTCTTTTTTTACCCCCTCCCACTCCACCTGACTGCTGCAGGGACACATAGGCATGGAGAGCGTGAGAGAGAGATAGAGTAGCCGAGCTCACGATCAGAATGCGAGCGGTGCTTGACTCTCCTAAGCACACAAACAAACCTGTCTGCTGGAGAGTTTGGCACACAGTGACCTGACCTTATGGTCCAGGGTTCATGTGCTCTTTGACAAACTGCAGCTCCAAAACTTTCCCTTCACCTCTTGAGTGTGTGGCACAGAATATCAATGAGGATCAAAAGTGGCGTGCCATCAGAACCCCACCGAGAGTTTTTCTATTGAGACAGAAGGGTCATAATGGAAAAAATTATGCATACACTTCATAATGTCAGCGTGCCATTGTCACTGTAATAATGATACTGTTATTGAAATCCACTTGAAGGCCATTTTATAACACACAAAGGACTCACATATCTTTTTTGTCTGGTACGTATCAGTACAGCATATTTATTCGCAAGAAGAGGAGGACCTTGGTCTTACTGAACGCTGCTTTGTGATTGGTCTCATGGACACAGCTACTGATTCACTCTGTTGTCTTTCATGGAATGATGGTTTCTCAGAGAACCCAGATGTGTTTTAACCTCTATTAATGCAGTATGTGTGGATGTAAATCCTTCAAGATGTTGTGGATTCCACTTCGGAATCAGTTGTTGTGAACACATGATTCCAATTGAGATTCAGCAACATTCCTGTATTTTCAACTCGTCATTCACATTCCAGGTCAGAATCCACAAACCAAACGGAGACTTGACTTAACGATTCTTCAAAACCCAGAATTATATTTAATGATGCCATTTTTGAAGATTTAGTGCCAATATTTACATATTTGCATGTTTCTACTGTGCAAGCATGGAAACATCTGTACAGTTAAATTTCAGTATAGATTGTGATAAAAACAAAACCAAAATGCCAAATAAAATGTGGACACGTGACAAGGGACAAACTCTGGTCCCAAATCGGATGTTAAATGTCCATCCACACCCTCACCTACCTCACTCTTCTTACTTTTTGCTTTGCTAAATAAAGATCACACTCCTTCTGCTCTCAGTATTTGCGTTGGCTGTAAACTGCTCGCTGCAGAAGCATCCAATATGTTCATGTGGATTGGACATTAAGGAAGAAGCCAGAGCCCAACTTCTAACTGCAACTTTTAGATCTCACCAGAAAGAGCTCAACCCTCCATGCCACATGTTTTTTCTTTCCTTTTTTTGGACCTCTACTTAACCAGAGTGAGATCTCTCTCAAGATTGAAATCTCTATTTCAAACAGAGGTCAAGTCTACAAATATATAGCACAAGTGAAACAAAGTAAACCTGACATTAAATTCAATGGTTTAAATGGATATACTTATTTTTGTTAATGGCCAACATGCCTACTTTGCTGATTTACACAGGAAGACACTTTGTACAGAGGTAAATTAATGTGGCTGGCACAGTATTACTCACATCATGTCACTTTGCACAGTTGCACAGTCACAGGGACCAATTTCTTCTCCTAAAAATTCATTTTAACAGCCTGGCAGCGGCCCAATACATCCTGATCCAGACCTGAAACCTGATATGTTGTTGCTGCTCTTCAGACAGGTAGAGTAAATGAACTGGAGGAGTTTCTGACAATATTACATCAATCTGTCATCTCACCTGAGCTGAGGCAACGATCTGTTGGTTTGTCTTTGTCTTTTTGTCACTTGCTCAGCGTCTCTCTTGTGGTGGAAATACTCATCCTTTCAGCCTTTCCTTCCTGTGAGTACCATCTTGAATGCTGTTTGTCTTTAACAACAGTATTTTTTAGTGTAAATAAGTCTTGAATATTTTATTTATTCGTCACAGTGAACATCATGCTTCCTTTATGGCTATAATCAGATATGTGCATCATTTAAGTTTACAAAAAAGATATAATGTTGCAAGCATACATCCCAAACTTGGTCTTTTATGTATCCCCAGGAGTTAGATGGCTGCAGCAGATAGTTTTCACTGGGTGCTTTTGTTGCAGTTAGGTGGAAACACACTTTCCCTTTAATTAGAAAATCAGCCTCTCCCAGAGAGGTGACACTGCTCTCTTTTATTGGAGAGGAAGTATGGCATATGGATAGTGAGCTAGAGTACCTGATGCAAATGTGCGTGGGCGTTAAGATGTGTTACAGTTTGTCTGTGGGTGTTTGTCATTCAACAACCAACACCATCTGCCTTGTTAATGGGGGAGCGTGGCAGCAGTAGATGCTTTGATAGAAACCTTTGAAACTATGGACTGTGTGTGTGCTGTGTGTGGCTGCATATGTTTGTGCATGTGTGTTCATGTGTAAGCGTTTGGAGAGATGGCTCCATCTGTTTGTATTGTTTTAATCCTTGATTGCTTCACTTCCGGCAAACTTGTATTCTGGGATTGTTTTATTTTGGAACACACACACCCACGCATGAATACCTGCAAGAGGCCATATGCACACACACACACACACACAAACACAAAAAAAACACACAATAATACACAATGAGAAGTGAGTGACATATCCTAGTGAGTACAGTATATGAACAGATGTGTATTTGGGGAAGTAGAACACAAATTGAAAACTCCTGAAGGCCAGCAATCGCTATTGTTCGAAAGGGTCTTTGTCTCCTCTTCAAACTGTGGAAATGTTGTGGATGTTGAACTATTCTCCAAAATTACATTTGCTGCTCAGAGGTCAAATATTTCACAGTGCTGCTTGATATTTCAAAAAAATATATTATAACCCTTATTGTTGCTTCATCGAGCAAATTCAACATTTTAAATGTACTTTTTCTTTCTGTCACTTCATCTCACTTTTGCTGTGCTTTTGCTTGATTTCGTGTGTGAGCGTGTGTGTGTGTGTTTGTGTAACTTCCATGTCATATCTTGTGATGTCAGTGCGTGCATATGTGGAGTGGCCTCAGTTTCAGGCTCCTGAGACCTGAGAGACATAAGGCAGAGACAGGGGCAAAAGGTTAATAAACACACATACATATGCACATTCATGCAATCATGCACGCAAAAGCACTCACCAGACACCAGACATATACATATGATTCATACATCATTTCACTGTTGTTTCTAATACAAATGCATTAATGGATACATTGAATAGTTCCAAGTTAACTCTTAACTGAGTCATTAAACCGTGAAGAATACGTCTGAGCACAACTGAGGCACTTTTCGTTGTTCCATTGCAAATGTACACTCAAACCTTCGGAGAGCTCATGAATACGCACATGCACACGTATACAGCCACGTGTATCGCAAGCACGACACGTGTATTGACCCTGGGGCCGGCAGTGCACCGCCGGAGAGGGCCGGGAGGGAGCTCGCTCTGTCTCTGTTCATATTATTCAAAAGAATAAAGCTTTTTTTCCAGTAAATTGAAATTCGAAACAAAATGTCGATTAAGAGCTAAGAGACCTCCCTGGAGGAAAGAGTGCTGGCATTTAACATGCAGCCCCAGTGTTTAGCCTGAGTCCTTTCAAAAAAAAAAAAAAAAGCAACACAGCCAAACCAATCTCCCTCAGAAACGGCACAGCAAATTTCTTGCGGATGAGTTTCGGCAGGAGCCCAGATATACAAAGTGAAATGAAGGCTTCACGGTTTATCAAAGAAGCCATAGTGTTTATTCTACTAGGAGCAAACACACAGGCTGCCTAATAACACTGGCAGAGGATATTTCCTCCAACACATATACAAGAGGGCCTGAAAGCTACTGTATGGCCCTCAGTGAAATTTATGTAACAGGCTTATGTTCACACAGAGGTGAGTGGATCTTGCACTGCACGAGATATGAGACCTTGTATGGAAATAATGATTCAAATGGCATGAAAGCAGTTTCTGTGCACTTATCTCAACCTCAGATGGCAGTTTTAGTGTTAAACTGCAGGAATGAGAGACTATGTCAGACTCAAGACATTCGATAAACAATAGGGTGTGACTGTGTCATGCAATGTAGCTATGTTAATCCTCTCAGAGGTCAGTAGTTAGCATTTTTAAAAGGCTTATTTGTGCAGAACAACGAGACAGTCACTTCACCGGGATTGCTAGAGGCCGAGACATGCTTGATGATCCCGGGATCAAGTGAAAGCGTGGAAAACAGATTGTAAATTGAAGAAATGTGTGAAAGCAAATGGGAATTTTTCTAGGGATGTGTAAGGTTTGAGCTGCTATGTTTTCTCTTAAAGCACATCTGTGGCTTTAATGCAACCATATCTCCTACAAAATATGTACAACCAGTTTGATTTACAAAATGTAGTTGCTGCTTCGATCCCATTTTGCTCTTTTTCTGCATTCCAACAAGTGTGACATCCCTTAACTGTATGGGGAAAAGGTCGAGGTTTAGTCTAAACACCGGATTTTGCTGTTGGTTTAGGAACATTTAGGTTGTGGTTTTTGGTTTTACAACAAACAAGTCAAAGTGTCCTGTCTAGTGCCTGAAGTCTGCATTGATTTTCCCAGTATTTATCCGAACCCATACTCTTTCCCCGACCTTAACCAAGTGCTTCATGTTGTTTAAACACAACCATAAAAAATTTATTTGCTTTATTTGTCAGAAAGAAATATTGTGGGGGGAGACAAATGAAACATGCTGACAGTGAACATTTTGGTTTGGCAGCAGTTTGCAGATCTGTTCAGGAAAACTTTCCTCATTGTGTTTAGAAAATAAAAACTAATGGCTGAAAATTCAATGTTTCCTCACATTTTTAGACAAAACTGTTACACAAACATGTATGAGTGTATTTTTTTTTAGGGATAAGGTTTACTTAGTGCTGTGTTAACATCTCAGACACGTTAGCATAACAGAACACCACAGGCTGTGTGCTCATACAGTACGGAGATAGACAGCCACTGTGAGCACACTCACACACAGCAACACACTCAGTAAACACTACCTATCTAAGTCCCTTTGTGCCACTGCTCTGCTGAATTTATTCTTTGCCTATTTATTTGATGTTGATGAAAGAGTGGATCAAATCCAATCGCATCAATCACATCAAAGACCTGCTGTGTAACGTGAGGAATGGCACCCATGATGCACACACACACACACACACACACACACACACACACACACACACTCAAAGGTGCACTGGCACACAGTCTGCTAAACCTTTATAGTTTGATCAGCATCCTGATCTTGAGATAAACTTATCCAGCCCTTTTCAGAGGAATGTGAAATATCTAACAGTGACAGTGCACTTGTCAGCAGTATCTGCAGGCTCTGCAGCATTCTCCACTGCTAAACCAAATGCAGATAGTGTATTCATAGAGGAAATAGGCAGGAGTGTAACTTTAAAGAATTAAACTGCCACTTTCTGTCTATCTCTGGGTTAAAACAAGTGTCTTTCTCCACACCTTCACCACGTCTTCTCTAGCTCTGTATTCTCCACCTCTCCTGCTCCCTCACTTGCAGCCTCGTAGTAAACACATTGAGAAGGAGGCCATTCGAGCTCCAGTTTTAAACTGAGACGATGCGAGCCAGACAAACTAGAGAGCAACCTTATTTCCCACAGGTCAGCTGATGCTTTTTTCTTCCACTATCATGGGCATTCTCCATACCCGGCCCTCCTGCGCTGAACGGACAGACGTGTGAGTGTCTGTGTGTGTCTGATGCGACGGGCATGACGAACATGATACATCTCATCACATGCTTCTCCTTAGCGGATTAACAGGCAGGCTTCCAACTGCATTCATGCCAATGCTCCTGTGGGGACTGGCTTTGTGCAGGCAACGGGAAAATTCAATCACTGCCTAAAGGATAGGAACGGGCGAAATGAAACGCTACTTTGGTTCCATTTCCGTGTTAACTGCTGTTTTTCAAGGCTGCAAATGAGGAAAGGGAGCGAGAGCTGGAGTGCAACTTCTCAATCTGACACCGTCAGAGAACAAAGTTGTGGCAGGATGGATTTAGAAGATGGATCATGAGGACACACCTGGTGTCTAATGTTAAAAAAGATCTCATGATAAACTATTTTCTGGAGTCTGCAAAGGTTTAAATCCACATCACCGGTGCCTATAACTGTTATGGAAGAGATCCCAGCCTAATAGCATTTCCAGATATAAACCCCCCCCACAGCATTTTATGAAGTCAACTTCATGTCAAGATAAATCCCAGTGGTAAGAATATGGACAGTAAATGTGTAGCATTAATCAGTTCCCTTTTTTAAGGGAAACATGACCTTAAATTAAAAAAATTATGTTTCATGAGTTTTACTAAATCATACTATTGCACAGCCTGTAGTTTGCAGCAACAACGCATTTTCCCACAAGGCTCAAAAAAGTAATCTGTGATGCATGAGAGCTGGAAATTCTAAGGCCTTTCAGTGTTTTACTTCTCATCCTTTTTATAACTTGCTGTTTTTTAAACATTCCCCCCATTTTGCATTTGCAACACAATCAGCAAAAATTCTCATTTTTCAGACATTGTGAGGTGAAAAGCCGCCCGAGTTGTTATTAATGTAGTCCAAAAGTATGTTGAAAAATAATAAGAGAACACAAAATGCAAGACACACTTCACATCTGTCTTCCTAGAGATTAAAAAAAGACAAATACTGTGAAAATGTAATGTGATTGTTGACTATGAACAATTTTTCTTCTGTGTTCTCTCTTTTCAGTGTAACTTAAAGTCTCTGGGTGGCCTGTGGTAGCCTTTCCTCCATATTTTATCTATTTATTAGTGGACACCTTGTAGTAATCAGTGCATATAAATGTGTGTGTGTCTAATGTATGTTCCCAGCCAGATTTGAAAAAAAGTGACTCTTTGTAAAGTGTTAAAAAGAAGAAAAATTTATGAGCCAAAAGTTTACTTGCAAGGCATTTACAGAACACTACTGAGCTCATGTAGTCACATTAACACAATCATGTGTGTCACAAAGTGGTGACCTCACCCCCTCCTTTCATGTCTTCCAACTGTTTTCAATTAAGTATGTGTCCAAAAAGATTAGCAAATAATCACATTATGTTTTATTAATGTTTTACACAGCACTCCAACTTTTTTTTAAAATTAATTGTGGTTGTATAAAAACATCATCCTCCTGGATCAATAACAGCTAGTTATTCCTCACTTTTAAACCATGATTGTTTTCATATTGTGCAATGCTCTGATTTTGAGAAAAGCCATAAACTTAAAACTTCATTCATAAATATCTGGGTCAAATGGCTCTTACCACTAATAACCGTGAGTCAATCAGAGCTTAAATTTTGTTTTGAAAAAGGAGACTCACATCATCATAAACAGAACTTGAAATAATAATAAAAAGCTGGATCTTAATATATTGACTTGGGAAAACAAACATGCATAGAACTTTTAAAAAAAACATTGCTGAGAACATGTGTCATATTAAGATGACACTGAGCTGGGGGAACACAGATACACTCCGTGTGTGACTTATAATTTCCAGCATTATGCTCGAGCACAGTATGCCTATTTGGAGTGTCTACACTATACAAGACATCTGTTCATGCGTTTATGCCTCAGAGGATATTACCACATTGATACAATCTCTTAGAAAACATCTGCCTGAAAAAACAGCCCAGTCCCAGGATGAATAACACAATTGTCAAATACACTCGATTATGGTTCGCCAAGCTTGCCAAGATCCAAGGGGAAGATCACGATGTCTTAATTTGATCACAGTACTGCCTTCGCCACTGCGAGCACTATGAAAGTAACTGTGAGGAAACTCCAGAAGCCCCATTTAGCACAGTGTGTTCATTATATTTGTCCTAACACTGTTTGTTTTGCTTTGCTTTGATCCCTGCGGTACGAGCGGAAGCGGATCTTTACATTTGCAGGGGCTGCTGAGCCATTCCTGAGTGTATTTGACAGTTGTGAGCATTGAGCCTGAGGTAAGTGCATCTCTGAAGACAGGTATTTACACGTGTAGGTGTCAGAAATAAAGGGAGTAACTGTCTAAAATTTCAATTATCCTCTTCATTAACTGTGCTCCAGTGAAATGTAGCGTGTCACAGGTGCCATTTACAACATGTCATTTTTTTAAATGTACCTAAAAAAATCATTACGACCCATTTACTACTTAAAATCCAAACTTTATGACTACGTGCTTGAATCGGGAGCTGAGTTGAGACTTGGCAGATAGTATTTGTCTGAGATATTGTCAGTCATATATCCCTGAGTGCAACTGAATGAGTAATGCATGTGTGTGTACTTGAATGTGAATATGCGCATGAATGCTCTGATGCTCGTATACCTCTGTGTGCTGTGAGTGTTTGTGTGTGTGTGTGTGTGTGTGTGTGTGTGTGTGGCTGCTGTGGGGACTGGGAGAGGAACAGACAGTGAAAGGGAGAGAGTGAGAAAAAGAGAAAGAAAGAAAGAAAGAGAGAGCAGCAGGGGAAGAGAGGTAAACTAAGCTGCATGACGAGTACATCAGGCCACAGAGCCCCGACCGGGAGCGACAGTCCGAACACAGATACACCGTGTCCAAGCAGACAGTGAGGAGTGGAGGAGATTTCCCTACGGAGAAAGGCCTCGGATGCTGGACACCTGAACACACATGAGCACACACGCAGACTGCTAGCCTGCATTTAGGATCCTGCAGCAACCCCCCCTACAAGCCACAAGCAAATAATCTCAAACATACACACATATGTTCTATACAAAAACACATAAATGGATGAGTTTGCACACTTGGGACACACACAGATGGAGTATTGGAAAGTGTGATGCTATTTGTGCATCTCAGTGGGTGGAATTTTTCCTTCCACCTTGAAATGTAAAGTTGACTCCCAGTTCCCATCAGCATTAAGTCCTGACCAGAATACACAGTGCATATTAGGTGGCTGGAGGTGAGTGTTATCCTGCCCCCACCTCGATGCACTATCGCTGTCAAATTCCCCTCACGCACGTTCTCTTTCTTCACTCAGGCAACAGAAAGGGGAAAAAAAAGAGGAACAAACATCAGTGTTGAGGCAGGAATATTGAATATGCGCATGATGCTCGGTGCTTGCAGCAATCCCCTAAGATGTGCAATGTGAGCTGAAGGTGTGATGTGTGTGCACTGTGTGTGTGCATGTTTTTTTTTTTTTACATGGTCTGAGTCATGATCTGATTGACATATTTAATACATGCCCTGTGATGATTCAGTGCATGTGATGGAAGGCATACGGATGCACCTAACATCCTAGCTAGAAATCTGAACAGAAAGAGCAATTAAAAAAAAAAAAGGTTTGAATGAAACTTACCGAGAGAAAATGAGGGTAAATCTATTTATACATTCCTGTCCTTTGAAAGGAAAGAATATTTTGTGCTATGCATTTGACTAAATAAAGAACTGCACTGGGAATATACAAAAGTTGTGATTGACAAGGAGATGAAACAGTTCATTCTAGGGCGTCAAAATGATAATATTTCAAAGTGACACTCTGCTCTAAAGGAGATCATCATTGCAGAGAAGAGCTAACAGCTATCACTTGAAAAGACTCCTGTAAAGTAGAATCTTACACTTATAATGTTCTGTCATGCACCCAGGGGGAGGAGAGGAAGAGGAGGGAAAGAGGTAAAAAAAAAAACATTTTTGAAAGACTGTGACCAATGTAGTGTTTCTGATTGGCAAGTGTTATCCCTCCGGATTAGTTTGGGATTGTGTGGGTGGAACAACCGGCAAGGAACCTAAGTGGGTTTCCAACAGTTGATTCTGAGACAGTTCTATTACTGACATGTCATACGTTTTTGAACCTGTCTGAGTCCGTGAAAGGATAGCGGTGACAGAGATGAATTCAGGTCCCAGATGGTTGGCCAACTTTTTTATGGGGCCTTCCTTCCTCACACACGACTTATGGATTTCTCTCACCACTTATAAAACCCTCAAATGTTAAAAGTTAGTTGTTGATTATTCACTCCGAGTGTCAGTGTGAATTTCCAATAAAGTCACCCAAAAACTAAACATAGACCAAATTAGTCCCTGCAGATTGCCCTGGAGTGACTGCATTGTTCAGCAAGCTTCTTCCATCTCTGTTAACCTAAATATATACTTACCACACTGTCAGGACATTAACTGCAGGGTTTCTATGCTGCAAAACAGCCAAGCAATTTTATTGAGCTCTCGGGGCAGATTTATTTGTTCTGTTTTAAGAGGCATAGCGTTCTTAACTTTCTCAGCTTGCAAAGTTTGTCAGTACAGAGAGATGAAACTATTGGAGCTACAATGTGACTTTTGGATGAACCTCAAATACTCAAATAATGGCGAGTAGTTAAATCCTCAATTCATGGCTGATTCTCAGCACAATTTCCTTCCCCAGTGCACAAAGTCAAAAAGGGCCAAATTTGTTGGCAGTCTATACTTAACTAAATGGTCTGCATTTAGAGCATATGATGGGTTTGGACAAGAAAAGTCTGCACCAATCAAACGGGCTGCATTGACTGAATTTTAATTTTGGGGTGAGCTGTTTCTTTAAACCTCCTCCGTCCCCTGGCCACACACTGGGGACCCCCGTGGCCCTCAGAGGTCAGTAACTAAAAGGTTATGGCAGACAGAACATGTCAGTGTCATGAATGCTAATAGTCAAATATACTATCTGCTTGATCATGAATCAGGGTCAGAGGTCAAGGCAAAGGTTAAATTTAGGAGGTCAGGGGGTTACAATCATTTTTTTTTCATTTTGCTTCGGCTCATCCGTTCTTTGCATTGTGGAAGAAAGAGGGAAGATCTTCTATATTTTGGTTCAAATCAACACGCTGAAGAAAGCAGCTGAGGCGGTAAACGGCAAAACCAGACAATCTCAAGTCCCAGCACAGATGTGTTTGGCAGACTGAAGAAAAGTGCAGTATGGATCCATCTCTCTTTGTCACCCTGCATGTGTCCACGACTGACAGGACAGGACAGGAAGTAATGCTACTTATGCCAATCAATGATATTTTTTATTGACCAAAGAAAATAGTCTTGTCAATGCACTCTCTCTGATTAGCTGGCCTCATCATTGATAGTATGGGCTATTGACTGAGAGCATCAGAGTGCTCGTCATAAGGGCCATAAATGAGGAGAGGTGTCTCTGGTACATTGATCACTGTCTCCTGGGCACCGTGGTGCTGTTAACAACAGTCCATTTTAATACAGATCTCACTATCCTGCGATGACAAAAACCACACTGGATCACACAAAAACCAACATATCATTTTGTGCAAATTACACTCTAGTCTGGTTTTGCTTGATTTCCAAAAAAATAAGAGTGCTTATTTATCTTGAGTTGGATATCTTGGGTCAGAATGAAAAAGTAGGAGAGAGTAGTGCATCTTAAAACATCACTTTATGGGCAAAGACTTTATTCTACCTTGGCATTACTGCAAAGGGGGATGAGAAAATGCAAGACTTATCATTAAAGTTCTTGCTCCATTAAGTATGACTTTGTATTTCGGATTAGATTAGTTTCACTGAAACAACTTGCAATATCTATGCAGTCAGACGACATTAATTTAAAAGCAGGACAAATGCAGGAATGCACAGCCTAAAAAAATCATCAATAGCAGGAAAAAACTCCAGAAATACAAGCTTTGTTTTTCACAGCTTAAAAAACAAAAGCTGATAATGCAGTTTTTGAAGACTGTGAGCATTTAATGACAAAAAAGGACAACAATAATGTTAATTTATGAAGTCAGGAATGCAGCCTGGTGCTCTGCTTTAACACATCTTGATGGAAATTGAGTTTCTCTGAATTTACTCCAACAGATACTTTAGTGATAAAGGAAATAAGGAAGGAAAGTGGGGCTCTGACTCTAACCTGCTCCTTAATGTTTGACTGACATAATTCATTGTCACAAGCTAATTATTTAAGTGGCCTCTATTCAAGCTCGTTGCAGCTCTCTCTTGACCAACTGTTCCTCCTCTTTCCCATGGAGGACCCCAGTGGGCTGATGGTGCAAGTCTGGGTTTAAATGGACGGCAGCTCTTCAACTTTATAAATGATCAACACTCCGATTACAGATGTCTTTCTTTCTTCCATGTTTGCATTTTACCGTAACAAACCACCCTCACTATGACTGTTTAACATGTTGATACTCCGTATATTCAACCTGTTCTCACTCCCAATCCATGACAGCTTGCTCAGGACCCCTTTTCCATTGCTTTTTAAAAAAAACATGCATTACTCCTTTAGTGTCTGATATAAAACTAATTACAGTGTAAACCTGATCATAGTAATGCCATGTGATGAAGTACAAAGAGCAAAAAAGAGGGGCAGAAGTTGGGTGGAGTGGTGGGTCACACACTGGCCTTTGAGTGCAAAGAAGTGAATGGAAACATTATAACATGTTGTTGAATGTTGAATGTTAACGTCATAATTTGTGGTTATAGTTTGTGTTTATTTAGTTCAGTCTTAGTCTGATTCTTGTTTCTATTTTTGAGTTATTTCCTCAGCTGACAGGTTTTCTCTAATTTCCTCTCTTTTGTATTTTTTCCTGCCTCGGTGATGGTCATGATTGTATTTACCAGCTTATTATTATCCCTCTCTTTCTAGTGTATTTGAGTCTATTTTTTCCCCTCGCTCTTTAACAGTTCCTCTGCATTAGCTCCCAGTCCGGTGTTTGCCCCTGAATTATCCTCTTCATGCCATCCTGTTGTTGTTTTTCAGTCCAGTTTTTATATTTCTTCAGTGTTTCTCAGTTGCTTCAGTTCGCCCCCTCAGTGTTTTGTTCATTGGTATTGGCTGTACATTATTAAAGCTGGCTCTTTGTTTACCTCACCCTGCCTGCGTGGTCCTTTGCTGTTGGTTCCTTTCTTTGAACTTCCCCAGAAGCCTTGACATGAACTGATCCAAGGGATTTTCTTGCCTGAACCTATCCAAACGGTGACAGTCCCTCATTGTTAAACACATATTTTAAAACAGTGACTCTATCACACAGTTAACCACATGTTACAAAGGCTCAGTGGCAGGAAGGCTTTGAGCTGCACAAACAGACACTTAAGAGGTATTCACTGCTTTAAAAACATGACGTCAGGGGTCATGACAAGTGTCGATATGCGATGAGATGAGAGTGAGACTGTATATATTTCACTGCAATGTAACGACATGCTTTTAAACCAATAGCTTGGCTCGACTCATTTCCTTTAGCGGCCAGATTGCTACATCAGCTTAGTTGAATTATAAAAATATGTATTGTTGTTTAGTTCACATCTGAATGCATTCTTATGATATTTACTGTAAGGCTGTGATATTTCTTCTGCCGTGGCGTAAAATCAATATCTTCTAAATAAACCTGAGTGGCGTCTCAGCTCAGGCGGCTATTTGTTACAACGTCGTTCAGCGGGGCCCGTGAGTGTTTAAAAGGTCTGCAGGAGAGTCATTCATCCAGACATTTTAGACAGCACCAACTTGCTGATATGAAATAGCGTCTCAATGGCTTGTTATCGACTGTTACGGTGTTTTATCGTTTATTTTGATAAGTGAAATCAAATTTAGGACGCTGGCCAGGCTGCTATTACCCACTGAGCTGAAGTAGACCAATGTGAGTGTGAGTGTGTGTGTGTGTGTGTGTGTGTGTGTGTGTGTGAGAGCGCTCTGGTGTGTGTGAAAAAAAGAAAAAAATAGCGATAAATTCAA
>JAQMCX010000048.1:6288563-6322278 GCA_029814765.1 Acanthurus leucopareius
GTGTGTGTGTGTGTGTGTGTGCTCAGGTTTGTGTGGAACAAAGAGAAAAAGATGGCATTAATGTCAATTTGTTATCTTTCTGCTTGGTTGGATAAACAGACTGGGAACCTGTGAGATCAGTGGTATGCAGTCTGGGACAGGGCACAGAGGACAAGGTGAGGCCTGCCTGGAGCCCCTGAAAGATTTTATTAATGGCCGTGGGCACACACACATGCATGTACACGCGCACACACACACACACACACAGAAACACACACACAGACACACTGTTTGCAATGCATAACTCAGTTGTAAGCCTCTTTCTGTCTTCTGTCACAAGAGATGGGGAGCAGAAAGCAGAACAGGGTGACTTTATAATCCCTGCTGTATTTATACTCCAGCCTACTGACTTCTGCACTTCCCACTCTTTTTCTTGCCTTCTTTCTTTCCATTTCTTCATCATTTATCTCCACACGTCTCCTATATGCACATATCTGATCCTATCAGGCTTCAAAAACCTATCCATATTTCTTATATGTATTGTGTTTCACAATATGTTGTTTCTTTACTGTTTCATCAGGATCCCTTTAACTTCTCCTCATCTACCCTTTCCTCGTTCTTCCAGGAGCTCTCATTCTTGTTTTCCCTCCTAGATCCTCTTTTTTGCCCTTTCTCTTTCTAGAAGTTATAGGGGAAGCAGAGGGCTGAGAGCTAAAAACCTGACCCCATTCACCTGTCTGATGGGTTCATCACTAAAACAAGACTTCTTCCTCTGACCCCGTTCTGCCTCCTACTGTCTTCTGTTTTTTTCTTTATTTCTTTTTTTTGTTGTTTTTTGCTTGTTTCCCCTGTCATACCTGTCATGAATGGCTGTTTACCAATACTTAACAAGATGCTCATACACATGCTTATGTATGCATGGATGCAACACATTAAATCAGTGATTAACACACACTCACATTCAACTCACACACACTCACACACACTCACACAAAAAGAGAAAGATGTGGAGAGAGAGTGTGAAAGAGATGTCCTATTGAGCATGCAAGCTGTCCCAGCAGGAGAGTCTAAATGCTGACTGAAAAGGTGAAAAGAGGTCTCTTCTCAGATTAGTGTGTGCCAATTCCTCGACTGCTGAGGATCCCCAAATGTTTGAGGATGAGGAGGAAGAAACAGATGGCCGATTGCACTTCGAAGTATCAATGTAAAAGACAGCACAAGCCAAAACCCTTAATGGTCAAAAATATTTTCACATAATGAATTGTTTGTGCTTCTCGTTTTGAAAAAAATGAATAATTCTTTAGTTTTAAGCATCAACTAAAGTACACGTTCCTCTTTAGAGTTTTTTAGTTCACACTGAGTCTGATGATGTTTCACTTTGGACCAATTGGAGCAGACAAAGGGTTTTGATTAGTGCCTCTGAGGTGACACGCACAGTACTTCCTCATGCTTGGCTCACTTGTACCTTTAAATCAATGACTAAGAAACTTCTATGCATATTTACTTATATATGATGGTCTTTTTCAAACTGTATTCAACTAGATTTTGTGCCTAAAGCTAATTAAACCTTCACAACAGACATTTTCATGTAAAAAAAAAAAACATAAAGAAACATAAAAAGGTAAAATAACTGTGGTTGGAACAATTTCAATATAAATTCTGGTGATGTCTTCTTCAATAGTTTTTTTTTAATAATCAGTCCCTTTGAATTAAATTTGAATGAATGACAATGACCCTAAATCTGTTTAATTTGTGTAAATCACAAGTGCACACACACACACACACACGTATGCTCACACACACAAACGAAATGATTTAATTAAATGAATTATTACAAACTCCCTGTTTGAGAATTATTTGTTTTTTGAGGTGGTCTCAGGTTAAGGCCCCAGCTTTGAAAAACAATACCAGCAGTAAAACTTGCTACTCCAGAGCTCTAATAAAAACAAAAAAAGAGCAGAAAAGGCGATAATTAAAGAAATCATTTTTCTAAACTGCTTTCTTCTTTAGGGTCAGAGGCCTCAAAACTCCAAATTCCTTTTCATAATGCTGTTTGTCATAAAGGCTGTTCTCCTCCACGGGTCCTCAGAGCTTTCTGTGAATCCTCAGAGGTGTTAAATATTACTACAAAATAGCTGCATTGAATTACTGTTTCAGTTTTTCTGAAAAGCTGCTGCAAATTCGGTCAATTCTTGCTGTGACACACACACAAACATGTACACACACAAACTGACTAAGGTCACTTTTGGGGAAATTATATTTACTTTCATTGCCTGTAGACTCACTCTAATCTAACCTTGCACGTAACCATCGACCCAAAAATCAGCTGTTTTACAACTGGGGACACAGTTTTTGTCCTTGATTTCACAGGCTGTACCCAATCAAAAGCAGCTTTGGTCATACACACAAACACACACAAACACACACATACATAAAAATCAACAACAACTTAAAACTCTGCTAGAAACTTTCTAGACACTAGAATACAAGAAAATAATGGTAGGTTGTGAACTTCTCATCATAGAGGACCACAACACCAAAAACACAGCCAATCCTGACAGGAAACATTTTCTTTTTTCACCCAAATCAACAACAAAAGTCTGTCTGGTCCGTTTGGTCTTTTTCTCTCTCTCTCTTCCGAATTTAAGACATCTACTGCTTTTGGTTATTTTTCCTCTTTTCCCCCCCTTGAGGTTTTGCACCAGTTGCATTGTGTTTCTGCTAGACCACAGTTTTTGAGTATTTTCATTTTATAAACCTGGACCCAAGTGTAAACCTCCAAAGTCTGAGTTGTTCTTGTGCTCCCGCCTCGAGTCTAAAGTGCACCAAGTTACTTTCATGATTGCAACGAATGCAATTTGTTTTTACAACCTGCACCACTGGGCTCGCTCAATAAAAAAACAAGCTTACTAGTTTAACGAATTCCCTCTGATATGTGCTTAATTACTACCTTAAAGTGGCTTTAAAATCACCTGAAAACACCAAACAATGCAGCAGCAGTGCTGTTGTTTCAGCTCGGAGAATATTAACATAGCATTAAACTTATATTCTGACTTAGCAACAACAGCTACAGTGTAACTTTTAACGTTTTTGTAGCATCAGCCGTAATATTTAAGGTACGGATGCCAAAATTTGTGTTTTTTCATAAAACTATACCCAGCTGTGGTCCAGCAGTGTCTTCAGTCTGAAATTTGGATAAGGTGGCAGTTTAGTAGCCTCAATTGTCTCATATCAAACATCTCCTTAAGTCCCATTGGGGCCTGTCATTATACATCAGCAAGTTAATATGCTGGTATCAGTTTGAAAGAGCTGTATGCATCGATGGCAAAAGGCACATTACTCCTCGTCCCTGATCATTTTTTATGGTCTCATTTTCTGCCTTATTGATTTCTCATCTCGCTCCCTCACTTATAGTCTCTCACTATCTTCCTCCTCCTCCTAATTCTACACAGAGGCTCAGACAACTTAGACAACTTGTAAACCCAGATAAGGAGGCTGAAAGCACATCTCACTCTGACATATATGGGGTCATTTTTACAACCGGTGCGTACAATCTTTGCCCTTTTACTCCATTTCTTTATTTCGACTCCTTACACGCTCACAAATTGGATGGCAACTTTTACATGTCGAGTTTGACAGGAAGAGGTCAGGGGAGTCAATCGCAGCAATTTAGGGTGTACGTGTTTGGATGGAAAGTCTGATGTGTTTAAAGCTGGACGTGCTGCTGTCATAAACATAACAGAAGACACACTTGGATCCCAGAACCGACATTTTATTAGACACTCTTCTGTCCTGTTTGCTGCGAGTGTGTCCGAGGGAGACAGCGAGTGAGAAAGAGAGGGAGGGAGATTTACACATCTGCAGAGTAACGGGGTAACAAGCACTTAAGCCTGGGCATGGGCAGTGGAAGGGGCGCGGCCCTCTCTCGTTAACTTTAATAAAACACTCCCCCAGTCAATGCCCCAGGCTGTAAAACTCCTGCATCTCACTGTCCAGCTCCTCTCCAACTGTATATCTCCAAACTTTTCCTCCAAACACACATTCACACTCAGACACACACCCTGTTCATTTTCACATGTCCTATTTTTCAAGCTCTTATACAGCCACTTTCAAAAATTTGATCAAAGCATGATCTGTTTGCATGTTGAGGGGATTGTAATAATGTTTTATTGTACATTTTGTATCGTTACAGCAACTCTCATTTGGAATTAGTGTAAAAATAGGCCTTTAAAGATGGGATGTTGTTTTGTTGCAGGCTAAGAGAAAAGAAAATAGGGTGTTTGGTAAGGAAATAAAGGGAAGTATGGGAAGAAAAAGAGGAAGTAGACAGTGTAATAAGGAGGTGACAAATGGATTAAGGGGTAAAGACAAAATCATGCAGGTAGAGAAGGAAATGAGAAAGAGTGGCAGAAAAGGTGATGGGAAAGAGGGAATTAAAGAGGTATGAAGAGGAAGTGTAGGTGAGAAAAGGCTGACGCAGAGAAGGATTTGATGAGTTTAATAAAAAATGGGAGGAGGCCGAGAAGGAAATGAAGGCGTAGAGAAGAAGAGAAAGAAGTCTGCCTCCACATATGATTCATCTAAGATCTTGACAACACACACACACACACACACACACACACACAGTACACGAAGATCCAAAGCCAAAAACCAGAGATTCCTTGAACCCTCCCATAAAGTCATATAAGCTTCTATCATGTTACAAGCCAGCTGATTAATTAAAACATATGACAGCTCCACCCGTCTCCCAGATGTTGAAGTATATCATCGAGGCATCGACTCCCTTCCACCTCGGATTTCAGCTTAATTGAAAGTGAAAAAAAAATATTTTCCTCCATGTTAATCTAATGAGACTTAAGAGATTAATCTCGAGCGTGTCAGGAGGGAGCTGTGTTATCATGCTGCCACCACAAACACCATCGGTGTGGACATCTGACACATGTAGCTAATCAAGGAGAAGGACATTAGTGGTTACTCAGGACTGTGCTCATAACTACCCATGTGTTACGGAGATATAAAACTAAAACATCAATATGGTATGAAGGCTGATGTTTGGAGTGGGGTCTGACAGATGTGTGACTTAATGTTATTTGTAGTTATTGATATGTTTGATAAAAATGATAGTATAAATAATCAACATGATGATCGGAGGCACAGTGTTGTATTCTTAACATGGCCCGTTTTAATGAATGTGAACCACCTTAGGCTACTTAGTGCTTAAACAGATGTTAATCACTTAATCAGATAAGAGACTGTGCTTTATGAAGTTTAATATATGGAGACACACACGTCCGCATGCAGGCGTGCTGAGTGATGCAGCGGGAAAGGCTGATTAATACGCTGGGATGCGATGCAATCTCCATTTATATTAAGATGTTGAAAGACACAAGACGTTAAGCCACACACACACACACACACACACACACACACACGCTCTCAGTCACACATACAGTCGGGCCTGACAAGGGGAATTTGCTTTATGAGTGACCACACACAACTACCAGTGTGGACAGGTAAAATGATTTAAGGGCTGTGACAGCATAATAAGACGCACAGACAAAGTCTTTGTGTATAAATATGCAAACATGTCTTTAACTAAACACAAAGAATAATTACAAAAGGTGGTGTGTAAAGAGTTGCAGAGCATGAGGGAGAAGATGGAAGGAAGGATTGTTTTTGGCCCAAGAATAATGAACAAAACGAGTGCAGATGGAAGAGGCAGATGGTTTCATTTGTGATGGGCAGCCCAGGGCTGCCATGGTGCTTGATGGGTAATGGATATTACTCCATGGAGCCCGAGGCCTTTCCTTAGGATTGTGGCACAATGTCAGTCACATGCTGATAGAGGACCAGTTTAGCATGTGATCCTTTAATTGTCCAGGTTAGGACTTAGTGAGAGTAATTTGATTCTTCTTCTTCTTCGGTGTTTGAGAGGGGCAGCCTGTCCACCTGTGACTGACTTTTGTAAAGAAAAACATGTGATTCATTTTTTCATGTATTCGGCTGCCTATCTAAATCTTGATCTCTCCATTTATTTGACAATTTGTCAATCCAACCAGCTTCATAACTGACAATGTGTAATTTATTTCTTGTTATTGACAAAATGGGAGAAAACTTGTGGTCACTCTGGGTAAACTTTTGATATTCAAGCACTGTGTAAAATGCATTTTGAATGGTCTGTGGGTTAAATTTGAGTAAGAGAGATGGGAAAACTGCAACAATAACAGGAAACATAAGGAAATAACTGCACATGGCAGCACCGGCCAAGACAAACAAGCTAGATCAGCACTCCAAGATACTTGAATAAATGGGCAAAATGAGCAGACAGATGTAGACAAGATAAGGTCAGGCAAATATAATTTTCACTTCCTATTGAAACTGCAGTGATGTTTGTGTGAGACACTTGTATCAGAGTCTTATTTTAAAATCAAAAGTGACATCAGACTCCCTAAATCCCTTAATCAAAGTACAAATAAACTCTTGGGTGCATTATCCCACAGTACAAGAAGGAACCATACTCATACATCACTTCTGCAAATGCCACAACGGGACAGTGAAAACAGAGCTGCAGAAATCCTCAAAAGGCGGGTGATTGTGTATTCAAGGCAAGGTTAGAATTATCTTCATCCCCAAATCGCAGGATTATCAGGCCACATCTGTTGGCCATTCACTGGCTGCATATGTTCTAATCATGATGTGAAGAGTAATTACCATTATGGGGCTTTGTGAATGTGTGAAGGAAAGACAGCAGGGGCACCTTTTTTTTTTTTCTTTCTCATAATGCTCCACATTCCAGTGGAGCGGTTGAAAGAGTTAAGAGTGACAGATCTTTGGAAATGTCACCCGAAAATACCTCATGCTACCCAGGATAATAACAAACAGATAGAACGTGAGTTTCTGTCTGTCTGTCTGTCTGTGTGTGTGTGAGCAGCACAAATTGAATAAGTGTTAGCATAGGTTATATATCGATACGTTGCTTTCTGATAATACCTCCCTTTTTTTTTGTTTTTTTGTTTGAAATTTAAATTTTAGGTCTTGATTATGTTGTGGTTATGGTCCAGAGAGGTTCAGGCATATTTTTTGGCTTTAAATATCTTTGCTTTTTCATGGATGAAAAATGTTCCAACATCTTGTTAAAAAATACCTTGTTTTGTCATTGAAACATGTTTGGAAGATGCCTGGATGTCTTTTTTGAAATACCCAGTTTTGTAGCCTCAAACACAACAGGAAATTGTTCTGACATCTCAGTCTCAGTGGTGGTTTGCTGCTTGTCAGTCATCTTGCCTTTATGTCATACCAGCACCCTTCCCTCCTCCACCTGATGAGAAAGTCAGCTAATTTGGATGTAATTTGAACTGAACTACATCACATTTAATGTAGCAGTGTTGATATGATGCATACAAAACAAACAAATTGAACATATCTGTGCTTTTGCCACCACTTTATTCCGGGGACTTGGCTGGTGTGAGAGAGGGAGTGAAAGCTTGTTGCTGTGCGGAGACTTTTGTATAATGTGTATATCGTTTATAAGTGAATGTGTGTGTAGGTTTGTTTGATTGTCTGTGTTCTGCGTGGGTACAGGTGTGCACACTGTGCATTAGTGTGTGCAGGCGTTAGGGTTTGGGGTTAAGTGTGATTATTTAGTACATTAAGGGTTATTTTTCTATTATGTGTGCAGATTTTGTGAATTAATTGAGTGTGTATGTATATATGTTTGCTTTTGAGCATTTAATGCTGTTATTGATTGTACCAGTATGGCTGTGCGCTCTGTCCATTGTAAGGTGTCTCAAAGTTACTCTCCTTCTCAATATTAAGGGGGTTGGGGGCTAATAATTTAACATTTCTAATTTAAAAAGCCTAATGGATCACTATAGCTCCAAAATAATTCAAAATTAATATCATAACATTAAAGTTTAACATTACACATTAAAAATAAACTTAGCTCATGTTGGCTAACTAAATTTTCATCAACAGGTTGAGCAACTTTCTTCAGTGTGCTTGTGGAGGTTAGAGGAGGACTTTTTTAAAACCAGAGATTTCTGTGCCTTTTTTAAGAGGC
This sequence comes from Acanthurus leucopareius, assembly GCA_029814765.1. Taxonomy (NCBI): domain Eukaryota; kingdom Metazoa; phylum Chordata; class Actinopteri; order Acanthuriformes; family Acanthuridae; genus Acanthurus; species Acanthurus leucopareius. Next base: position 6,296,602 of record JAQMCX010000048.1, read on the forward strand.
ACTGCAAACATTTCATAATGTAACTGTTTTCTGTTTTAGATCTCGGTATAAAACCTGTGGCCAGATGTGACCCTGGATTGTCGATCTAAGCTGCCATTTGTTCTGAATTTGCTTTCTCATCTTATGAGCTTGTTCAAAAGACAGGTGGTGCTTCTTTTCTTTCAAACAGCTGGCAACTCTTCCCCCAAAACTCATTTCTCACATTAAAAGCAGACTAGTTGGAGCAACAAAGGTATTTAGCAAATGTAGCAAAAGTAGATTAATGGCTAAAATATAGTTTCAAAAAGAGAGATAAAAAACTTCTGTTTTCTTTTAACAAACCTCTTACCTTTTACCAAACCCCACGTATTACAATCAAAAGCAAAGCCTTGCACAGATGTGTTGTTTAGGACATGCTGCAGGACTTTCCCTCTCCTCTGCTCTCCTCTCCTCTCATAGACAACCAAGCAATTTGCCTTAATCCATATTGACTGCTCTTCCATGACCTCACTGCATAGGGTCCAGCACTGAGGATTTACTCTGAGACAGCCAATCTAAACAACCTGATTTAACTTCTTCTCCTCGGTATGACTGTGTGTGTGTTATGTGTGTGCAAGAGAGAGAGAGACAGACGGAGAGAGGTAAGTGAAGGTCGGTAGATTTAAAGAATGTGGCCAAGCAGCCTATGTGTATGTGAGTAAAGCTTTTCACTATCAGTATTTGACATGATGAATGGGACAAAGATGTAAAGTCAGAGATAAACCAAAGCCCCAGTGGTTCCCTGGGAGCCCCACAGCCAAGCCATAAAAGTCTCCTCTCTTTTCACAACCAATCGTTAGCTCCATGCATGCAGGCCTGTCTATGCAACATCTCTGCGCACATATATTTTAACAGCGGGTTTGATTGTGAACCAGGGTGGGGGCAGAGCTATTACAAAGTCAGCTACATGCAGCTAAACCATTGACACTTACACAAAAACAGACACGGGAGATGAAGGGAAAATCGTTAAGTGAAAGTGTTCTCTTGCTCACTGACTAATTGTTTCTCTCCTGCAGACAGACTCATCAGTGTGGATTTTGTGTACATGTGCACGCCAAAGTGTGTATGTGCATGCATTTGTCGACACTGTGCATTTTATGGGGTGGCATATGTAAATTGAGGTGTATGTGTGTATGTGTGGACTGTATGTGGGTGTGCGCTGAGTGTTTCATGCGTATAGGTTGTACCACCAGCTGGGTCAATTTCTATCTCTTTGCTTAATTAATGGTTTGCCTCTGGCACACTGTGCAGAGAGCTCCGATCTGTCTGTTCCTGCAGCTTTTGCACTAGCTCTACTGTGTACACACAAACACTATATTCCTCTGACACGCACACATACCCCAACAGGTGCACAGATGCCTGTGTAGGAAGACAAGGAGAGAACAAACAACAACAGATATGCATCTCTCACATAGGATTGCATGCTCACAGCCGAAGAAAATCGAATAAGGCAGAACACTTGCGTACCTCTGAACGCAAATTTTTGCATGTATTTTATGGAAAGTGGGGAGCTAGGCAGCTGGGGGGGAACAAAATTTTTTTAGTTTGTCTGTTTCTTGTGGTTGCAGAAACCTTTTTAAACCTCAGAAGCTAATGGAGTGACATAGTTACATTGTAAAAGGAGAAAATATCTGAATTTAACGACATTTTTAAGGACTTAGATCACATCCTTCCCTATGACTTAGAGCTTTTTCCTTTTATGACCCTCCCTCATTGTCTAACCTTTTGCTGTTATTTGTTGACAAGTCAAAACAATGCCCCATCCACCCCTCAAGTCCCTATTGCCATCAAACTCTCCTCAATCTGTCCTCTGCTATTCATTCACAGCCCTGCGGTGCGGATGCAGCCCTTGTTGGGGTATTAATGCATTCTGCCCTTGTAGGAGGCAGGCATCTGATTCACTATTACTGCGGAAAGCATTGGCAGTCCAATTCAGGGTGGTGTTCTTTTTCCCATGCAGTGTTATTAAGATGCATATGTTTAATTTATGATGGGAGACTTTCAAAGGGGATCTGTTGTTTCAGAATCAAGCTTTGTCCATATCTTCCATATATATTGCCTCATTCCCTGTCTCTCTGCATTTTCTTATCCCCTTTATCTTGCTAGTGCTGCCATGCCTACTTGTTAGACCCTTGAAGAGAGTATACACACAAGCACGCTAACACACACACACACATGCATGCATAACTCACACACATTCTTGTATAGCAAGCACTTGTGAACTGAACATTCGCAGGATCTCCAAAGCACCAGGAGGAAAATCCCCAGCTGATTCCAGTTAATACCAGAAAAACAACATTAGACGTGGCATGTCTGATGTGGCATTGTTTCACAGGCAAAGAGAGCCTATCTGAAATATATCCTGTGTCAAGTCTGTAATGGAACAGGCGATAAATCTCTCTCAGCTTTGTGAGTCTGCAATTGGTCTACATGGACCAATAGTAGAAAGAGCTGACAATGTGTGAAAAAACCAATAACCAATTGTTATAGATAGTGGTAATATTGGAGGGGTTAGTGCTAAGCAATAATGAAAATGTATGTGCTTTAATAAATGTGTCATGGAAGCAACACTGTTACTTTCTTAGAAAAAAAGGGTTTAAATTGTTATTTGAGTTTCAAAAAAGTATTTCAAATTAAATAATAAAACAGGTAGTTTCTCAGTGTCTTCCCAAATCATCCATGTGAATGTTTCTGATCTGGCAGAGTTATCTTCAGGATGTCACAATAGTTTGTCAGTGCCTTACGAAATGCCTGTTACAAAACAATTCATGAGTGTTCTCTCTGGTTATGGTTGGCCTACATTCAGCAACAAATGTTATTTTGTTACTGGGATTTCTGAGTCATGACCAAGTGCTACCATTCAAGTCTGGCCTGCATGCTGGTTGTTACAGTTCTTTCTGATATGCTGACCAAAAAACTGTGAAGATACCCATATCTTATCATGAAGTTATATTCTAGAGAAAAGCACTACTAATGAACACTGCAACAAACACTTGCACTTCCTAATTCTGCTTCACAATTAAAGCCTCAGAGAGAAATACCTTTAAAAATGAAATGAAAATGTTCTGTATGCTTTAACATTAACTTAACACAACTCTAATTGTGTGGTACATTAAAAAAGGCTGATATCTCAAGAAAGCACAGGAGAGCGGTGGTGAAAGTAAACTTAAAACCACAGGTCTGGGTCATGAATAATGAAAAGTAATGAAAAATAAAGATTGTTATTTTTAAAAAAAAAAAAAATTTCTTCTTCTATTATCAGCAGTGACTGAAAATAAAGTTTGAAAATGCATCTCCATCTCCTCTTACTGCACAAAAATGAAGCCAAAATATCCCTGATACAGAATCTGCCATTATGCATTGAGCTGCCATATCAAGGTCCTGCACATACAGCCTCATTACTCATTACAGATTAGGGTCGGCTGTCAATGGTGACGTTACTACACTTGAACATACACCAGCATAATAAGAACTACAGAAAATGATAGACACCAACTCAAAAGATTTATTTGACATGTACTTTAACTTTTTATTTTGGCCAAAAATCAGTCAGCTAGCATTTATGATTTATAGCGCAGCCAGACACCATGGAGCGACTGAGATTTTTTGGCTTTATTTTTAAGGAGCTGTCATGTTATCCATCTTCATACAGTCACCAGGACAGCCAAACATGTGCTGAGCCAATCAAATCAGTGCAAGACTCAGCTTTGGTGTGAAGGAGAAGAATGTGTCAGGTTAGCCAACGCAGGTATTTCCTGCTGTGTGAGGCAGCAGAGGAAAGACATGCTCTTTACTCAAGAAAAAACTGTATAAAGTAAAAGAAAACAACTAATGATGTTGCTAGGAAATGTTGAAAATGATCTCAGGTGATTTCTTTCTTTGCCCATTGCTTCTTAGAGACAAGTCATTATGTACAACACAAAAAAGATGTATACCAGGAAAATATGAACAGAAGTGATCTTACATAATTGAAAATACAATGAGACTCTTAAATAGAAAAACATCATGTCAGCAGCACTGTAAAAACATGGTTCAGAAAGGTTTTTTCATTACAACAGCAGTTGATGTACATGGGAATGTAACAGAACTCAACTTTGACCCCTTTACTGAATCATATATGTTGCTGTAAATGACCAATTACTGTGCAGCATGTGCTTTTGCCACAAATGTTCAGAAGTCATTGTGTGATTTGCATAATTAATTGGCTCATGGCTGGGGTAGACTGTTGTGCAGTTTTCTCTCTCCTTTCTCTTTCTCTTGCTCTTGCTCTCTCTCTCCCTCTCTCTCTCCCTCTCTCTCTCTGCCCTTCACCACAGGGCCTCCAGGCCTGCGGTGGTGTGCAAATCCATTGGAGAGCTGTCATTGCTACCTGTGTTCCTGCCTCACCAGTGGCAGGTGGTCCCATGTCCCGCCTGGGGCAAGGAAATGAGAGAGAGAGGCAAAAAGACAGAGAGGGAGAGCGAAAGAGAGGGAGAGAGTGGCCATCAGTGAGATATTGCTACAGGTGACAAAGAGAACATACTTCATGGGTGGCAGACAGTGAGCAAATCAAGACACGCTTGAGCTCATTTATCTTTGAAAATGTTTCATCTGTCTCCTTTCAACACCGCTTTCCTTAAGATGAAAGAGTGATTGACATGAGGGGAGATCCGTTTTGTCTTACTGCTGCTCAGACATGGCACATGCCAGAGAAATGGGTGATGTGAGGCTCCTTTACTCCAACATATATTTATTATAATGCATGCAACTCTTCTTGCCCAAAGGCGGTGGGACACAAAAATGTTCACTATGTGGTCCTGCATGAACTTGTAAACTACATGAAAAAGCTCTGTGAGGAAATGTATCATCTGGACTGTGACAACGTTGTGTTTCATGGTCTTAAAATTGATTACTGTCATTTTTCTTCTGGATCACAAAAGACAAGAGCAATACAAGTAATTTAATGAGCCCATGTCGCTGTCCAAGACATTACCTTGTCATCTGGACTCTTTGATGGAAATGTTAAATATCCTGTGGCCCCTGACCTACGAAAAAGTTACTGATGGACACCAGATGTGTTTTCATGGAAGCATGTAAGCCGTCATATGTGCACTGATTTTTTTTTTCCATGCAAACTGTGACACATAAAGAAGGTCTATGTTTCTCCTCTCTCTCTCTCTCCTCCTGCCTTTAGCAGTCTCATCTCATCCCTCTCTCCCTGGTGCTTGTGGTGGTAAGCATGGATGCCATGCAGAGAAACATAAGGCTAACAATACAAACACACTCATTACAGTATTATCAGTCACCACTGAGCTTCCTCTTACACACTGCGCTGATACTGGTCCACCCATGGAGATGGTGCTGTTTGATGAGGCAGGGGAGACAGGTAAAGATTCAAAGCAGAGGGGGCTTCATAATCCCTGAACCACTGGGGGTTGATATTTGCAGGCGCTGCTGTTGATAACTGTCTCTGGATTTGCAAGCTGCAGCAACGCTTGAATTGTCATTTGGAGCTAAATTATCCAGGACATTAAAGGTAACCTCCTCTTTTTGTTTCAAGAGATTTAAATGAAACACAGACAAACAAACAAACAATAACATCGTTCATTATTCTAAAACTACAACTTTTTGAAGGAAGATGTTGCTTCATGTTTTTTGCTTTGCAAAAATGTCTAAAGCTCTGTGATTAAAACATTAAAGTCTGATTTTGAGTAATTTTTGTAGCAAAACTTTTTTTTTTTTTGTTATTCCAATGTTTAACTGAACAACAAATTTATTCAAAGCGCATCATGAGAGACTGTTTATGATGCAAATGATTTGGTTGGAAAGTTGCTGATTGGCACAATGGCCCCTTAGGCAACAGAATCCATTTGAGAGGCGGGTGAAAGACCTCTCTCTATCTGATAGATCTCCCCTGCTCTCTCTCTCTCTCTTTCTCTATGCTAAAACATCTCAGTGGAGGCCAGGCCTGCTTGGCCTCTCTGTCAGCAAATGTCACTGCTAATTATGACGGGCTCCCTGTTCCCTAACAAGTCAGTGTTGGTGCTGTTAGGTCTGTTTGACTGGGTCCTACAGATGAATTGGGCTCCGACGACCCCTGCGCTCCTAGGGGGTGCTGTATGAAGGTAATTGCTCCAATATCCTGAGCTTCAGGAATATATAGTGCTGACAAGTTGGTATTAGTCAAACATGTCGGTTCAGAGGGCGGCTCTGTGTTCTACAAGCCTGCTGGCCAGCAGGTGTGAGGGTCTGGTGGGTGGATGTGTTACACTGATACTTATCACACAGGCGTATTCGGGTTTATTGAAGTGAATGTTGTTTTATGTGCCTTACTCATCCTTTTGGAAGCGATTCCTGTGTAAAATCCTGAAACTGTCTGATATCCAAAATAGTTTCAAGTACCACCCAAAATCAACAGTACTCCCTGAAGGCTCGGTTCAAATAAATAACCAAAAATAAACACATCATGTCACTTATCTCTAATAGTGTTAAACCATGAGGATACTTTTGGTTTTATTTACCCAGGTTTTAAGATATTTGTATGCTTCTGAGATTTCTGCTGCCAGCCCATCACAGTGGTGTTGAATACAAATTTTTCTCGTGGTCATCACCACATTGAAAAATAACATTTAAAAAATGCAACAGCAGCATGTCTTTGAAGAGAAAATATCCTTGATGCTCAGGTTAATCCTCAGACCTCACTAACCCTTTTTTTATAGACACTATTTAATCGGAAAAGACTGTTTTCAATAACTCCAACTTTTCAGCGCTGTGGGCACCACAAACACAAGTTGTGTGGGATATCTGAAAAACTGTGAATTCAAAACTGAAATTAGAGCTACATAAAGCAATGCTTTTTGTAAAAGGACAAGGTTAAATGTTAGGGGGAAGGATATCACCAGAGTGCCCCCAAACAGCTGCTCATTATACGTTCTGCTCCTTAGCCATCTAAACCTAGGAGTTGCTGTTAGCTTCTTAGCTCAATTAGCTTTGCAGTAAGTGGCCCTATTAGCTGATCCGTTTGCATGGACTGGGAGCTTGAAACGACAGATGAATGCTGGTATTTACACCGCAGGTAATGGGACCGTACTCTGCAGCCTCCCAGCGAGCACAGCAAGACCAGGACTTAGAGTGTCAAAGTGATTTAAAGTGGCTTCGACCAGGACTCTGACTCTGAGGACTGTACAGATACAGCACAAGGGACAGGAGAGGCATGAAGTGGGAGAGGAGTGAGACGTTGGGCATCACCAGTGGGGATTTCTATGTCTAATGAAGTGATTGAGGGTTTATTAAGACCAAACCAGAGTTGGCAAAACAGCAGAAAGACAAACCATGACCGTTTTGGTTAGTTTTATTTTCTTTTCTTTCTGCCAAGTTTGAAATAAGTGTGTTTAACTGTGAGTTAACAAGGCAGTTAAGCTAATGAAAAGGATAGACCGAGGCTGGGTGATCAGCAAACAAACATGTCTAAATATCTCTGCAAAACTGTGCAAAAAATCTTTGACATAGCATTAGAACTGTTACTTTTTTTTACATTCCTAGATTTTTTCTTAACATTTCAAACATAAAATCTAGCAACATAATACATTATTCCTTTAACTGTCTCACATTTTAAGCAGATGTTTAAAGTAAATGTGTGAGACTCTCTCTCGGTTTTTCTGCCATAAACAACAAAAATGTTCCACTGGCACTAATCATTGTAATTAAAATATCACACTGCAGTTCTATAAGGCCTATCCTATCATTAAATCACACAGCCTTGACATTATTTTCCTGATCCATGTGTTTAGGAGGTGCTGATCCAGGCTGAACACAAACGGCCTCAGATTGCACTTTGGTTTCCTGGAAGTCATTGTGATTGATGTGACATTTGGGAAAACTGGGGTGACCTCACATTTCCCTGGATCGTATCATTGGACAGGGCGCAATGAATGATAACATCATATTTCATAAAGAACTAAGAAGAAAACTGATGACATCACAATGCAGGTGTGACGGCCAACACTCCCAAAACAGAGAGCCTTAAGTCACAGCAGGAGACAGAACTGCGCATGTGTTTTTGTATGGTGTGATGTATATGAGCTAAATTGTTCGTGTCGCTGGCTCCCTCGTTGTTCTCAACAGTGCGTCAACACCTATTAATGTGATTTCTCCCTTTCCTATCTGTTGTGATTACACTGAACATTTTTTCTGAGGAAAAACACACCCCACATGTTTCCACCCCAAAATTTCCAGAGGTTGTAGTTTAATGTCTCTGTGTCTATGATTATAAATTGTGAAAATGTGGGAACCTTCCACCAACACATGTGTTTAGGTGTGCACAAGCATTCCAGCGTGAATCTGTGCTGCACGTCGTCATGATAACTCATATTTGTGTGTGTGAGCATGTCTGTTTCTTTCCAGTTATGTGCAAATGCGTGCATACACACCTGGCAGGAAATCAAACGGGTTTACCCTGAGCTCTTATGTGTCCTTCATTCCTTCTATTATAAAAGACAAATTAAGAGCATGAGGAGGAAATGGTCTATCTCAGTGAGTGAGTGATATCTGGAGAGGGAGGATTACTGTGGTGTCGAGGGGATATAAAACATTCTCACATTCATAGAGACAGGAATGTACTCATTTGACTGACACAATGGGGCCATGATTCACTAATAAATACACATAAAACAGCATTACTTTGTTAAAGTTTGATGTTCTTAACAACACCTCTAGAACTAGAATGCGTTGTATGTGAAAAAATGAATGGCCTGTAGCTGGAAACATTCTTGCATATGCAATGTACATAACAAATACCGCAGGGCAATTCTCTTTGTCAATAGTCAGTCAGTGATACTCTCCGTGGCAATTGTTTTTCTCATTATCAGGTATTTCTTTTGGGAAAAAATGATCTTAATTTGATCAGTGTCATAAGCCCTCTTGCAAGCTCCGATCTCAGCTTATCCCTTTACGTGCAGAATTACAAATGGCCCGATTAGAAAACTTTCCATAATGGCGGCGAGAATTAGCAGGCTGAGCATACACTAATGCTATTGTACCCTCGTCAGTAATGTATAGCCGAGCTCTGCAATGGTGGCCTTTTTCCACAGAGCGAGACCCTCCAGAGAATGAGAGCGAAGGAAAGACAGAAGCTGAAAAAAGTACAGTTTGAAAAGAGAATCAACTGGTATTAATAAGAGATTAATGTTCTTTGGCTTGAACTGACACGCGGCACTATTATTCTGCTCCTTTGCTTTGAACAAGTCTGGCTATTAGCTTTGTCCTGGGCCTATGAATCTATATTTCCTTTCGACAGAAGAGTCATAAAGGGACAGTGGAACATCAATTTCTTCCTGGGACTTCAAAGAGAGACGTGAGGCCCCATAGAGCCGAGTGACTGCTGCGTTGCACACTGTAGCCAGGGATATCAAAGGCTTTTTTACATTCATTGCTATAATAAAAGAGCACAGAGAGTACAAAAGAGGATTCGATATTTGCCCACCCTCACTCCTCCCAGCTTTTTGGTAATATGTAAGTATTACTCAGAGTTGAGGATAGCCTCTCCAAATTGGGACCCTTATTGCAGAAGCCAGCTGAAGCACCATTCACATTAGGGAAGGGACAATGTGCTCATAATATCTATATCAGCGGTGTCCTGTCTTAATTCACTTTTATTACATCCATTCATAATGCTCTCATAATGATGAGATGGATCCCAGCCAAGGGATTTTCACAGTGTCACCTTTATTATCGCATACTGTGATTTGTCATTTGCTCCTCTACAGGTCCCTGTAATGAGGATAAGTTAGACTTCTCTGAATTAGATCTAAGGATAAAACGCCACCATGCAATGCACTCTTTATCATTAACCCTGTATTTGTCCACTGGAAGTAATACACTTAAGGGAAACAAATGGAAAGAGTTTGGTTTAAGGCAACAACAAGAAAAAGTAACTCAATATTTTTGTACCCAATAGAACATTTTAACTACACACACACACTCACACAAACATGCTGAAGAGTGCACACAAATACACATACATAGTGTGTTTGGTGCACACACACAGCTTTATATATATTATTGTTCAGTGAAGTTGGGAACACACACAGCTGGAGCTGATGTCATTAGTGCGCAGCGTGATAAAATATGGCACAATATAATGCATCAAACATAGATGTAAAAAAACAAACTGCTTTGTTGCAGGCCAAATAAACATTTATACAACTGGGGCAGGGGGCTGTCTGTTTTTTTGGCTGTCTGTGTGTGTGTGTGTGTGTGTGTGTCTGTGAGCAAACTTTTGTTCATTTAACTGTGGATGGAATGGGAGAAAAAGGTTGCTGAAAAACTGGGCGTAGGTCAGACATAAAACAGCTGTTTTCACACCAGCTTTGGCCGATAACGTCCTGCTGAAGAATGAAGAATGTTCTTATTAATTCTTTATCTGCTGATGGTATGTCCCAACAGGCCTGTGTGGACATTCTCATTCATCCAAGAAAGTAAAACTGCTTTTTGGAGTATTTACTTTGTGATATAAGATAAGACTCAAGACTTTAAAAGCAAAATTCTCTGCATGACATTCATGATTGATCTCAAATACACTGATATGTGCTGTGTGTGTGAACACTGAGACTCCCACATACATTACACACATGCACATGCTCTCTATACTTCTGAGGACCTTTAACAATGAAGGTAAAGAAATTGTGCACAATTTACGGGACTGGGATAGACGATTCATCACAGGACAAGACATTTTTAAAAATAAATGTATTTACTTTCATGCAGAAAGATAGGTGAGGCAACTCCAATAACTCACAATAACTATGCTAGCTGCCCGTTAGCCTAGCTTAGCTATGTAGTTTGGCTCTCAGTAGAACTTACAGAAATGGTCTTTTTTTGCATTTTGGTTTTCATTCCCATTAAACAAACAAGATAATGTAAATCAGGGAGCTTCAAAGGTGCTGGTGGGATTATTTACCTTTAGACAAACTCACACTAGCAATCTACCTTTTTTTACCAGTCTTTAGGCAAGGCTAAGATAACTAGCTGCTAGCGATAGCCTCATCAAATCCACTAATTAGTCTTCTAATCTTGGTGAATGTTAACAAACAGTATTTCTTGAAATTTCAAACAATTCCTCTAACCTGTAAGCTCCAATTGTGATCCTCGCTTCTAAACGTAACTTTAACAGTCTTACAAATTTAAACGTTGTCCAAACTGAGATCGTTCTCACCAGAAAAACAGATTTGTGCTCTATCAAAAGTTGCATCTCCTAGAAACAGTCTTCTATTAGCCATTACCACATTCTTTCCTAAACTTTACCTAAGATGTTTCAGTTGCCCAAACGTATGCAAACCTCAAGGGAGGATCGATCGAAAAATACTCACATGAACCGCTGTCTTTTCTGCCACATGGGTTCAGATGATCTGTTTTTTGGTTTAGATATGAGGTCTTGGCCAAAACCCCACACTCCTCTGAGGATTCCTCAATCTGCTGCATCCTATTTTTTTTTTCATCTTTCTGTCGTTGTGAGGATCTTGTGGTCCTTATTATTGGGTCTCTAGCCACAAGAAAAAATGCACACACGCCAACTTTCTCTTTTCTCTTGCAACTGAACAAACACTGGCAAACCAATACTACTGCTGGTTCCTGCTTTCCCTCCATGAATAGAAGGACCTTGGCTGTCCCTATTGAAAACCTGATTCCTTGTTGAATAGGAAGCCCTTGTCCTTACATCACTTTGTCTGCTGCACTGATGGTGTACTAATGGCAACATCAGTCCCCATCTGGTGTCCATCATTTGGATTCAGGGCAGGGCCCGTCCCAGCAGATACATCCGATTAGGCCCTCTCATCGATTTGTGCTGGCTCCTCATGACTTAGTCAACCCAAGGTGTCTCTTCTATGACATGCTGTCTCCCTGTGATTTAGTTTGCCAACGCTCTAAGTGCATTGAGTGTGACAATAAAATCTTTAATCTAATATGCATCCTAAAGAGGGAGGTGGTGGGGAATTAAGAGAGAGCGAGGGAGCGAGAAAGAGAGGGGAGGTAATGTTCTCGATGAGCTCAGATGTAATGAGAAAGGTTTATGTCAAGTTTATGAATATACAGGATACAGACACTGAAGTTTTGAATGCCACATTTGCTTTTGGATCCTGACTAACGAATGTGTGATTACAAGTGTAAGATGTGCCGTTAAATTGTTTGTCTTCTTAATTATCAAGCGATGGATATACATGGGTATTAAATGTTTTGGCTTAAGTACTTAAGGAGTCCATTTCTTCTTGTATACAGGATAAATATGAGTATTATCTTCTGTAAGAGCCAAGAAAATTTCACATCTGTGCTCTGAAAAGATGAAATCCTATTTTCTCCTCATATGTAACCTTGCATAATCTGTGTTTACAGTTTTGAGGCATATGAGAGTATGTATGGGGTTACAGGGCACAATGCATGCACAGTGCTCGCAGTAATTGTAACTGACAATGTCCCATTGCCTGGGCTTGTGAGACAGCAACATATTTATGGATGTGTGAGCTGTATATCAATGAGATTTGGTGCTATACACTGTCTGAAAAAGATCATTGCACAGATCTCCAGTGCACTGCTCGATCTGCTGTATCCCAGTGCTGCTCTCAGTAAACAGACAAGACATTAGGGAAATGCTACACCATGCAATACTCTCAGTAGTAATGCATTGTAAAAGTGTAAGGAAATTTGATGATGAGGGAGGATGATTTTAAAGGTGTCTCGAGAGCAGATTTAATGTTTCCTTTTTATGGTTTATGGTATTAAAAGCAAACCATTATACCTGTGAGGTGCCACTTTGTCTGTATCCACTCAGTGGTTTAGTTTTACATCTCTTTTGATGTGAGGGCATCACATCGACCGATTCGTGAAATTCACTTCCAAAGGATGCACCAGCTCTCAATTCAGAATAGGCGATTTTAATTGCGTACAGTTTTAATTAATGCAAAATAGTAAGACATGTGTTTTTCACTGTCACACACCTCTAATTGACAGATATTTTCAAGAGAAATCCCTCAAAGGATCCTTTTCATCTTTCATGTCCGTAATTGCCTGTTGGCATGCCTGACCTGCCATGTTGACACCAGACACACCGAGCTGCATTCTCACATCTTTTTAATGAGTCTGTGTTATGATGCAGTCTCTAATTGTCCTGTTGGAAAAAGAACAATAACACTAAAAAAAGGTATGAACCACCCAGCCGGTCAGTCAGCCAGTCAGTCAGCCTTCCCATCTCACCCCGCTGTGACCCTGGCTGTGTGAGCGTGCAGATTACTGTGTTTGAGAGGAGGAGAATCTCGGGCTTGAAGCCAGACACTTGTCATTTTTGACCAGAATGACTTCTATATATCAAATTGAAGCTCTTGATGAAACCAGTTATGCTGTATCAAAAAGGCATCACTAGAATCATAACCAAAATTAAAATGGACAATAAAAAAAAGTAAAATAGGTTTTTTAAGGGAAAGATGAGGCTCTGGGGTAAAATTTATAGACACTTTGTGTGCATAAGATGTGGAAGTATAGGATTTTATGAGGTAGAATGACAAAAGGAACAAAGAGATTTCAGGGACAGAGAAAAAAGGGGAAAAGTAAGTGCATATGCAAAAAATAAAAAAAAAACTTGAAATACTCATCCCTTGACCTGATCACTGATAGTCCACGTTAGTGTTCTTTTCCTCCTAACCAATCAATCAGACAGAAATATAAACTTGGGTTTTTGGAAAATAGAGTTCAAGCCATCTTTGCACCACTCCGCTGGAACATGTGGATGAAGGGTGAGGGAGAAAACTGGCCCGCATGAGAAGTAATCAACGCAGCCCACTATGATAGTGACAGCGGGTTAAGAAGGGGACTGGGAGGGGAAGCTCTGTTTCTATGCCAGAGAAAATGAAAGCAGCTGGGGGTCCACGCTGTGTGCGCGCTAGCCAGTCAGTCATATACGCTTGTTATCAGGTGTGTTTTTTGTATGTGAGTGAGTGAGTGAGTGTGTGTGTGTGTGTGTGTGTGTATGCGTGTGTGCAAGTGAGAGACTGAGAGGGAGAAACAGGACGCAGCGGGAGAGGAATGCAGGCATGGCTGTAAAGTGGGTGTGAAAACAGCCATGTTCACTGACCTCCAGGCTGACCTCCCCACCCCTCCTCTGCTGGTAGTTGATAGTGTCCTCAGTGAGTGTGTGTGTGTGTGTGTGTGTGTGTGTGTCTGTGTGTGAGACTATTGCAGAAAATGCTTGAGAAAATTTGTGCGCAAGTGAAAACTATCAGAGCCTGCGTTTGTGTGGTGGCAGCGGTGTTTGCGTGTGTGAGTGTCCTTCTGCGTTTGAGTGTTTGAGTGTGTGTGTGGTGGTGATAGCTATAAGTAAGGTTTACATTAGTCCACAGGGAGAGGTCAAGAGGATTATCTTAAAATATTAGCTGCCCTCTCGCCCCTTCCTCCCTCCTTCTGTCTTCCCTCTTCTTTTTCTCCCTCCTCATGTATCCTTAAGGGCAAACAGCAGCACCTGTTGCACACACGCACACACACAGTAGATGTTTAGGATGAACTTTATGAGAAAAAATATTGATTGCACCGTTCTTGGTTTCCATTATGTAAATTCCAGCATAAATTTTTAAATTTTACATACTACTACTCATCTGACAAATATTTTGGAACAAAGTAAGAAATAAAAAAAAAACACACTAAAAGAATCTTTAATGACCTCTTTTAAGTCGATGGCTTTTATGTTTTAATGACTGTATTTGTTGTTTAATTTTATTATTGACATAAATCATATTACATTTAATTTTTAGATGATTTTAACTCCTACTTTTTGTGCTAAAATGCAATACACATTTTTATACTCTTATTTGAGAATTTTTCTCTACATAAAATATGAGCAGAAGAGGAACTCAATAAATAAGTTCACGGCTAGAAAAACAAATTTTTCATATCTAATTCTCGACTTTTAAATACACACACAAATTTACATAACTAAAACGTACAAAAATTTTTTCCAGCAGTCCTAAGTTTCTTAAACTCGTCATAAGGCCAGATATAAATCCAGCCCAGACGTCCTGCTCATTGTGCCCGTATGATTTCATCCTACAGTTATTTTCGCTCGGGATTTCCCACCTGAATTAAGGCCTGCTGCTCATTTTCTAAAGTTTCATAAATCCTCCTTCTGAGCGCTTGTCTGATTTAAGGCGACGACAGACGCGGTTCCCCTGGCGCGCTCGAACTTGGATGTGTCCCCGGCAGAGTCAGCTATCCCGCCTGCCCGCCACTGCGGGGCGTCTGGGCGCTGGAGCGGCGCCTTGGACCAGTTCCGTCGGCTCCCCGCAACAGGCTGCCCTGTCACATCTACCCCGGAGCCCTGCATGCGTGGCCATCAGCTCTCAGCACCATCACACGGAGGATGTGAGGCACCTGCTCGCCTCCGCCTCCGGTTTTTATGAATCTGTGGGACAGATGTGGCTTTTCTGGACTTGGATTTCTCACAATTATGAATAAAATATAAATAAAAATTATTTTTAAAATAGCAACGTTGGGAAGAAATAATCGTTAAAATCGTTGAAATGGTGGAGCAGTCCAATTGTAAAATGTTTTTTTTTTCTAAACTAATATTTCACTTTCAAAAATTTACTAAAATTTATACAATGTTAACGTCCATCTAGAATACATCAATTCAAACCTTATTCTAGTTTTAAGAAAAAAAAACACTTTTGAATTGAATTGAACTTAGAGAAACTGGAGTCCATCGTCTTCTTTGCTCTACTGCGTCCCGTTTGCATGTAATTAAATACCGTCGTGTGCGCTAATCGGTTGGATCTGACCGAGTATCTAAAAGCGGTCCCTGTCCTGTGCACCTCTTCCCCCGTCCCCATCCAGCTCTACCTCTCTGTAATTGAATTAGCTCGGTTTTAGGCGGGGGAGGGGCTTGTATTTTTTCAAGTGACGCCCATTCAAATAATTTCAAACCAATGGGACCAGCCCCCGCTCCGCCGTAACCAAACCCACTCTCTCAGTCGGCGTCTGGAGCTGCCTGCCTTTGCCCTCACCTTCCTGCGCGTCCCGGCGTTTTAAACCCAAACACAAGAAAAAAGGGGAAGACAACACGGCATGCACATGGGAAAACGCAGCATTTTTTTCATTCCTGCACGTCGCGCGATGGCTTATATATGAGGAGGACACTTTGGGATTCGGACATAAACAAGCGTCTCCGCGGAGAGAAGCGCATGAGAAAAACACAACGCTGTCCGTCCTCTCTCCTACACCGAGAAGGACTCCTCCCCGCCACCGCCGTGACACCTCCGGCAAATCGCAGAAAAAGGGATAACAATCTAATTTTTACGCTGGAGACGAAAGACCGAGTCTAACATCAGCATTCATTAGCCAGTGGCTGACTGTATGGCTTTAAAAAGTTGCCTGGAGAACATGGGCATCTGACGTGCGCCACACGGCGTCATTGGACACATTGAGCCTCTCTCTCTCTTTTCTCCATCACATCTTGGACTGACTAATCCCCTGCGCTTGGGTTTTGGAGTAAGAAGGAGTGTTCAGCAGTTGTCATTTGCCCTGACACAGGCTACATCCAGTAGCTCCCTGCATAAGGGGGAACATTAACACACCACTGAAGACACTGCCTGTTGTCCTGCGCCTTTATGTGTGTGTGTCGATCTCACTGTTGTGCATCAGTGGGAGAAATATTTTGTCAGCCCACCACGGATTTGTGCGACTTGTGACATCCTCTATGAAATATCATTCATCCGGACCCTCGACCTGCATCAGAGAGAAAACACCGTGACGCCTTGGTTTTGTAACTTTACATTTCCGTCAACCCTGAACAAGTGTCATCTCAAGAGTCCCCTCGAATGGTCACGTTCCCACTACACCCTCCGCGTTTTTCTATGTTGTGCTCATTTGTATTTGTTCAGCATTCACAAACTGCGCAAGAAACACACGGTCACATGTGAATGAGACTCATCACCTGTCCCGGTTGAAGCGCCTGTGTAACTCGACTGACTGACTGACTGACTGACCCGTCACCGAAGAGGAATACGTGCCGAAGTTTCGCTGTAGTGATGCTGCAAATGGAAATGGTCCTCTTCGTCTGCCTGGTGCTGTTGATGTGTGTATTTAGCCAGGAGCCCAGTTCCAAAGTGGTGGCCGACCGCTACGCCGTCTTCTGGAACCGGACCAACGCCAAGTAAGTGGCCCCCCACACCGGGCAGGTTTATCGCGGAGGGTCGGCGATGTTCCGGCTCTTCGCATCTGCTTGAACCGCGGGGTTCGCAGGTTTGCTAGATCACAGTGGTGTTTATTCTCCGCAGTGAGGGCATAATGCCAGCAGCTGTATAGGTAGAGATTTTAGCTGAAGATAGAAACAGGAGTGTGTAAATCTACTGTGTCTTTTTTTTTCCCAATACGTGGCTTCTCATCAACAGCGCGTCCTCCGATGAAATCTAGATAAAAAACCGTGCGTAATAAGGCCTGAGCACACTTCATAGACTGGTGTCGCATCGCTTTACCCGCTGTCACTACTGTCAAGAGTAAAATAACAGGAATTTAACGTTTCATGGCAAATTATTCAGCTCTTTGTACATGATCGGAGCTGTAAAACCTGAAGGACTGTGTTGCGTTGTTTCTTTCTCCGGCGGACTCAGGCTGGGTGTTTGCACGACCCCATGGACCCATTTACACCAGATTCCTGCCAGTCTGAACTTAACTAAATACCAGAAAATAAGCACAAAGTTAATCAAATATGCCCATCTATTGACTCACTTCAGACTGCGTAGCCTTAAGACTGTTGCCTTGAGTCTGAAGTTGGAGGCGCACGTACAGGCCAAACGTCTCAGACCTGTGCGGTGTGGAGAACTGCTGCTCTATGTGCTCCTGTGTGGAGGGCTTTTACTGTGGAGCCTCATCACTAACCAGAGATACTAAATGCAGGCAGTGAGAGTATAATGTATCAGTCAATATTAAACAGCTCCTTCACGAAATTCAGTGCAGTCGTTATAATGGAATTTATGGGACACTCACCACGTCTGAAAGTACATTAACGAGTGCTTTATGAATGTTATTAAGGTACCATGGCAGACAAATTACATTAAATGACAAACTCCTTTTTGAATAACAAAAACACACACAGCACCAGTGGGATATTATAGTGTTGTTGTTTTTTAAATTAGTTTGCTAGTGTAGATCAGTTTTAACCTTCAAAATAGTTCTTAAATCTGTTTTTTATTTAGAGAAACGTTCATTTCTTTAAAAAGTTGATAAAATTTTATTCAATTTGTTTATTTTACTGGCAGCATTATAATTTTGGATTACTGACATTTAAATGAAATGCACCATTGTAAAGTAAAAAAAAGAAATGGGTCAGGACGCTTTTTTAAAGGTTTCAGAGAACAAATAATGGATTTTTGATCAAAATAAACTCTAAAGGATGCAAATAATTTCTAAAACATTAAACCCAGTTTAGCATAATTGTACCAAACAATAAAGGGTGTTTTATTTCAGTCAGTGTAGTTGTGGCTGTTCAGTATAGAAACCATAAACTTTCCCATTCTAAACTTCCAAAAACTTTCTCTCTGGGTAACACTGTGCAGCTTCCTTCTTCTAACAAACATGGAGTTCCCCTAAATTAAATTAACATATTGTTTTTTTATTTTTCCATATTGTTGGTATTAATGGTTGCTCATTCATGAATTCAGAAGCACAAATTATACCCCGATTTAATATCTCAGAATAAAAAAAAACATTCAGTTAAATTAAATATCGTTAAAACTTTTAAGAATACAGAGTGTTTGCTTTTCACTTTCCATTTAAATTCGTAAAAGGACGAGAGTGTGTTTGTGGAAGACGCAGCACTGTTGGTAGTGAAGGGAGGTGAGCGCTTTGCTCAGATGGGCCACAGCAGACAACGGCAGCAAAGTTAAAATAAAAGTTCCTCAGATGTGCTGCAACCCTGACGTCAAACTCCTCTCTCCCTGCTCGGACGGCCTGAAGTCAGCCTCAGTGTTCACTGTACGTTTGTCCAGACAGCGTTTCCAACTAAAAGTCCCTCATGGAGCTAGACTGTACAGCCTTGTCCGGGGCTTATTAAGTCTAAACACTGCTGATGGAGTTTACAGAGATCTTTCACTCAACTGCCAACGGCACTTAGTATTTGTTGAATAAAATCCTCAGCTTACCTTCCAAGCACACACAAAGCCATTAATAGCACATGCTGAATTTGTTGCACAACTATTTATATACGGTTTGAAGTTTGGCAAAACATGATTTATTGCTTGAAGCAATTAGTGGTCACGGGTACAAACGGAGGGCTGACTGTAAGCCCTCTCCTGAAGTCGGGGCCAGTCTAGCGGGGTGCGTAGATCCTCGGCCTGATATACCGTAGACCATGACTGTTGTGGTCTGGGTCTCTTCCTAGGCTGTTTATTTATGGAGTGCTTTCTTCAGTAGAGGAAAACACAATTTTGAGGAGAATCTTGATTTCTGCCGTTGATAGACATACCTTCATTAGACAGTACATTTTCTTTTTCAACAACAAAAAAAAGTTTTGACTTGTCTGGCCGTTCAGTTAACTTGATATCTTCCAGATGTGCTGACAAGTTTTCTCAGTTTCAGCGAAGAAGAAAAAAAGCGTAGTTAGATAAAAGGGAAATTTAAGTAAAAACTACTGTATATCTCAGATCTGACACACTAACACTGAAAGAGAAGGGAGGGAGAAAACAAGGTTTGGGATCCACTTAGTTGCATGCGTGTTGTGCCTTTAACTCTCTTTTGGTCCCAAATAAAATTCGAAGAAATAGATAGCTTCCTGAACCTCATCTGTGTCTGAAGCTCTGACTTGCCTGAGGAGAGCAAACAGGTTTTTCTGTAATGCTGCTAACACCAGTCACTCCGTTCTACTTAGCTTAAATAGAGTTTGTTTGACTCTCACCCCTGCAGGGCAGAGGCAGGGAGCCAAAAAGGTAACATAACAGCAGAGAGGAGACGGAGAGAGTGAGAGATAGCAAACCTGTGTTATTGATGACTCAGTTAATAAATATTGAGTCCCTTTCTTCATGCATTACTGTCGAAAAGCTGGTGTGGCACTTGCAAAGCAACTCGCCTGCGACTGCCTTTGTTCTCTGGCTTCACAGTCACACCAAAGGACGGCTGCTCCAAGAATTCACTGTGAACGCCCCATGCACACACACACACACACAGGCACATATGAGCCAAAGTTATAATTTGCTTTTATAACAGCAATTAATTAAATGTAAAAATGTAATTTGCTGTGGATTATGTTTGAAGTTAGCTTGTAGTATCGTTTTAATGTTTTTGCTTCTAGTTTGACTCTCTTTTTGCATTCTTTCTTGTTGTCTGAACGCAGTCGTTCTGGGCTCTGTTTATGACCTCTAGAAAAAAAGCCATTTTTGAACTGTATGCACTGCATCTTCCACAGAATTGAAAAAAATTACCCTGGCTAGATAATCCATCACACCAAAGCTGCAGTTTAAGTTCGGTTTTGTCACAAAATCTGTCTTGCCTTTAATTCATTGTGCCCAAGTTGGATCAGCTCGTACAAGACGTTCTGCTCTGCCTGCTTACTTAATCACCTCAAATGCAAAGAAAGAAATGAAAACCTCAACATGGAAACACCAACTAAAAACTGTTTTACTTGCAAACTTTTTCGCATCTGTTTTCTTTTTTTTTTTGTGCGGGCGTTTAACTACATTAAATTTGAAGTTTAGAACGAAAAGCTTGTATTTTAAAAGTAACAAAATGAAAAGGAAACATCAAAATTTTAGATTTATCGCAAAATGATTAGAAAAGTGTGAACTGGACACAGACAAAAATAAACAAAAGGGCCAGAAAACACAAGGAGTCACTTCTACCGCTGTTTGAGTCACTGGTAGACAAAACACGCTGGTGTAGACACTTTTACAGCTCAGACTGCCAGTGGTATTAAGCGTGCAACCTCAGATAAGGACTTTTTCTGTCTGAAATGAAAAACTTTTCTCGATAACAATATTTTGCACGTTAGAATTTCTTCTGTTTGGTCAGTGGTCAGAATTATAAGCAGTTGGTGGATTACTGTGGAATTTTGTATTGGTTTTAATGTAGCGTAATTTTTGTGTGAGCGGTGCCACAGTTGTTTCTGCTGGTGTTTGTGTTGGTGTCTAGGGTACAGGCTGAGGGGATTTCCATCCTGTTTTGTTGGCCTCAGTCCACCGTTGTGTATCACAACTCCAGCATGAGGCCAGAAACTCACTTACCATCTGACTTTTTACTGACTATCTGAATACCTTTTCTTGTGTTTATCCATTTCTCTCTCTCTCTCCTGAACATTTGCACTCTCATTTTTTTGTTCCCTGTTGGTGGTTTAGATCTTCCTACAGCTTCTCTCATAGCACCATGTTAAACATTTCTCCCAGTAATTTTGAGGGGAAGTTTAGAGAAGTGCAGGAAATCTTGAAGTTTTGTCCGTCCTCAGAGAGTTCTATCTCTCCGACTGTCTTTGCTTGTGAGTACCTTTTCTAATGAGGGGACACACAGCGGCTCTAATGATGTCTCAGCTGTAATGCCGAAGTGACGGCCCTTTCCTTCCTTTCTCCTCCCTCTGCTCTTTCCTTTTCCCCATATTTCCCTCTCTCCTTTCTCCTGTGTTGCCTCTCGGCGCTCTGCTTCTGCTTCTGCCTCTCCCCATCTCTCTCTCTCTGCTGCTCCCTCCCTCTCTCTCTCTCTTCTCTCTCTCTCTCCTTCTCTCCTTGCCGGGCACAGAAAATGAATGAATACAATTAGATATTTCGGGAGTCCCTCCACGGTTGATGGTGGAGAAAGACGCGCAGAGGTCAGGCATACTCTGAGAGGAGCTCAGGGAGAGGTCACAACACACACACGGCGAGGACTAACGAAGCAGAAAGTTGGCCTGTGAATGACAAACTAGTAACTAGAGCTCTCCTTGAAGTGGAGGGTGTTATTAACATAAACAGTTTGATGCGGTTGTGGTCATGCAAATTGCTCAAGGTGATTTGTATTTTGCTGCATAATTTGTAGCTGAACAAACAGCCTGAAAAGCATTTTTCGAACGTGCTGCTTTGTGGTATAGTTTTAAAAATTTTTTACTCTCACAAAGGAATGTAACAGGAGGCCCAAGTACAGTAGTTTTGTCGCTGGTGTGAAAAAGAGCGTTCTTTTGTTGCAGCCGAGTCTGGCTCGTCTTTGTCTGAGCATGGTTTTGTGTTGGAGAGTGCACGAGCGTGTGCATGTGCGTGCAATGTAACAAATGAACCATGGGGTCATATAGGGCTTGTTTCCTCTCAAACAGAGTCAAAGAAACCAGAATAATTACATGTTTCTCCCTTGGACTTCTCATTACCTGTCACAGACTAGTGGGACATGAATAAATGTCTTGTAAATCTTTGCTTGTATGCATGTGTGTGCGTTTGTGTGAATCCAGACTGTGCAACTAACAAAGGAACGTACACATGGAGGCGGAAAGTTAGTCCACAAATCAGTTCGCCTCAAGAAGATGTAAAAATGATATAGTACATTGTATTTAATGTAACTTGTATTTATAATTCAAATTCTGAAAGCCTGTAATTTTTAAAATCAAGTTTATATTACCTTTGATTGCTGAAGTGGGTCGTTTTTGACCTCATGCAAGTCTCTGCTGTCCCCCTTATCATTTTTATACTGACTTGCTCGGAGCTGTGTTTTACTCTCTCCACTGCTCCGGCTCTTGTTCTCTCTCTCCGTCACTCTGTCTGAGGGCTGATTAGTTCTCGTTAATGACCCCTTGCTCTGTCATTCTTTTATGCCTGTGGCATTGGCAAGCTCAGGCACCGACGGAGCTGCGGGGACAGCGAGTGTAGGAGACACAAAGAGAGCAAGGCAAAAGGATACACGAGTGGAGAAATGAACACAGGACCTGATGGAAAACCAGCAAAACTGTAATGATGGTTCTGTGCGATGTAATACTTCTATTAGGTTTAAATGGCACTCTGTGTTTTCTCACTAGACCTGTAAATGCACTTTCCATTTAAATTAGATTTTTTTTTTTCTATTAACTAGAAAATGAGCCCAGCAGGCAGTAGTCAATGCTTAGTCAATGTGCTTGGCAGAGCAGCTGTTCTTCACCGCGTGGTGGAAGAGGGGGAGGACTCTTGGCCGTGACCCTTGTGGACTTGCTATGCGGCGGACAGAAGCAGCCCTGTCGCCGGGGGTGCCTGGTGGTCAGGCTGTAGTCTTGGATATGCTAATCCTACTGGAGTAAAGGCAGCCTATAACTGGGTAGAAAAAAGACATTCCCAACATTTATTTATTTTTTTTGTACATTTAAATACAAGTGTACATATTTTAGTATGGATTTTTGTAGATTTATGAATATTTTTACTTATTCAATTATGTTAAAATAATAAAGATTATTCCTCAAAAGTGTTAGGCTTTTGGGTTTGGTTTTTAAATAAATGTGTTCAAGCAATTTTTTCTTTTTGAAAAATGTCTCGTGCCTCCTTGATACTGTGTTTTGACCTTGATTTTGGGGATTTATTTAGCCGAACACAACATGAGAAATACAGCATTTTGTCATGATTGGATAAATATTACTCAGCCAAACCAAGGTTAACAGTATTGAACTGGTACCTGGAGTCTAAAAAATACCATTGTACATTTAAATGTTCGGTTTTCCACCAAAGAGCAAATTGGATCTCTTATTTTCACTGACAGACATGGACAGTATTGAATGGCAGCTTCAGTTCGGTTTCACATGTTTTCCTCCCTTGCCCGGGGAACCAGATTTTAATGTCCAGGTTTTTGTTTTCAGAGTAATCACTCCAAGGTCAGATGGAGTGCTGAAACACTGCTATCAGCCGAGCGATCTGTCTTTTAGGCCTCATTCAACCCGTGGCTTTCAGGGGAGCGCTCGGTATAGCTCTACTTGGAAACAATAAAGTATTAACCAGCTTATGCAACACCCACACGTGTAATACTAGATGCAAGAGTTTTATTCTGCCGTGAGAACGGTAAAAATAATTTTTTGCTAGTTGGTTGCCTTTCTGCTAGATGCCTGTGTTTGTTTATTCAGGGGTTAGTTTTTCTCTATCCCTCTATCCCAGTCTCAGTTTTCATTCAAAATTTCAACGTCGAGGGAAGTTTTTCCCCCCCAACTGTTTCTTTATTTTTCCTTCAGTTACTTTGTGCCACCCCAGAGGAGCTGTGGGAACACATCTGGCGGTCCAAAGTAGTGTTTTTACTGTGAGCACCTGAGCAGATTTGTAGTTAACAGGAAACATAATAGACAGAGAGAGAGAGAGAGAAGAAACTATTCTGCTGTCGAGTTAATGCGGCTCCCATCTCAGAAAAGCTAATGTTTCATTTTAAGATCCCAAAAAAATGAGTGACCTCCAGGAATACAGCATCGCTGTGGGTCCAAAAAGGAGTGAAATGCCAGATCAGGCGTCCCGGTGAAGCATTAGGCCTCGTTCGTGGCTGAAAATGGCGCCACCATATCCTTCTTCAGCTCCTCTGTAAGATGGAGGCTTAGAAGCAGCTGTTACTGTAGTAACGCTTGGTTGATCTATCACCCCTGACCAGAAAGGGGCGCTACTGAGAGAGGTCTGATAGCCTCCCGTGCCCTCTGCTCTCAGCCATAAGCATTTTTCAGTGCACAGTTGGAGAGAAAGCTGCACACAATTGCTAGATTTAAAACAGCCCTTTATGCTTTGGTTGATTTGACCTCGTTAAACCCATTTACTGTCAAACTCATATTGTATTTACAGGAACTACACCCAACATGCAAAGGCCAAAACGACTGATGGGTTTCTGAATTTTTTTTTTTTCTTTTTCTGTCACTGGTCACTGTACAACTGGAAAATGTGATGAGAACGATTGAGACTGTTCATTTTTTTGCCAGGCACATTTTCCACAGATAATTCCTTTCATGGTAGGCTGGCTTCGGACCTTACACTGCCGTTTTCCTTATTTAACTTGGGGGGCTGTTGGGGAGTGAATGGATGTTTTTCTAGCTGGGCAGCAGTGTGGAGAATAGATCCCAGAAGAGAACACATCTCCAGCTTGTGAATAAAGACCTAATTGACGAGTTGTAGCCAGTTGTAAATGACTCATGAGGTAATTCGTCCTCACAGGCGGACTAAGAAACACTCACAGGGCCTGTACAATTGTGCGGTCTGCTTTCCCTTTGGAACTGAGACAATCCACTTGGTGTATTTCCAAACTTTTTATCTCTCTAAATAGAAATTTTAGACATTGCAAAGTGCTGCTTTAAGCCTGAGACTGTGTTATCACCGCCTCACCTGTAAGAAGTGAGTATCCTAGCTCACACCTCTCCTGTTTTCATTTGGCGTCGGTCTGTTTGCGTTGGCGCAGTCATGAAAAGTTGAACCGGAGTCGGGTGAAAGGAGTAATTGATCCTCGGGCCTTGTTTTTATTATGAGTACGTTTTTTTTTTTGTAAAGTTCCCTCCGCTGCCACAATTTTCCACAGACATAAATATAAACAAACAAACAATTAAACAATGTCGCTTTCACTTTGTTC
Source organism: Acanthurus leucopareius (assembly GCA_029814765.1). Taxonomy (NCBI): domain Eukaryota; kingdom Metazoa; phylum Chordata; class Actinopteri; order Acanthuriformes; family Acanthuridae; genus Acanthurus; species Acanthurus leucopareius. The sequence continues at coordinate 6,322,126 of JAQMCX010000048.1, forward strand.
AGTCTACCGTTGTGGCGAGACGTGCCAATAATAAGCTAGCTGCATTAGCCCATTTGAATTGACAGTAGAGAAAAATACTAGCAGCCAGTGCGGGGGGGGGGGGGGGGGGGGGGGGGGGGGGGGGGGGGGGGGGGGGGGGGGGGGGGGGGGGGG
>JAQMCX010000048.1:6322319-6444819 GCA_029814765.1 Acanthurus leucopareius
CCCCCCCCCCCCCCCCCCCCCCCCCCCCCCCCCCCCCCCCCCCCCCCCCCCCCCCGCGGGGGCCTGTGAAACGTTGTTGTTGTTGTTTGTTTTTGGAAAAAAAAAAAAAAAAAAAAAAAGAGAGGAGGAGAGGAGGAGTATAATGCGAGCGCCAGACACGAGGGGAGAGGCATCTAGCAGCCAGGGGTGACACAGTGTGTGGAGAAGAAGAGGTGGCAGTTCCCCTCATTTCCAACAAGCCTTATCCATCCTCTCTCTCTCTCATCAACCTCACTACACGCCATCCAGCTCATCAGGCCCACCCCCCCACCCACCCCCCACCCTCTCCTCTGTGTCTGTCCTTGCCAAGGTTTAAAGATGCATGTGGCTTGCTGGCTCTCTGTCTATCTGTTTGTCTGTCTGTCTGTCTGTGTGTGTGTGTGCCTCGCTGGTGGTAACTGTGGTCGGTCGGTCAGTCGGCGGTGGTTCTCCAGGGGACGGACTCTGGGTCTCACCCTGAGGAGGTGTCGTCTTTGCGGTCCAGGTTTAGTGACACTGAAGCTATTTTCTACAGAGAGAGGATTAAGCCCGCTCAGGTTTAGACCCCTGCTTTGTTTCTTCTGACACTGAAGACTCCCACACACAGCGCTGTGTTTACTTGGGGGTTTGTGCTGTGGTACTAAGTTGCATCTTGCTATCAACTACTGTGACACACCGCATACTGTGCCCTTGAAAGTGCATTTTCCACTGAAATGCATGCATGTGTCACAGTCGGAATGCCAGGGTGTGTGTAATGTAGCGGCTTAATGGAGGGTTTCATTCCAAAACGCTATATATCTGCTGTGGAGACAAATTGGCGCAATAAGAATGAGCTGTTTTTGTCCTCAGGAGTAGATCTACTTTGCAAGTGAAGGTCATGAAAATGATGCGATCCTTTCATTGTGATGAATAATGTGGATAATTATGGATGATGGTAATTCAAATGGTGGATATCTCATTTTGGAACAGATGTCGTCGTGTTTGTCTTTGACTCAGTTCATCTCTTCATTAGTTTAAGGGCTTAAAATCGAATGAGGGTAAGTGGGATTTTGACCAAAAATGAAAAAGAAAAATTCAAATAATTTTATACGTATTATGCTGTATATTAACAAAAAGTCTTAACTTAGAATTTCAAATAAAAGAAACTGAGCTTCAGTGAATACTACTTGAGTATTAAAAGATCTTTTTCAGATCTGCTCTCCTGGCTCTGGGCCTTTTATTAGGCAGCAGATGCTTGTCTGATCTCAGCTCTAAGAAGAGTCAGGAATCAAACAGATAATAAATCATGTTTAAAAATGTATAACACAGATCTGAACCTGACGTCTTCAGCTGAATTTGGGTCTGATGATGAGACGAGCGAGCGAGCGTCCTCCATCCTCCTTCACGTGTTCGGTAGTGACTCGTGTGCAACTGCATGTGTGTGTAGTTTCTGGTGCGCATGCGTACGTTTGCGTGTGCGTGGTTATCCTGAGCCGACCTCAGCATCGATGCCGCTTTAATGAAGCAGCAGAAACACACACCCTCTACTATAGCAGAGCGCAGCACTATTCTTGACCCAATTCTCTGAGCCTGCTCCTCTGAGAGCTGCTTGATAGTTTTCCCATTTTGTGAAGTTGCATTGTGTGTGGGTGTGCGTGTGCATGTCAGTCTTTGTCTGTGTGTGGCGGTTGGTATTCCTGTGTAAAACTGTACTGAGTGTGTGTTTTTTCCCCTGAAGGGAAAACGATTGATCCCCGGAATGTGTGATAAATCCCATCTTCACCCTCTCCTCTCATCTGAGCCCAGCTTTGACTGGTCTGGCTTACTCCGCACATTATCCCACATAACCAAATATGACACCCCAAAGAACATAGGCCGACAAACACACACACAGACAAACACACAGACACACACAACGCTCTGGTTTGGAAAAAGGAAAGGCAGTTCATTATTTCTTTAGTGAGGTTCAAGTTGCAGGAGATGCGGTATTTATTCTGCTTGTTTATTTTCTTCCTCTAAATCAGCGAGCAGCGAGCTTGGAGTGCAGCAGCCTTTGAACCGCGGCCTATCCCATGACTGCAGCCCTGGGTATTAACCCAGAGCCACTGAGAGGCTTAAAAAGCCATCAGCTCATTGTCCGGAGACACAAAAACCCCCTTCCTCTAAAATCCCCCCCCATCCCTCTCTTCTCTTTCCCTCCTTCCCTCCTTTCTTAAGACAGCCTTGAGCTGGCCTCTGTTGGCATTCATATTAATCAGTTTTAAGGGTCTAATGAGATAAGTAAGACTTTAGGGGAGTCCCCAAAGTGGCCTAAGCTCTTGGGATAAACAGAGGTGATGAGCAATGCCTATGGTTGCGTTTTAAGTGTGTGAGTGTTTTTTTTTTTTTTTTTCCAGCGGTCATACATATAAAAGTTTTTAATATCCTTAATCTCACCGTTGAGCTTTGAAAGCCAAAACATCACCTAGAGACAATCATCGCCTTGCCTTGGGTAAAGAGGAGGTGAGGGTGAATTAATTCCATGAATTTTTGGTTTGGCTCTGGGCTTGCAAAGGTGTTGAGAAACTGGGGTATCCGTGAATTTGACTCGCATCAAGTCTTTTCCTAATGACTATCTCCTCTGTCCTAATCTCCCAACCCAGTTCATGCCCTCTGTTCCTTATCCCGCCAAGTATCCCTGGAATATAGGCCAGGCGGTTTCCTCCCGCTCTTTTGCTCTCTGTGCCATATTGTTCTGTCTTTCTTTTACCCATCCTCCCTCCCTTTTTTTATCCTGTCTTCAGCATCCTCAAATCTATAACTGTACCATCCTTGTGTTTGGCTTTTGGGGTCCCAGCATGCCCACCGTCAGCATTAGGCTCAATGTTGTGGCTGCAGCCTTTCACTGACAGTTGTCCACACTCTCTTTCTCTTTCCCCCTGACTTTATGTCCGTTTTTCTCTTCTTTTAATCTTTTTTTAAAGAAACAGGCACTACCTAAACCCCTCCCTATTTCTACCTAAGCTCTCGACTCCTAGACAGAGAGACAGAAGTACAGTGAGTGTGTGTGTGTGTATGTGAATGATGAAATATGGCGGCCAAAGCAAGAAAAATGTGGTACAAGCCAGACACAAAGAAGTAAAGATGGCGGCAACATTTGGATCAGATTTTGATTTGAAATTTTGACATTTAAAAATTGGGTTAATTAGGCAACGGTAGTTAAAGCTGCTCAGGAAGGATAATTAAATAGGCAAACTAAATAATCTTTAATCTGCAATAATCTGCCTGAAGTAAACCAGTCAGGGATCTGTTAGGACAGAAACTGCAGAAAAAGAAAATAAAGAATAAACCTTTAAAAATTACACTGTAAAAGCTACTTTATTTGATTGTATACTTTTTTTAATCACTATTTTTTATATAGCTAATTTTTTATTCCAAAATAAACATGTTTCTTTTTCCGGGGAAAGATTTTTTTTTTCCCACACATTTGGGCTCTTGTGTGAGCGAGGGTCTGGTTGAACTTAAGTTTACAGTAGAACTACTGGAGTAGCTGTGAGGCGGGACAAGTCCTCAGAGAGTTCAGTTTCACCTGCTGTTCTGTTCCCCGGAGCCGCTGGACTCCACGACCGGAGACATTCCAGCCGGGATTAGAGCGTGCATGGCAAACGGAAGCACAAATAAGAGGGAATGAGGGGGCTTTTTTTTCCTTTCCTTTCCTTTCCTTTTTTTTTTTTTTTAGAAACGACATGGTGTTTGGCCTCGCTGCTTTAAAGTTAATATGCTCGTGACATTCTTTTAACATTTGTTGAGAATTAACTTTGGGAACTTGTAGTTCTTCAGGTATTTTTATGTGAAAAAACAATTTGAAAATTTAATTTTAAATGAATTTAGGAATGGATTTTTTAAAAATTTATTTAATATGAAAAATATACAATTTTTAAAACAAAAAAAATTACAGTTTCTGCTGAATAATGGAGGATAGAAAATGTTTTTTTAAAATTGTTTTACTATTTAAAACTTTTAATTTTTTTTTCAACACGTACATTTATCTTATGTCATTTATCACGGTAATGTGCAATCAAATACTAAGGCCTTTTAATGACTTTAAAAATTTTCAATATTTACCGCTATTTTTTTCAATATTTTTTAAAAAAAAATAGTTTCTCTGTAATTTCAAATTTAATTTTTTCTTCAAATAAATATTTTTCATGGATTTTAAACTTTAACCTGTTTAAAAATGTGGTTTAGTTAAAAAAAAAAAAAAACTCACCCTGTGTTCATTATATCATTTATGGGGAAGCCAGATAATTTTCTCACTCTTCTGTGGTATTATTCGTAATGAGGGACAAAGTTGAGGTAGATTATTAGCCTGTGGGAAAGGAGATGCATCATATCTCTCGTGGTGAAGTGCTTGCTTGGCTTTTGGAGGAGAGATGAAATATTTATAACTGTTTGTGATCTGGAAGAAGAGTAGAACTTGCAAACCTTCGCACGCAACTCATGAAAAATGAAGTCAAGGTAGACATGATGTGAGCGAGAAGGTGATGGGAGGTTGTCTGCTTGTCTGGTTTGTGTGACTGTAACCAAAACATTTGTGATGTATAGTTTCCTCAATGACAGCTTGTTTTCATTGCTCTCAAGAATTCTTCAAATATTTTTTTCTTAACTCATTTGAACTTTCCAGAATTTTGTCTAAAATATTCAAAAAACATAAGTAGCATGATGAATTTGTATGAATGCTGTCCCTGGATTCTCAGTTTTCTTGTTAACAGATTGACAGGTGTCAGCTGCCGTGTCTGCGACAGCGTCAGACTTGTCAATCTTTAAGCGACATCAGATTCACAGCTGCTTTAATAATGCAGCATAGCCACGCTTTTCATGTCCTCCCCGGCTCTTCATCCTCTCCTTTCTCTGGGATGTGGAGAGCTGTCCTTACATTAAGGCCAGGTCAGATTGCGCCTGCCGTCGTACATTAGCAGCAAAGCCATCCTGCCTGTATCACTGGTAAGAGGAACATGGCACGAAGATGGCTGAATTATTCACACTCATAATCGGCCTTTATGTCCTGCTGCCAAGCCTGGCCCCACTGTTATTCTAGTGCATAATTGATAGAGCTCAGAAGTGGAAAAGTTAGAATAGCAGAAGTAATGCGAAGCGAAAGTGTAGTCAGGCAGCACAAGGAGGGAAGAGGGGGATTGGTTGGGTAGTGAGGGGGATAGAGGGATGGAGGTGGGCCCCTATACGAGTTTTTACACTGAGCTTGTGTTAGCCTTTACGGGGCTTAGGCCCGGCTAGCGTGAGGATCGCGTGTGTAGGCCAGCCAGACTGGCCAAAGGAGGGGAGAGGAGAGGGGGGGATAAGAGGGGGATAAGAGGGGGATGAAAGGAGGTGGGAGGGAGAAGAGATGGGGATCCAGAGTAACAAGGCCTGACGCTGAGCCGGCCCAGAATGTGGTCTGTTTCCCTCTCCGAAGTTACTTGTGGGCCTCCTCTGTGGGCAAATATACTTTTGAAATTAAATTGAATTTGATTCCGGAATGAGAAAGTTTATTTTTGTCTTTGAGATAATTGGGGAGGAACAGTCACAACAGCTTTGTTATCTGCGCGGTTGATTCGTACACTCGGGTTTGGTTTTGGTCTGGACCTAATCCAGCAGGTTTTTTCACTACCTGCTTGCTCGGGCAGGTAAGCGAGGCATTGACATCGCATTACAACCATGCGATACAATGATCAATAAACAGCAACCTCAAGAGGAGAGCAGTGATTGGCTCTATTCCAACGGTGGAGAGGCCATTTATTGAGAAATTGAGTGAGATGACCCTCTGAAAATAAATAAAAAGCCACTCTTGGAAATAGGAAAAATCTTTCACAATGTATTTTCATTAACCTGTCACTGCATATCTTCATCCTTATGTAATTCTCCAAAGAATTCATTCCAATTTAATTTTCTGGAGCTGAATTTTTATTTAGTTTAATATATCTGTCCATAATGATTCCTAACATCTCCTGCCCAGTTGTCTCAGAGAGCTTTCTCAATTGTACGAAACGCCCTTCCATGGAAGTATGAATGTCTCAGGTGAAGGTGTTAACACAGCCCCAGGTGTAGTCTATTTAACACCTCTGTGACCCTTAACAAAGCTTTACTAACTGCTGCCTAGCTCTGCCTTTTGTATTCCATAACAAAGCCCTTTAGCTTCTAATAACACCACGGCACTGCCAGTGTCAAGAGAAACCTGAGATAAGGTCCACATCAGAGAGTTGGTGGGAACTGTTTAATCCGCTTCTCGAAACCAAACCAACACACAACAGGCAGGGATCATGTTTGGCAAAGTGGCCCGCTTTGATGGAGGGATTGGATGGTTTGAGCAGGAGGAACGGGAATGACGGAAAATAGAAAGGCGGCTGAATGCCGGTAGTCCTTTATGGAGCTGTGAAAGGGAACATCTGTAGAATAATACAGGGAGTTGTACACAGTGTGCTCTAATGCTCGCTCACTCTCTCACACACTCACACATACACACACACACACATACTAGAAGCGTCATTAGATGGTGTAATTTTTATGGTCATTTCATGATTCTGCTGATTAATCCAGCATTTTTCGCCTCTAAAGTAGTAAATTATTTGCTTAATTACTTTGGTTTTTTACATTTATGCAAATATTTTTACTATAACTGGTCACAAATGAATAAATAAGTAATGGCCAATCCATTTCTGCTGAATTAGGACACATTTGTTTCTCACTTTCTATGATAATCTTTTTATTCCTAATACAAGGACTCATACACTTTAGCTGCAGGGCCAAACACATCGTTATTATTTAAATGAAAGCTCTTCGACCAAGCTGTATATTTTTTTGTCAACATCACTTTTGCAATATATTAGAAAGTATCTTTCGCCAGAGTCGCTACAATGTGGTCATAAAGCCGTCGAGGGGAAACATTAGCAGCGATATGTCTCAGAAACTCATAAAACCAATTTACGAGTGCACTTTAGGCCCATACACCTACTGGAGCCATTCTATAAAGATGCAGACAGAGATTGCACCAAACTCCCCCCAACTACCCACATTTAAAAGTAATAAATGTGGATCGATAAGTGATAGAGGGCCTGTTAATTCTGGACTTAGCCAGTTATTTTCAATTGAGACACTCCTTTTTGAACTAAAATCGCAGCATTTACAAGCTAACCATTGATTTGTTTTATTGTTCTCTTCCTACAGGCTAAATGCTGCACTGAGCTGTTTTTGCAGTAGTTCCCTGAAATGGTTGTTTTATCTTTTCGAGTGTTTAAATTGTTAAGAGACTTGGCTTTATTGTATTAAGAGAGAAATTGCAAGAACCAGAATGCTTTTTATTGCAGTAATATGCGAATAATTCATCTTTAGATATCCCAAATGAGAAAATAAAATTTAATTAAAGGGAACTTCAGTAATCAACACTTCAATGTGGAGTAAACAACGCCGCTTCTCTGGTGCGTGGAAACAATGGTGGCAGCCCCCCTGTGAAATCCACTTTCGGTCATCCCGCAGTAGGACGTGAATTGGCCAGTATGCCTAGTTGAGCTCATATGCTTATTTATTTACTGCCTGGCTCAGCGTGCCAATGCTGGAATGCTATTGGCACTAGCAGGTATGGATTAGACCCCTCTCTGTCTCACTGCGAAGTTAATTGAGGGAATCCTCCTCCCACAGTGGACTTGGACTGTGTAAGATCTGCATGCAGACTCCGCTTACGAAGTACTACGGTCTCACTTTTAATTTGAGTTGACAATTTCTGACACCAATCTGATGAGACTGCATCTGATAAATCACTTCTCTGTGACCTTTTACACGCTCCGTCTGTAACAAGCCTTCCTCATCACACTCCCAACCCCCCATCGTCATTACTGTAATGTCATTAATATGATATAATGGCTTATTATAGTGTCACTAATTAGATTGTACAGCAGTTAGATGTGTTATCATCCTATTCGACCATTAATTGCTCCACTAATGGTTTGCTTTGCATATTCACATCTAACTGTGCAATCACTCTACGTGGCTTTATGTATTGACAGACAGCAGCAATGCCATAGAAATGTTTTTTTTTTCCCTTTGCGATAATGTGATGAACACTCACAATTTTCTAGACCTAATTAGTGTTTTATCAAGAAAAAGTCTCATCAGGAAATGCCACTGCTAATGCCCATGGATGGCATTTCATTTTAATACCCACATGGCTGAGGGAGAATGAGCTACTGTCTTTTTGATACATTTTTCCTCAACATGTTGGTTTTTTTATGTGCAGTTTTAACATAAACAGCTAATTAATTAAATGTCAAAGCCCAGATTAGCCATATGTTTATTTGCTGTCAGGGTTTATTGTGATGTATGAGATTCTGAGGAAAAGCAACTGATTTTTGATTGATGTGTTATTATTTGCTTGTCACAGCTTATCATATGGATTAATGTAAAAGCACTTTTATTGTTAAGAGTGTGAATGGTAATTACATTTCTTTTATTCGTGCCCTTGAAGCCCGTATAGAAAACCATTACTTTTGTACATGTTGATCTCCCAGTAGAATTGTATGTTATTATGTCTGTTGTGCAAATGTTTTACTTCCACATATCTGGACACACAATAATTCCTCTCCTTCTGGCTTTGTTTTCTCTATGTCTCTGCTGGTCTTTTAATTGTGAATTTTTCCAGTGTTTTACAGCCTAGTAATGATTTTATAGCAGGCTGTTTTATACCAGTGTCCAAACCTGCAGCCGGGGGAAGATTTAGTGTGTTGCCGCTGTTGGGTAGTGAGCTCTAATTGGAAGGTCAGGGGGACGCGTTTCAGAGTAGCAGGAGATCACCCACATACTGCAGATTTAAAGGTTATCCAAACCCACCCGCAGACATAAAGATGTAATTTTCCTGTCATTATATTAGCCATCTGGATGGAGAATATTGCATGTCGAACTGATTTAAAAATTTAATTTCAAAATCGTGTCGAAACTTGCTTTCAAGCATCATTTAAATGACTCCATATACAGTATTTGTCCCCTTAAAAAAATTATGAAAAGAGTAAAGATGCAAATGTGTTCATTTCATTGCAGGAAAATTTTCTATATAAAATCACGCCGACTATCATTCACAAAGGGTATTTTAGTTAAATATGTACGCGTGCTATTCTAAAAAATTTGTGACCATGTCCTTTAGGTTGCTTGACACCAGAAAGATTTTTTTCCATCCAGCCATGGCGTCTTTCTTAAGAACAGCTGCCTCTGGTCCTGCGTGGCATGCCAGAAGTTAACCACACTGTAGGCTTGGCTGGAAGGCTGAGATGTCTGTGTGCTCCACTCTTAAGTGTGTCTGAGGGGCTCCGTTTCTGCATTTCGTGCCACATTTCGTGTCTATCGCCAGCCCTTCTCTCACGCTTGCCTGGTCCTGTGTCGTTGATGGGCTTTGGGTGGAGGCTGGAGAGAGGAGGGCGTGAGGAGGAGGAGAGAGGAGGAGGTGGAGGAGGAGGAGGGTGGCGGCCGGTAGATAAGTGGTCGATGTCTGGCTTACGCCGTCAATGTAGGCTGGAGTAGGCTGGGTCACGTGGTGGGCAGACCAAAAAGAAAAAAAAAGAAAAGAAAAAAAAAAGGTCTCTCTGGGTGATTCTTGGCACGCAATGTTTTAAACTCAGGCATACACACACACACACAGCGGGCTGACAGACTTTTACTGTACACACACACTTTCACACACACAGAAAAACAGTATTTTTCTGGCTTCCAACCTGATTGAGGCGGGCATGCGGGCTGTGTTCTACATTTTGTGCACCTGTCTGCGCCCATGTCTGTTAGTGTGTTGTTGTCCATTTTCTACCTGTGTGTGTGTGCGTGTGTGTGTGTGTGTGTGTATCTTTGTGTGTGTATGTGTGTGTCATGTGCATTCAAGTGTGGCTCAATGCCTTTCCACCCACCCTTGGTAGCAATACAGTTATTGACAACAGAAGGAAAGGTGAGGGTTCTGCAGACAAAGAGGCAGAATGTGCTGACCAGAGCATCCAGCGACAAAAGGAGTGAGGAGTGTGGGCTGAAGGAAGGGTGCAGGGAAAGTAGATACACCATAAACCGCCTGGCTCAAATGAACCCGCTTGGCTTGCTGACCAACGCTCCTCTATTTTATTTCTTCCTTTCTTTTTCCTCCTCTCCCTCCTTCCGCTGTTTCTTTTTCTCTCCGTTTTTTTTCCAGAGGGCTGTCTGCCATTAAAGCACAGAGAATTGATTTTCTCATCCTTTCTCCCCCCCCACCCCCTTTCTTTTATTTAATACCCCTCTGCCATCTCCTACCCCCTCACAGCCCAAATCAATACAGTATCTGCATGTACACTGGGATAAAATACAAGCACACACTATAACAGTGTCATAGCAGGGGGGTCGGCTATTATTAAGCCAGTGTCCCTCTTGTTCTTCATCCTTTTACCTGTTCTCTCTGTCTATCCTTTACTCCGTTTGTCGCTGTGTCTTTTCTCTCCTCCTCTAGTCCGTCCACTCTCTACTCCCACCCCCTTGATTATTTTATTCACTTTTCATGCCTCCTCTCCTTCCTCGCTACATCCTCTCGCATGGAAACTAAGATGTGATGCAGAAAGGTGAGAAAGTTAAGAGCATGAGAGTACATTTACAGTGCACCTTTCTCCTTTTTTTTGCATCCTCCTCCACCTCCTCCTCGTAGTGGCTTGTAATGAGAGTCTGAATGCACATATGTGGGTGTGTGTCTAAGTAATGAGAGTCATATCACTTCTTATGGGGTCAGTGTGTTTTAACTTTTATGCATTTTAACCATTATAAAAACCCTCCTTCTGTGTGGATATTGTACGTGGGTGTATTTCACATTTCAGTGTGTGTGTGTCTGTGTGTATGGATTATACTACATTTGTAAAGCTGACTATCTGCAGTCCTCCCCTTTTTCACCTTCTTTTTGTCCCCGCACAAGCTTTGTCGGGGGAGAAAACAGACACAGGCCCGAACAAACAGACACAGCCCTCCACAGTAGAAGCAGCCAGGAAGAAGGACTGACACGCAGTCGGAAACACACTGACACCACTTCTCCATCTCTGTCTCTCTACTTGACTGCTTGACTATATTCAGCGATTCTGTAGAGCAGCTATGAGAGCTGCCAGGCCCAGTGTGGAGCTCCCATGCTGGGCTTGCTGTTTCGTCGAGCTCCCCTCTTTGATGACAAATGACCTGTGTCTCCAGATCAGACACTGGGAGCTGCTGTAGGGGTGGGGTGAGGGAGGGTTTAATAGTGTAAAGTGCTCGGTTATATGGACTGAATTTAAAAAAGGTACTGATGGAGGGTAGTAAAGGGAAAAAAAAAGAGATAGAATGACCCATATCTGTGAGAGATGGGCCCTTTGAAGCGACAAGGACCTCATTCACCTTTCCGTCACTGAGTCACCTTTACTTTGCATCGCCACATGCAATTTGTATATTTTTCCCGATGAGTTATGTTGTCAACACATCGGCTGCAAGCGCATTTTTATTGTGCAACATACACCCATAAATACACCTATATTTGTGTAAACTACAAACCTATTGAACACACTGAGGCTCAGCACAGCACTGTGCTTAAGGGACATTTCTGGTAGCTTGAAAGTACAATTGCATTTTCTGCAGCCCTTTGAATATTTCTGACAAAGAATACAATAGGTTTCTGTCAGATGATCGGCTCAAGGAAAAATAACTTTCACAATTGACGGGGTGGTATTGCTGAGTAATTTAAGCCCATTAGAATAGCTGCTGATTGGAGACAGTATTATTTCTGTGTATTACTGAGTAAATGGCCTCTGATTCACTGCTTGTCACAGGACGGGGCAGCCCAAGGGGGGGCCGGTGTGACTAACAGTTCCTCTTTGTTCACGCCAAGGTTTTCATCAGGCCTTCAAGACCTCCATTTTTTAAACAGAAATGCCTAATTCATCCCACATGCTTCCCGATTCCTTCTCTCATTTTCTGCCCCCCCACCCCCTCTTTTTTTTTTTTTTTTTTCTCAATCATTTTCACATTCCACGCACACACCTTGCAGATTTTAGCTGCACACACCCACAGCCTGAGCGGTTGCGTAGATGTACAGACGCACATTAAGACAGAGACACACACATTTACATGCATACATAAGCGAACACCTTCAACCCTCAGCCCCCACTTGGCTGTACTTTCTCCAGTCAGTCAGTCAATGTCGGGTCTTGCTGATTCAGACAGCTGTCACAGCAGCATCAGCACTGGGGGCTACGCCAGGCACCATGCAAGGCCACGCAGACTCTGTGTGTCTGCGTCTGTGTGTGTGTGTCTCTGTGTGTGTGTGCGTCTGTGTCTGTGCATGCATGAGTGGTTTGGGTTAAGTCACTTTGTGAGGTATGCAACAAAAATGAACTGTATACTGTAAAGGCAGTTGTTTTAAAGGAAGGGCAGGGTGGCCTTGCAGTTAAAGAGACGGCGTCATAAAGAGGAAAATTTGACAGCCTGTGTTTAGTGCTGAGTGCCTTTTGTTGCACCCTCACCTGCTCACCCATTATAAATATTTCCCAGGATGAAAGTGTCAGCTAAAATACCTTATTCTGTGTCAGATTAGATATGACAGCAATTTGATAGCAAAATGTTTTTAAGTGATTTGATACTGCAGAAATTTTGACCCTGGAATTAACTCAGTGGGAAAGTGAATTAACCTCAACTTAAAGGGTCAGTTCTCCCAAATTACAAAAAACACATTTTTTCACTTATCTCTACTTCTATCTATTCATGCAGAAAGTTTCCATTTTATGTGCTGTGAGATACCCTTTTCTCTGTTCCCCCCCTGAAATTTGGTTTGTGTTGCTCAAAGCTTTGTAAAATTACCTTAAAGAAATTCTACAATGTTGCTTTGGATAATCCATAAATCCATTGGCACAATTTCTCTGGTAAAAAAGTAGCTCCGATGAAAAAATGTTGACATTGTGCTCTCTGGATTATCCCGAGCCACTGGGGCATGTGTTGTTGAAATAAATGTTACTGTTGATTTTTTTTTATTTTTTTAAATATAATCTTTCAATTCTCTGAGCATCACATAGGATTCAAGTCACTTCCACTGTGTTTGGTCAGAGGCAGAAACCACAGTGATGGATATTTAAAAATATGGACATTTAAATCCAAAACTATCTACGTAACTATCTACAACTAAAGGTTTATAAGATTTTTTTTATTTTTGTTTTTGGTGAACTGACCCTTTAAATGGCTTGTTCTTTTTCTCCTTGCTCCACATTGATAAAAGGGCATTTAAAGTGTATAAAAATCAGTGTTTCTACATGTTTGAATGCACAAATCATGAGTGTGTTTGTGTGTTGTTCTTTTTTAGAGAGCAGGTCCTTTTTTCGGTGGTTGATGACTGTGTGAGCACCACTTGGGGTCCTGGGCTCCCGCTGTGCCCTGAGGGGTGGGGGGTGCCCTCCATAGATTAGACACCATCTGTTGGCTGGCACTTGACAAACAAGTAGCCTTCTTGTGCGCACACGCTCACACATACACATACACCCGGCACAAAGACAACCTTACACACATCTAACACATCTGTTGCACTCTTCACCTTTCCTACATCATTTACTCTTTTTCTGTCTCCAAAACTCCATCCACCTTCACCTTAGCACTTTTTTGGTTTTATTTTTCTGACTTTAGATGTTTTTTCACCTGATCTTGTTTATGCTGAACTTTTATTTGCCCTTCCTCTTTCACATTATTCTTCTCCTTCACTTCCTCCTTCCTCGTGCCTCTTTTCTCCTTGTAGCTCTTTTTCACAGGGAAATAACACAATAATGCTGCAACAGAGTCCCTTCTTGGCACATCACTGGCATATTGACGCCCCAGCGTGTGATTCTGGACAGCATGCCAGTGTTGCAAAACATGAAAAAGCATGACAGGTGTTAAACAAAATACTGTTGGCATCCAGTACAATATAAACGTTGGGCAACTCTTTTGAAACATTAACAATGGCATTACGTGGCACAACAGTCATTTACTGTCACTGATATTCGGCAGTTAAACCCGTTCTCTGCTCTGAGGGAAAGGAGTTCCCGGACTTCCCGGACCTCAGCCTGGTTCCTGTTCTTCTTTGAGTTAGTTGCTAACTGCTGCTTGCTGTTTTTTAGATTGCCCACCAGTAGGATGCACACTTAACATGTCTGCAAAACACTGCACCCATGTCCCAGCATGCCTGCTCCGCTTTTCACACAAATAACAATTTGTTGCTATTACTTGCTCCCTTGCCGACTTAAAGGCACAACCATCGACCCCCCCCCCCCATTCTGCCTTTGTAACTTTTAAACAGAACAGAGGTGCAATAATGGCACAAAATCCCTGCCAGGGTGCGAAAAAAAAGGACTTATGTGTCATTTATCCTCAACTCTAGCTTTCCCTCCTCCCTCGTTCCCTCCCTCCTGTCTGGAGCGAGTGTTTGGGTGTGAAAGACTGTCATTAAAGAGATGCCCTCTCTCCTGCTGGGAGTAATCATCTATGAAAGAGGACACATTAATGTTACCACAGCTAACACTGTTTGCACTGTGCACATGTTTGTGTGAATGTGTGTGTGTGCGTGTGTGTGTGTCACAGTCTAAGTGGCCCATGATGCCAACATGGCCCACTTTGTTTCACTCAGCACTCCCTCCTCACACACTCACCAAATCCTCCCTCAAGGTCACTCAGACTAGACTCTGTGTGTTTGTGTGTGCGTGGATGTGTGTGTGTGTGCGTGTGTGTGTGTGTGTATTTTAGTCTGCTGGTGATCCCATGACTTTTTCTTTCTCGTACTTCCATGAAAAGAGCTCATTCTGTGCTGAATCACGGACATGTTTTTCAAATCCTATATTTAAAATGAGCACATAATCCACAGACCAACTTTGCAGGAATCGATGCTGAACTGAAATATATGTGTGCATACTTCAGTGTGAGGGAGCGTGCTTGTGTCAGTGGTGTGTGTGTGTGTGTATATTTTTTTAAAATGAGTCTTCCACAGGCTCTATTTTTGTGTCAGCATTGTTTGCCTGTGTGTTTGTTTTTTTAAGTTTGTGTGTGGCATCTCTGTGTTTCATCCTTCCTCCTGGGGTTCAATGCTCTGTGGCTATTCTGAAGGTCAGAGATGACACCGTGGGAGAGGGGTCAGTCATCACTGCCACCCGTCCATCTCCTCCTCCCTCCATCTCTCCATCTCTCCATCTCTCCATCTTTCCTTTCATGTATTCTCATCTCTCTCTTGTGTGGCTCTTGGTATGTGGACTTTATTAAATTTTCCTCCGGGTGGGTGACGGAGAAGACAGGAGGGGATCAGGGGAGTCATCCCCTCTTTGCCGCTTTCATCTGTCTCTCCTCTTTCATTCCCGCAAGGGGACTCTGGTCGTAGGGTCCACACGGTGAAAAGGTAGCCCAGGTACGTCTGCTCTATTTGGGCACTGTGTTTCACAACAGCTCCCTGATTCCATCTGGAGGTCAGAGAGTGGAAGGAGATTAAAAAAAAATAAGACCTCTCTTCCTCTCTCCTTTCACATATTTCACTGAGACCATGATGAACTCTGTTTAAGGCCTCATGCCAGACAGAAAGGTGAAAAAACTTTGTTCTGCAGCTCTTCTCGTCAATCACCCTCAGTCAATAGAAATTAAGAAATGTGCTTTGCAAAACAGAAAAATCCAGCTTGGGATCGCTTTGCAAATTCAGTTAGTTGGAAGGTGAGCTTTTGTTTTAATGAAAAGGTCAACAGATCTTGTTCTGCAATATCACACACATCCCTAAACACTTCAAGGCTGGCTAAGAGCCATCATGACATAACACATGTGTGTGTGTGTGTGTGTGTGTATGTGTGCACATTCATCAGTGTATAATTGATTATCTATATGCCAGTCTTTTTGTTCCAGGGTACATAGGTAAAGTTACAGAGTAATTACAGCACTGCAGCTGTTTATAAGCTAATAAAGGTTTTTATTCACTCTTTAGCCATTGTGATAAAGCACTTTCTCCCTCGTGGTCACAACATTAGGTTTCTGTTTTTGTGGGTAGTTTGTGTGTATGTGTGCATGGGGTTGCAAACTTCCGAGAGTGAGAGAGCAAGAGACACTGGGGGATTAAAGGCGGAAGGCAGTGTAATTGAGAACTTATTTAAATATTATGTATATAAAAAGAAATGGGAAGCTTGGGACACTCGATGAATTCAAATGTTACGATTCAATATGTTGAAATCTAGTTTCTGTGCAATCTTGTTTATGCTAATATGTTTACACGGGAGTATGAATGTAATGAACCCAAGATAAAGGAATGTCTATAATGCCCCTCTCACGGTATTTTCTTTTGCTTTCATCCAATTCTTCAGGAGCTGCTCAGTGCTTGTGATGCTATGTTGTTTTTTATTTTTTTGTAATGTTATGAATCATATTGTGGGTCTGCCCTGGGGCTTCCTGGCTCACACTGTCTCTCTTACAGCCAGGGAATCAAATTGATTGCTTAAAATGATCCTTTTCCCCCTTTGTTGACTGCATGCGCTGTCTGTGCACCTTAGCTAAAGCTTGTTTTTTGGCAGAGAATATTTACTCAATATACCCTATAGGGAAAAAGGGGAGGTAATGAATTTTGGGCAATATCATAAGCTCCATGTTGCCATCAAATAGGGCAAAATGATGAGTGAAAAGTAAAGATGATCTGCTATTTTGCATAGAACCCTGTACTGATGTGATTAAACACAGAATCACATTGCAGGGGTTGCAGAGGCGTTTACTGAAGATATTTTTTTATCGTTTCCTTCAACAAACAAAGTGCTTCCTGGGATGTTCTACTCCCTTCCTGCTAACCCTAACGATGGCCTGCACGGCAGTTTCTTTGATGTGAAAATAAGATTGTAAGTCAGACATGTGGAGGATAATTTGTCATGTGCAGAGTTCTGCCCTCTGTTTTGTATAATGTGTTCTTCATGCAACTGATGGCAAATAAGACCTGAACATGTATTTGCTTAATGTGATCGTGTAGAGGTCAAGGTCACAAGGACAAACATCAGTTGCGGTAATGTGCAGAAACAGTGTTGAAACAGACAATGTAATTGCACCCAGTGGGCAAGTTGTTTAAAAAATTCCCAAAAGGGATCGTGACAGGTGAATTATTTCTTTCCTTCTTGTTTTACTCCAAACTCTGTAGCCAACAGAGCAGGATTAATAAGTTGTGTTAACAAGAGGGATGCCAGCATCCTTTCATCCATCCTCAAATTGTGCCCCTCTCTGCTTTCACCCCTGTCATCCTGCTGATTATACCTGACACTTCCTCCTTCTCATCGTCAGAGATGACTAAGTGCTTCTCCCGTGCTCCCAGAGTCTCATCCCTCACCCAAGGATGGCCCAGATCACAGCAGGAGCAGATATGAGACCAGGGAGGAGATCCGTCATGACTTCCCTTTCTACCTGGAACTCATTTTTCAGCTCCCGGAAAGGCGAGTGTAAGGCATCTCTTAGTGGTAAATGTGATTTATCCACTAAGCCGCTGCTTGGTGGTGGCCAACGTGGCTGTAGGAACAGCCAGAATCCTAATTACCACTAGGGGTGCAATAGATCACGAAACTCATGTTTCAGATCGTATCTTGGCTTTGAGTCATGGATTGAATCATTTTTTTAACTTTTTTAAAAAAAAAACTGATATAACTCAAAGGAGGGGAGAGTGACAGCTTTTAAATCAGTCACTCTTTGGTAAACTAATCATTGCCCGTCAGAATAAAGGCCTTTTACGACACAACATGACAACAGCACCGCTGGGCTCTAAAACCCATTATTTTCAATGGCTTGTGTTGCGTTATGGCGGCTTTTAGCTGTGTTGAGCAAAGTGACGCAGATGTGCTACAACTGCGCTGAGTGCAGCTCAAATTGAATTCTGTCTAAAGGGCCTGAAAACACAGCAAGCATCTGTCTTGTCCAGGATCATTTCACTGCTTTGTTCTCTGCTTTGAGATTTAGGGAGTTATTACTCTAAAAATCAACAGCAGTTGTAAAACTGTTTTTCACACTATGATGGTTAAGTGCTGAACTGTTTGTGGTGTGTTTACACCACTGAATAACACTTAATTATCCGCTGCCTCAACTGTTGGACTCTAAATGAAGACTATCTGGTTGAACTGGGCTGAAGTTTCTAGTATTGAAGTCATTTGAGGAGTGCATTTGGGTTTATTTGTGTGAGCGGAAGATAAAGAAAAACAGCTAGTCAGTCTTGTTTTGTTTTTGTCCACAATGTGTCATTTGAAAAATATGCTAAATGCTTAAGAATCCTCAGTTGTAACACTTTAGAGCATTTTTTTATGAATAAGGCTTTGTTGTCTAGATTAGAAGACAGACAGAAAAATGAACAAAAAGACAGAAAAAACTGAGGAAAAATTCAGAGACCAACTTGCTCCTGTTACTCACAAGGACGTCTTATGACCGTGATGGTATTATTATTTAATATAATCACTGTACTATTCATATCCACACTGCTGCATTCCTTTTCTCTTGCACCATAATGGGAGTAGAAGCTCAGCCACATAATTTAACACAACACTAGGCTGATATAAGTCATTGTAGGCAGCAAAGACAGACATTTAGCAGTACAGTATTAGACAGGATTAGGATGATTCAGTGTACAAAGGAGGCACCGGAGATGACAGCTTTAGCTACATGTTTCACTAGGTGTCATTTAATACAGCTCCACTGCTGAGCCAAAATTAATTCACTCATGATGACTTCTGCTCTTTTCATTTTCTTTATTTATATATTTAGCCTTGTTGCATTTGTCCCCCTGACTCCTTTTCTTAGCCTTCCTCACAGTTTCTAATGGATTTATTTAATTCTAGCCTTTTTTTTCCCAATGTGGCAGCAATCAGAATACCACAGATTTGCAAGAAAATTAGTCTATTTCATCTCTGTAATTATTGACATGAGGGGAGGGTGGGGGTGTGGTTGAGGCACTCACACATGCCCATTACTGGTTTCTTTGAAGCCTGCAGGAGCTTGCTCCATCAACAGGTTTGCCAAGAAACCATGACATGATTTACTGTCACCCAGACAATTTACTTCATGTCAACTGTTTACATGTGCAGTGAAACAGTGACCACAATTCAAAAGTGGTCAGAATGTGTTAAACAATGCGGCAAACACACGGAGGGGTGAATTCAAAACAGTTGTGGATCGTACCTCCGAAAATATTACAGCATGTCCTTATTCATCACCATCCACATTTGTCTCTGTAGAAGTTTGGTGTGGAAAAAGTTGTGTTTGTTTTCGGGGAATTGGGGACTGAGAGGGGTGAAGGGGTTGAGGTCTGAGCCTAATCTACCTCCAATCCGGTGTAAAGAAATGCTGATATTAGGCCACGGCTGGAGGTCAGGTCACGTCCCCAATGGAAACCCACAACATTCTTCCAGCCCTAATAGTGTGTTGCATACGTGCTTCCTGCAGTCTGAGCATGTGAGAGTGTGTGTGTGTGTGTCAGTGTGTGAGTCAGCGTGCATTTTCACACTTCTACCATATCAACTTATATTTCCACACTGCGGCGGTGCATGGGGAGCAGGGGTCTCCGAGGGCTTTGCGTTTGTGCTAAGACCATTATAAAGGATCGTGATTGCGGACGATTGTGTGAGAATGTGTTTATGTATGTCTGCATGGGGCGCCGACAGGCCTCTCTCCAGGGGTCGGTTTTAATTCCAAATGGACGTGTGAGGACGGGTAGAGTAAAAAGTGTGTGTATGTGAGGTGTGTGTGTGTGTGTGGTGGAAGGGGTCCATAGATGAAGTGTGTAAAATGGTTATTGTAGCATAATCAGCGTGGTGACCCGAACCAGAGTTAATATTGAGGAGATTGACCTTTTCCAGTGGCGGAAGATGAGGAGAGCTCTTCACTCCTTGTGGCTTTATGCTAGAATTCTTTCTTTCAGTTCTTTCAACACCACTGTGCTTCTTACACACACACACACACACACACACACACACACACACACACACACACACACATGCATACACTCAAGTATGCAGGCACAGTCAGTGTTCTTGTAAATGCCAGATGTATGGCAGAATCAGAAACAGTGATCCACTAACACACACAGTGCAGCACACACTGTGCATAAAACGGGTGACGCTCGGAGGTGTCAGTGCTGCACGTCTTCTGCTGCAGCTGAAACTAGAAGCAGGTTGGACAGCTCTATAAATTTTAACGGTGAGAGAGAAATACAGGTAAACTTGTTGGGTGTTCTCGCAAGCCATTGTTCTCACAAAGAAAGACACCTTATTTACTCGCTCTCACTTGTAGTTACATTTGCATTTGGGAAACCTGCCCAGTCATACCAACCCATGCACGGGGGGGGGGGGATATGTGTGTGCTTTGTTCAGAAAGGACTACCTCACTGGCAACTACTTATCCTTTTCTCATGCTTCCCTTTCTCCACTTTTTCTGACTCACTTATTCTCTGACTTCATCTGCTTTCATAACCTCCCATGCTCTCTCCCTAACTCTCGCCTCTTAAATCCTCCCAGTAGTATTAAATTTGTGTTTATCCCTCCAGCCTGCCTCCCCCATGTCTCCGGGTCCCTAAGGAAAACATCCAAAGCACAGAGCCCCAGGTAGGGAGCCCTAGGCTGGGCTTTTAGCTGCCAAGGGAGCCCTCACAGGGATTTGTGAGCTCTAGAGACACTCTAGTAGCTGCACAAGGTCTTGTGTTGCACCAGAGAGACGAAGAAGAAGAAGAGCGGGCAGAAATTGAGTGCAAGACAGTCATATGGGGAGGGGGGGCGGGGTGAACTACTCAGGAAAGAAAACCGGGGAAAAATGGTTATCTTTTGGATCATAAACATTTTTATTTTGTCGTAAAACTGAACTGCTGGAATGGAAATGTAAAGCCCCCCCGGCATGTACGCTTTAAACCCCTTCTATCTTAAACCCCTGCCTCCCATTTGTCTGACAGAGAGAGAACAATTGGTCGCAGTAGTTTCAGAGGCCCTGTCTTGGCCTCGGCTTTGTGCGGGGATAAGATGATGTCCCATGCTAAGAACAAAGCCGGATAATTGACCCCCTTCAGTGGCGCTAGCACGGCTCATGTGGCCAGCCGGACACTGGCAGCTTCCTGTGCACACATACGCGTACACATGAATGCACTGACGAGCATAATCACGCTCACACACACAGGCATTCAAACAGGCAGAAATACAAACAAAACGTCCCGCGCCGTCCCATGCTAGCTTGGCTTTGATTGAACTGAAATAGCACGTGAGTAAATGTAAGCTGTGTGTCATTTCTGCTTCTTTTCCTGCACGGTGCGTTTTCACTGATCTGCTGAGTGCCTTTCAGTAGCTCAAAATATACACCCTGTAATCTTTTCTGCTTTGTTATACAGCCTAGGTGTAAACTTTCAGCTTTGATGGACAACTTTACAATAGACAGGCTTTTCCCATTCCTTTGTGTGAATAGAGTATTCTTGGTGCGTAATCACAGGCCGCACTTAACTGTGGGAGAACAATAAGGAATATTAAACATGCTCGGCTGGAGTTGAAATATACCTTGTTGCTCCTAATCTCTTCATCTTTGTCTTTTAAATCCTGGTGTTTTCTTCCTTCTCTCTCTGTATGTACAATGTAAGTACATAATGAACTGCTAACATCACGCTTGTAATTTGAAGCTTTTCCCTCCAGCCACCATTTAAAGCTTAAACAGAGGAAGAAGAAGAAAAAAATGATATTACCTCTCTGGCATACTGAGGCAAAAATGTTATTAGTATTCAATACAGTGTTAAAATTACTCATGAGAGCTTTCAACCTTTCATCTCACAAATTGAATTGATTTGTTTGCGAGAGAAATAACAGAACAAAAAAGTTTCCAACATAATGTGCTTGAATCCGTGGCTCTGTTTATGAAGCAACTCTCTCTCTCTGCCTCAGTGCATGTTTGTGTGTGTGTGCCAGTGTGTGTGTGTGTGCCAGTGTGTGTTTGTCTCACACACACTGGATTATTGAGCTTGTGCTTAGTGTGGGTCAGTCACATCAGTCATTCTCAGATGGCCAGAGTAGCAATATACTGTATACTAATTGTTTGCTGCTTAATATGCTACATCAATCAGGACTAATTATGACATTGTTTCAGCACTCAGCCTTGTTTCTGCAAATGAGTCCAAGTGGGTGAGAGAGGGAGGGAGAGGGGGAGCAAAGACAGAGAGACGCCTCGTAGGCACAGCAGAACACAATTAAAAATGCAAGTGAAGATGTGAAGTGTATTAAAAACAGAGTAATTTTTTTTTCGTACATTTCTTAAAGTCTGGGGGGTAAGTGCTGTGTTGTGATCAATCTGTTTCTATTTAAAGCGAGTATTCCGTTTTATTGTAAATTCACTTCCAATTGCATTCTCTCTAGGATGTTATTTGCACTAAATGCAGTGCTTTCAAGAACAGAGGAGATCATCTCCACCCGAGCTTCAGTTACACGCAGGCCATCAAAATGCACGTGGAAATGTGGCTTAACAAGCGCCTTCTGAGATTTTCCTCTGAATATGGTGGATAATTTTAATGGCTGCTGCATTAATTGCCTATCATGATTGATTACTTCAGGAATTCCATTTAATGCGCTCCCATCACAAAGTGAAAGCACCTCTTGTTACGCTGAATTATCGTCAGGTATTGTGACGTGCCAGGCTATCAAAATATTATTTCTCTTGTTAAAGAAACTGCAAAGCACACACATACGCCTGCCATGCAGTGTACACACACACACCCACACACACACACACACTCTCTCACACACACACACACACACACACTTTCCCTCTCTCTCACACACACCTTCAAAAAGTTCTTGACTGCAGTGTGTGACCTCCTTGTCGTTGCCAAGTGCCTGGGATGGGGGCCCTCTGGCTTGTGAGGCTTTTTAATGGACTCCTAGACAGTCCATTTCTATTGTGTGTAGGGAGCAACCCCGGTGAATGCGGCAAATTAATCACATTTGGCCCCGGACTGGCTGCCACTTTTCGCTGTGAGCCCCCTTGCTAAGGTGCAACTAGAAGGACCAGAGGGGTCAGACAAGCACAAAATGGAGGGGTGAGGGAAGAACAGGTCTTTAGTTTAAGCCCCCAGCTGAAAGAGGAACAAGGCTGTCATTTTGTATTCCAGCATGGCCTCCTCCGCTCTCCTGCTGGCATTCCTACTGCATTTGTAGTAGTATGTCCACGTGTCTTTGTGCGTCTGCAAGAGTGTGTGTTTGCGTGCACGTAGGCAGTGACGGAGAGCGTTCTTGCTGTTTTGTTGTGGCAAAGGTCAGCTTGTAGTGCCAGCTGGAGAGAGGCCTGTGAGGCCCACTGGATAGGCAGGAGGGTGAGAGAATGAATGAAAGGTGGGAGAGGAGGTGGCTGTGGTGGGTTGTAGGAAACGATGCACAGGCAGGTAGCTTAAAACGCAGATACACCACCCGATCCTGTTATGTTTATTTCATTGGGAGGACATAAAAAACTAGGGAAACAAAACAGCATCGGTTATTTTGTTTCAGATGGTAACAAGCGGAGGCAGAATGAGGGTACCGTGGGAAGGAGATGAGGAGATGAGGGGTGGAGACTAAAACACAGGCAAAAGGGAGGTGAAAGCATAGAGAAGAGGAGAAAACAGGAACCCCTTGGCTCGCCGAGGCCCCTGTTCAGTATGCATCCCCACTGTTAGGATGATAGTGGAGGCAGAAGAAGGCCATTATTCCTCTCGGATCTTCCTCTCCATTTGAAAAGGGAGATGGATGGAAGAGAGGAAGAGAAGAAGGCAAGAGACAGAAAGAGGGTTAGGGTGTGGGGCTGACCCGTGACCTAACCTGACCCAAGGACACCCGCCACAACCGAGGCTTTTGTCTGCGTATCGAGCTCTCCGCGACCTCCTCCATGTAAAATCGAAACCCTTAGAATCGCCCCCCTTCCCCCTTCAGACCCACTCGAATGTGACAAGGTCAGGGTTCAAACACTGTCAGGGGCCCGGGGCAGTCAAATAGAACTGGGTAGCAGCATAATGCATATGTTTTCGTGTGAAATTGCATATGCATGTGTGTGTGTGTGTGAGTGAGTGAGTGTGTGTGTGTGTGTGTGTGTGTGTGTGGATATGTGTGTGGATATGTGTTTATATGCTTGTGTATGCAGTTGTTAAAAATCTGTGGTCATGTAATGTAATAAGGGGGTGGGTTGAAAAGAGCGGCCCTCTCAGGGTTTTAGGGTGGTTAAACTAATACCCGCTTTATGTTCATTTCAACACCCTTTCAGTTCTTTTCTACCTATACGTGTGTGTGTGTGTTTGTGAGAGTGTGTGTTTATTTGGTTCCCAGATCGCTGCAGGGACTCATTATCATTTGTGCCTTGTTTTTCAGAGTGTGAAAACAGCCAAACTAGTGTTTACCAGGCACAAGAAAGAAAAAAACTTTAACAGAGACCGACAGAGTTCTGCAATTTCGTGACCCAACAGCTCTGATATCAACTATAACGGCATCCAAGATAATCAGACCCACACATTCGCACAATATTTCTCCTTCTTTATTTCTTTATCCCTCTATACCCCACTTTATTCTCTGTTTAGTCTTTCATCATTGGTATTATATTCATTGGAGCCCATATACTACTGCAAAATCACAGGAGCTTGACTGTTTCCATGTGTTGGGTTTTATTGCCGGTTTCCTGCCTCACTAATGTGGATTTTATCGACTCAGCATGTGGATATTGATGTTTGAGCGAAAAGTAAGGTTTCCTTTTTGAAACTTTCCACCCAAAACCCTCTATGACACAGTTGGTGTTCGAGCTTTAGAGGCATGTTCTTGGACACACGGAGACCGAAGCCCTGTATAATATAAACACATAAACAGTGGTTCTCTCTCCTTCACTGCTGCCTTGCTTTCTTTCACACACACACACACACCACACACACACACACACACACACACACACACACACACGTACACACACTCTCACCACATTTACACATCAGAATTATATGCTTTTGAGATGAAATAAATCACCGAAAGATCACACGCACCAGCCGTCAACTGCCTGGCACAGCATCCACCAATATAAATGAATTTCATAGACCTGGCCAGTGACTAGAAAACATATATTAACATTTTCCTCTATATTTCAAGCTTGTCAAATGAAGAAGGGGGGTAGACGGAATATACAGCTGGTAAAACTTTTTCACTGGAGTGGAGCATTTAAAGCTAAAGCAAGTGGGAGGGAGAGCAGAGAAAAAAAGAGAGAGTGAGAGGAGCTAAATGTGGAAAACATGAGGATGCTGGCAGAAAATCAGGCAGTCGAGCAGTGGGGGATCAACAAAGGGATGGTTTGACATGGCTCTGTCAAACCAGTGTAATTACTAAACACCCCAAATTACATACCCTCATTTAGTTGCACCCTATCATTTACCACTATCCACATAGCGCTCTTTTTACTCCTCCTTCCCTGTCCTGCTCATTCGTGCTCCCTTTTCGTCCCTTTTTTTCCCCCCTTTTCTGCTTTCTTTCTCATTTCGGCTCATTTATGTCTCTCCCTTCCTCCACCTGCGGCTCCTCTACAGATTTCAGTGTTATGCTGCATCCTTGTGAGGGTGTTATAAAAGTCAAGTTTCCAAGTCGGCTACATTCTTGTAAAAAGTTACATATCTGCACATGGAGAAACTTGTTTGTCGGTGCTTGTGTTTATTTAAGCGCTGTGAAAAGATGTACCATGACCGTGATCTTTCAGCACTAACGGCAGCCTGGACTCAATGTTTCTGAGTTATTCGGTAAACAACTATCAGGTGGAGGCTTTAAATAACAACCAACACTATTTATCTTTCCGAGATGCAATGCAAGAAGCAGTCAAACCCACTGTGGGTGTGAGGCCTTGTTGTAAGAACATTTATTTACATGAGTCTCCTGACAGAAAGTGAAACATCATTTCCACAAGCTCAGCCTCTCGCATTTCCACAGGCATAATGGAGACAACCATATGTTTAGAAATCAGCGGCCTTACTCGAGGTCAGAGTGCCCACTGTGTAAATCTGCGGGCTCCTTTTTGTGTGCACGCCCAAGTGTGTGTATGCAAATGTTTGTGTAAGTAGTTGCATATTTTTAAGTATCTTGATGTGCACATGTGGTGAAGGGTGTATGCTGGTATTAATCCCCTGTGATTGTCCATGATCTGATTGCAGCCTTGCTCGTTTGCTTGGATTGGCACCAAAAGTGGCACAGGCAGACACCAGATGAGCAGCAAAGCCCCTGCCACAGACTAAATACCGGGCTAAAATGCCCATATCCAGTGTCCTTCTGTTTCACCCGCAACACACTCGTAGGGTTTCCTGTTTGGCTTTCCGTGTGTACCTTTTTGATTGAGTTCAAACCGCTCTCCATGCTGCTGCCTCACTATCTGAAGTGTCTCATTCTGTTCGGGAATGAAGGAATGAAGCACTTAGAAACAAGTCCTGCTCCGGCGTTTTGTGACTGTTTGCACGACTTGAGACCTTGTGGATGGATCAGACTGTCGGGGCTCTCTGTGCCATATCTCTGCTGTGGCGGCCCACTGATGATGTCATAAACCTGCTCCAGCCCCTCTACATCATGGCTGACATTTTCACGGTTGACGGGGCTTGGAATGGGCCGAGAGCCTCACATCACGGAAGGGATTCCATTACTGCTCTCGTAACTCATAACTCATAACTCTCTCTCTCTCTCTCTCTCTCTCTCTCTCACACACACACACACACTCAGACATACACACACACCTGTTCACAAAAAAAGGTAGATTTGAATCATAGGACATCCACCCACTGGACACCCATTGTGCATGTCTTGAGGAGGTGTGTATCAATCCCAGTGGGGGCATGCAGGGGTTCCTCAGGGTCGAGGAGTGTGTGCTCAGTCGGTCCCTGTGGTGATAATCGCTAGGTGCGGCCTGTGATTTATTGTCCCATCAGCGGCCACGGAAACCATCAGTGGAGCGATGCAGATGAGCAGAGAGGTAACAAGATGAAAAACGACAAGAGCAACGGAGAAGTGAAAGAGAAAGGGCCGTGATCAATAGGAGAGAGTGGTGTCCATTTGTGTAATGGACAAAGGATCATAAGTGAACAGGGTCAGAAGCAGTTTCATTATCCACTCCATTCTGATCTCTGTCTTGTGGGCTCCTGAATCTCTCCATGCACATGCACATGCACATCCACGTATATGCATGAGTGCGTAACCATCATCGAACCAATGTGCATCCTTCTCTGTGTGTGTGTGTGTGTGTGGACCTCTTGTATACTTTGTTATATAGACAGGTTGCGAGTCAGCTCCATTATCTCGCCCATCAGCTCTTTTTTTCTCATCTCCGCCACGTTAAGTGAATTAGAACTGAAAGAGAAGAGGTCGATTAGCCAGGCAGCGTGAGAGGCTGACACGACTTTAAAGAGAACATTAAGATGGTGTTTATCACGTCCACAAAATAATAACAATAACAGTCATGATCCATGTGTCTCATTTGATTATCTTGCTTAAACCCCTCACAGCTTCATCGTACCCACTCTGCATTTGCACATTTGCACTTGGTTTCCTGTAAGAATTCACCTCCTTTTCTCTTTACTTTGACTCTCTGTGTGCTCGTGGCTTGTTTAGGTGCACAGGAGCATCTGTGTGTGTGTATTGCAGATGCAGGTTAACTTTCCAAGTCATCTCCTAGAACCTCATCTCTCTGCAGCGTTCCCTAACTGATCCCACCTTTTGCAGCAATGCTTTGAAGTGTATTTGCATTGTGACTGGCTGCCAGGTGCTCTCTTTTCCTCCCCTCTGTCTCTTTCGCTTCTCCTCTTCTTCATTCTCTCTCTCCTTTGTTCTCTTTTTTTTTCATCGTGTCTCTTTGGCTCTTCTTACCTTTTCCTTGTCTACCTATTTGTCTTCCTGACCCTTTCTTCATTTTTTCAGTTCCTTTATTCACTCCCTTCTCTCTTTTTTTTGCCTCTGAGCCTTAAATTGACATCAATAGATGAGGTCATGATGAGCTGTCAACGCTGCGATCATATGGCTGCTACCGGTCCGCTAACAGCTGAGGATGCTCTTTCAATGGAAACTCTGTGTTTTGTAATCTTAGAGAAAATTGAGAGATTCATTTGCTGGGAATAAAGACGAGCTGATAGGCAGGCATACAGAAGGACAGCAGGTGAGACAAACTGGTAGTAGTTTTTTTTGTATCGGGACTATGAATATTAGAAAATAAAAACTTTGAGGGCTTGAACGAATAAACACTGAACTGATCTTCGGGCAAAGACTTTCAAAGATTTCCTCCAGCTCTCAGATAACTTGTGTGTCTGGTTATGTGTGTGTGGTCACGGCTTGTCTGACTAAGGTGCCGCAACTTTTCAACACGGGCTGAGACATCAGAGAGATCAGTCTGTGAGAAGGTGTTGATTTGATCCTGGGCCCACAACCCCAATACACACACACACACACATCCACACACACACACTTTTTATCTGCTGGGGGATTTCCCTCTCCCTCAGCCGAGGAGGAATGTAGTTAATGATTTTCAGACACAGATAGGATCTCACTTGTCCAACAAAAACCATGCAGGTAAGATGTTAAAGTACAGTAAAGCTCCTTTTCTTTGTGTTTGAATTTGTATGTATGCGTGTGTCTTAGGTTCAGGTTGAGGTTATGTTTGTTAATTTCAATTTTTTATTTTGAAATGATTAAACGGTGAAATGTTCAAGTGCAGCACATTTCTAATGCTGAAAAAATAAAATACAACCCACTTAAGGCATATTCACACTCAAAGCCTACATTCAGACCAATACAAGGTTGTGCAGCAGTGAGGGATTGTAATTACGTAGACCAATTTCGTGACCTCATGTTTTGAACTTTACCTCTCCATCCAGAGGGTGATGGTAATGCTCCTGAAAGCAGTTTCCAACTGCCATTAAGCAACAAAACAGGAAAAGAAAAACTTTGACCTCTGACCCAGGCCTTTTCTTCTTCACCTTTTTCTTACATGTGAATTCAAACAAATGGAGACAAACCAAAGAAAACTACTTGGTATCGCTGTATTGCAGCACAGACAGCAAGGTGATGGCAGATGTTAAAGCTGGATAAAAGATTAAACAAAATTGGACACAACTGAGACAGAATCATTGTGTAAAAGCTACAGTGCTTCATGCTGAACAAGTTTATTCTCCCAGCTCATGTATTCTGGTCCAAATGGGGACCTACATGATTGGCCACTGCGGCGAGATGTCAGGCTCAGTTTCTCTGAAAGTTGATCAGTTGCAACTTTTTATTGGAAGGCTGCAGCATTTTGGGTTTTTTTCAGCATCCTCTGAAGTCCACAGCTCTGCAGCCTAAAAGCAGTATCCACATATTGGTCGGTCATGTGGCCCAGCACTGTTTTGTTTCTTTCACAAACATTTTTTTCTTTTAACCTAACCTCAACTGCAACTGTATGGCTGCCTTCAGTTAGTCAAACATTGCGTAAATTTAGACACAATGCCCATGCTGTGTGCACTTGTCAGCTGTTTATATATAAAAAAAAGAAAAGAAAAAATGAATTTATGTTTGGCACTTTAAACCAGGTGGTGCATTAAATCTCTTAAGCTCTTCATTCATCCCTGTGTTTCTGCCTTGATATACACTGCTGTTGTTGCTGATATGTCAATGACTTCCTCCCTCTTGAGTTTCCTCAAGTCCATTTCCTAATGAAACACTACACTTCCTATGGTACAGCTTGTCTCTGGAAGCTGTGTAATCCACAGGTCAATAATAAGTGTTTGATGTGTTTTCGTCTCTTATTCCTGAGCTGTAAGATAAATCTTTCATATGCTGCTTGACTAGACGGCCTATACAGCAGAGCCTGTATTGTCGGATATAATCATATAAACTGTCCTCTTGACTAAACGGAGAGCAAAAAGCTGGAGCTCTTAACACGTCTTGCTTAATTACACAGGTCAATATTTACTTTAACAACCAGAAGTGAAAAATCTGACAGTTTGGTGCCAAACTTGTTGGCTTGTTTGGACCTCGGTGTGAGCAGCTGAGTGTGGAGAACGAAAGAGAAATGGAGCCAGAGTATGGTATGCAAAGGGAATATAGCCTGCAGTTATTTGGACAAACAGGCCTCTCCTAATGGTGGTTTTCACACACGTGGCTGAATGACTCCTAGTAAGATGCTGAAACTATTTCTGTTACCTCCAGGTTCATGTAGAGCTGCCTCGGGCTACAGTTGTTTAACCAGGCTGATGGCTAACAGCATGTGTGTGTTGCAGATGAGGTGCATCTGCTTTTTAATGTCCCCCCTGTCTTCTAAACACTCCACACACACCCAGTCTCTCTGTCTAGATGGTTATAAATGGCTGGGTGTGTTGTGCCTGCAAGCTGTCATTAGGAAGCCATTAGGAGCATGCAGGGGAAGGACAAAACGAGACCGAACAGAACAGAGGAGGAAACATGCATCGGAGATCATCTTAGATCAGCCACACCGCATCCTCCTCTTCTTCCTTTTTCCTCCTTCATCCTCTCACCCTGCAGCCGACTAGAGGTGCTTTGCTAATGGCTGCCACACCTCCTTTCAACTGCCCCAGGCCCCCAGCGCTGCCGTCAGACAGAAAAATATACAGGGAAGGGGGGTCCGTGGGTGACTGGATGGGGAGAGGGGAGTGAAGACAGATGAGGATAGAAATCTGGCACGGCGAAGGGATAGTGATGTTGGAAAGTGAAGAGAAAGAGGAAAAACTCGAGAAGAACAAGAGGGTTCGGAGGACAAAAAACAGTGCAAGAGTGGAAAATAAGAAAGAAAAACAGACATTCTCTGGGGCCTTTTGATTTCACAACTGCCCCCTTGTGTGACACAAAGCAGGAGATAGGAGGAGAAGAGAGAAAAATCAATAGTCTGACTTTTTTTTCCTACCTCCTCTTCAAGTTTCCCTTCATCTCTCTGCAACATACGGAGCCATCTCTCCCTCTTACTGGCTCTCGTGTACCATGGTTCATTTTTCTTCTTTTTTCGCTCCTCTGTTCGTCGGATATTGGGAGATAAAGTGGAAGGACAATAAACAGGTACAGTGAATCAGAGTAAAATAGGAAGAAGACGAAAACAGGGGGAGGGGGAGATAGAGGGAGAGAGAGAGAGAGGAGTAAATAAAAGCTTGTGAATAGCTGCTTGAAGCATAGACACAGGGTAACCTAGCAACCAGGAACAGCTATGCATTTCTTCTCTCTTTGTTTGATTTCCTTTAAAAGACTGAAAGAGGAAAATACACTTTGATTAGGAGAAGGGTACTGTGGTTTCATTCTCTATGGACCAGCAAAGGGACAACAACGAGGATTTAGTCATTCTTAGAAGGCTGAGCTATAGGGGGAAAGAAATAAGGGGAGGAGAAGGAAAGGCCTGGAAGTGGATAGTATACAGAAAAAGGACTAATGGGGAAAAAAAAAGGTAGACAAGTGATGAAAAGGGTTGGCCTGAAACCAGGACATGAGGACACACCCTGTTATGAGAGAGGATTTGGACCTGTCTTGGGATGATGTGAAGGCTGATGCAGAGCAAAGGAATGTAGGCCAGACAGGAAAGCAGAACATCTTGGAAGGAAGAGATGATGAAAACAGGGTGGAGGTGAAAGGAGAGTGAGAAATGCCAGCTGATGATCTTTGAGCAATCTGATCGAGCTCGATGCTCCAAAGCTCGATCCTTTTCGGACCAGGAGTAGCAGATAACACAGCCCACAGGGGGGAGGTGGGGGAGACGTGAAGGGGTCACATTGGAAAGAAGTTGTAAAGAAGGCAGAGTGGAGAAAAAAAAAAAACGCTGCAGGTGGGCTGGAGGTAAGAGTGACGGAGGGATGAGATGATGGTGTGAAGATGCAAGATTGAGGACGAAACAGAAAGGGAAAAAAAATTCACAAACGCTGCAAGGCCCTGATGACTTGCACCAGCCTCCCCCTTTCTGTCCCCTATCGGCGTCACTCTGATGCAGTCATTAACAACCAAAAATAGTTTCATTTGTCTTTCTATTCATTTTTCCATCTTGACAAAACCACTGCGTGACCAGCAAGGACAATGAGAATAAATGCCTGCGTGTGCATGTGCATGTTTCTGCAGTTTTGTTTTGCACGGAAAGGGATGTGTACATGCAGACGTCTAAATTTTGGCTTTTGTCACAATAGCAGTTTCTGCAATATAAACTGCAAGTGAGGGAAGTCATCTGGGACAACATGAACTCCGAGATCAGAGGAGAACCATCTGTATATATGAGCAAGCTTATGCATAATCACTTTGTGTGTTTAGGTATTCATCTCATATTGCATGAGGGAATAGTATAAGTGGAGGACTGTTTCCTGGAAGAACAATAGATAATAGGATCAGAAATATGCAGTAAACAGCAGTTAATAAACACAAAGGACTGTTTTTGGAAGAATTACAGAGAGTCAAAAATTATATAGCAAATACGGCTCACTATAAATAACACTTTATATCAACGACGCCCCCAAGTCATTGTTTAAAAACAGTATGTCATGTGTGGAAGAAGATGGTGAGTTGCAGTTGGCATAAACCAGAAGTAGACAGGAAGAGAAGGAAGGAGATCAAAGAAGAAGAGATTAGATCATATCTCAAAATTGACTTGGTGGTGCCACCCTTGACTTAAGATAATTAACATCTCTACCTGCAGACAGATGGAAGGAAAAAATGACTTGCCAGATGGATTTTCAGTGAAGCAGAATGAAAGGCAGTCAGCGGGTGCGTTGTGTGCACGCCTGTGAACGTACACCCAAACATCAATGTGTCAGTGAAATTGTCTGATTGAGAGCTATTTGTCAAAAAGAGCAAATAATGATAAACGGCAGCGCTACAACACAATAGAATGACAGGAAAACACAGAGCAGAAGGATTTTTATTCCTAAGAACAATGCACTTTATAGTTTATGAAAATATGTGAATACATTGATGAAACAAACACAAATTTGCTCCGGTAGTTCACACTTTCTAATTTAAAGCCATGTCATTTTACCTTGAACATGCAAACTGCTCTCAGATCAGTGAATTCAAAAGTTTTTTTTTTTAATTTCCCAAATATAGATAACCCTGGTGTTTAACTCTCTTCTCTCCTCCTAATTATACAAAAACAGTATTTTCAAAATTATGCCAAACACACTTTTGTTATCTGCCTCATCATGTGTCAGCAACAAGTTCATAATTCACAAACTGTCAGAGTGACAATATGCTGATGTGTTGATGTTTCGAGGCACAAAAAGAGAATGGAGATGAGAGTGGGGTGCATTCCTGCCTAATAGCCTTCCAGCCTGTCATCCCTTGTTCTTGTTTACTGTAAACACCCTCATGCCAATCACCCCATCTCTCTTTCCCTTTCAGTGTGACTCCGTGCCAGCATGTTGCCCTTGGCAAGTTTCAGACTTTGTGTTGAAGCATGCGCTTACATGCAGGAACATTTGTAAACGCACATGGACAGGTTTTACTCTTGTGCACTCACACACGCGCGCACACCCACGAAGACAATTTTCTTTTTTATCTCCAAATTATCCTGTTTCTTGAATTCGTGTAACAATGAGATGTTTTTGAGGCCGATGCAGGAACAAGAAGGTTCCATGATCTAATACGTGCCACAACCACTGCCAGCAGTAAGTCACCTAATCAGTGGCCCTGAGGACATAACCGGCCTGCCTGCCTGTCCTGCCATGAACCGAGTTCTCAACCTATCCTCCAGCTGCCTCACTAGTCCCACTGTGTGTGTGGAGGTGTTTTTAAGGTGTTTCTGTGCTGTCTTGGAGATTTTTAAGAGTTTCCTGACAGGCAGACCAAGCATGCTGGAGGGCATGGCAAAGAACGGATGCATTGTTTGACCAGGTGTGTATAAAGGTGTGTGTGTGTATGTGTGTGTGTAAGAGAGAAACATAAGAAAGGAGACAGGAAAAGAGAGAGAAGGAGACAGAGGGAGTTAGACAAGAGTGGAAAGACGAGTGTGACAGATTTCTCTGTGAGGCACACGGCTCTTCAGGCATCGGGATGGTGGTTGATCCAGCATGATGATGAACCATGATGGATCAACACAGGGCCCAGCAGCCGCTTGGGGCTGCTCTCACTAGAGCTGAGTGAAGGGAGGGGAAACAGCCCCCGGCTGCGAGTCGACACAGAGCCAAGATGGAGAGAGGACACTTGGGGCATTTGTTTATTTATTTCCTCCCATATGCTGTATCCTCTGCAATGCTACAGTGAGTCAGCTCAATGAGGCATAAGGTGAATTCTCCATCAACTCTCTGAGGATGGGTGGGCATTTCTGCCTCAAGTGCAGCTTACTCAACTTCCAGCATAGAAAGTGGCCCTTTGGAAGGTTTTGGATGGGAACAAAGCTTTTTTGGCATTTCACTTCAGGCTGGAGGATTTGAGTTGCTCTTTTTAGCCGCTGTCCAGTGCTCTCTGTACAATGCAGAGTGGAGAACAAAACAACAGAAGTCAAAACGTGCCACACTGATTTGTTTGACACAGTTTCAACATCACAGGAAATTCATCCGACAACAAACCTGAACCAAAGCTTGTGAAGCGAAGCTACATTGTGATGCACAGCACAAGAAACATCTGTGGGTTTTTTTTTTTGGAGGCCGCCTGTGGAACAGTGAGTTTCCCATCTCCACGTGTTCACACAGTTTTAATCTCTTATGTTAGGCTGTTTGTAGCCCTGAAAAAGAAAGAGTCCTCTAACGCCCACAACTTGATAAAACTGTAACAATGCCATCTCATTAACAAATGCCCTTCTTTGTGTTTGTTCATGCCATATGGAGAGTTCAGAGCCAGAAGGGTGAAAGAAGGTTTTGACTCAGTAGTATGACCTTCTCAATGAAATTTAATTTCAAATCTTACTTTTTATTTGTGCTAGAAGGTTCACTTGTTCATAATAGCATGGACAACAAAGGCCAGTAGAAGGGTTGCAAAGGCAGGATTAGACACATGGGTGTACTCACACCTGGCAGTTGCCTATGATGAGTATTTACATAAGCATCATGCTCAAGGACAAGGGGCATCTACCTCTCAGTCCATCTGTGTGCAGATTTTTGTAGTTAAACAAATAAATGCAAAATGTTTAACTACAAAAATGTCATGACTTTCGTCACTTTAAAGGGGTCGCACCTATTATTTTGCATGTTTTGGACAATTATGCAAATCCGGCATGGTTCACTTCACTGCTAATGAGTTTTTAATGCATATTAAGTCTTTAGACTGATTTCTTTTACTTACAGGCTACATTACATCCACGACTGTTTTTTATGACTTCACATTGTAGATTTACTCTGGTCACTGACCTCCAAAACTTAAGATTCTGCTTCCAAACAGCAATATTTCCTATGAAAGAAGTGATCACACACTGCTCATGTTTTTCACATTGTGAATGTTTTTGCTTCAAAATTGATTTTCTGACAGCATTGCCTCTGAATGCAATACTTTTTGGAAGCTGGCTCTTAAAACTTGGATGTTGAAATATGCTTCGAGCAAAGGAACGCAAAGAATTCATCTGATAACCAACGTGCTTTGCCTATTGGATGGATTATGAGCTGTAATTTGATTATTAAAAAAACTTGAGCACTTCTTGAAGGAATATTTTTCCAAATTTCGTCCTCCCCTCTAAAAGTTCTGACTTTTCTTGTCCCTGCTTTTAAACACAGGCCTAAAATTTAAAATAAAAATCTTAAGACTACCACACATATAATCAAATCCCATCAACAAATATAACGTACCTGGCACAGTTAACAGCTAAACTAACTACTGTGACAGTTATGATTCATTTGTTGCCTAATACACCATGGATCCACCCTGCCTCATTATATCACCATTCCCTACTGAACTTAAAGGGACGGTTCACCTCAAAATCAAAAATACATACTTTCCTCTTTCCTGTTGTGCTATTAATACACTCAGATGTAAGTTGCTGAGTTTTAGAGATAGCAGCCCTAGAGACGTCTGCATTTCACAATTGAACCAGATTGCACTCTGCTTGTGGTGCTCAAATTGCCAAAAAATGTGTCTGAAAATCTGAGCAACCTTAGCTACCGAAGCTTGCTGATGCTACACCTCAACAGAGAAGAAAACCATTAGTGTTTCCATGCAGCTCGGCTTGCGAGTAAAAACAGTCCCTACTCTGTGCATTAGCTTTAGTTTTCAGGCCAAGATTTCTGTTGTGGAGTTTTTAAAATATATTTCTGGTGCTTTAAGCACCACGAGCCCAGTGCTGGATAGTTCTGTTTTATTTGAGAAAATACAGACAACTCAACGATTGATATCTTCAAACTTGGCAACTCAAACAATCTAGACCGATAAAAAGCACTACAGGTGAGAACAGAGGTATATATTTCAGATTATGGGGTGAACTGTTGATTTAAGACAATGGAGGAAGCCTATCATCTTTACTGAAAAAGATGTGCTGTTCCCTTGAGAATGTTAAATTTCATCTTGTAATCACAAAAACCTCACACACTGCATGAATCTTGGAGGCAAGACAACTCTCAGATCTGAAGCAGAAAGCTGCAAACGGCGTACGGCCTCTGTAGAAACACTTTGAAAGGAATTTATGGCAGGAAAATTAATTCCCAATGCCGGAATCAAATTAGTGTGTGTCCAATCACAATCTGAATGGAAATACACACCAATTTTGACGAGAAAGCCACATGGAAATAAAATGTAAAATAAGTACGGAGGGCATCTTGTCATTGTTACACAGCAGATGTAGGGATGTAACTGCTCTGTGACGGGAAAAACAGTAACATTTTTAAATAGCCTCTGCTACTTTTATCTGTGCATGAACTGTATGTACTGTAAGCATGTGTGTGTGTGTGTGTGTGTGTGTGTGTGTGCATTCGAAAGGGAGGCAGCGCTTATGAGCGTGAGCTTTTACATATGTGTGTCTAATGAACAGTAATTTCATTTAGAAAGCAGTTAGATGGGCGGTGCAATCAGGCATCCCATTTCAAGACTCTATCCCCCGAGGTCGCACACATACACTGATACAGACACACACACCCACACCCACACACACACACACACATCAACGCACAGCCACTTCATGACTCTAAACGCGTACAGAATAAATGTCTCCTGGCTGCTATCTAGCTATCTAATTATTCCTTTTTTCATTAAATGGGTAAATCAGATTCTAATTAGCTAGGCTGTCATTCAGTGGCCGGGGAGCTAGAGATGGTGAACACATATTGGACAGTCTTACTCTAAGTGTGTGTGTGTGTGTGTGTATGTGTAAAGGTGTGTGCGTGTGTGTAGGAGTGTGTGCGTGTGTGATAGCACATGCTCTTCTCTCTGTCCCTTGGGCAAGGTAGAGGTCTCCGGTAATTACTTTTGTTGCACCAGGAAAGGATGTCGGTAGAGAGCAGGAAGGTTGCCAGCAAGAACCAATCAGGTGTTAGACCTCTGATTAAAGCTTCTTCAGACGTATCAATATGCACAGTTTGGAAGGCAGACTTTGAATACATGTTGAATCATTTAAGCTCTTTCCTCATTCAGAAAAATAATAATGCACATGTGCATAACAGCCAAAAATCAACATCGGGATCCAGATCACCTCGCGGCAACTGAGTGCAAAAAGTGCACATTTCATTGTGTGTGAAATGCTGAAATTTCTGAATATCTTCTCCCATTTGCTCTGCTTTGTATTACATGTTTTATCAGTGAGTAAAGGAGCCATCAACTGAAATAAAGCATAGAAAAGGGTTTTGTAGAATTAACCATGGCTCCTCTGACTAATTGGCCCTCAAGAGACTCACAAGGAGGACACTTTCTTCTCATTCCTGTCCTGCAGCCGGACCACTTCCCTCTCTCTCTCTCTCTCTCTCTCTCTCTCTCTCTCTCTCTTTGCATCTCACTCCAAATGGGAACACGGTATGCTAGACTTTGGCCATTAAGGGCATGCGATTTGCGTACATGTAACTTTTTAAGAGGCTGCTTCAGGGTATTTATGTGTGACAGCATTCCCTGTCTGATTGGACGCAGCTCTGCTGTTTGTCCAGACCCCGTTTGAATTAGTCGAATTGATGTAAAACACTCCAGAAATTACTATCTCTCTCCCAGATAAGATAAACATCAACTCATCAGGAATTCCAGCCCGGCACGATAGAACAAGCCTGCCAAAGTTTCCCATCACCAAACCTTGAGTAGAATGTCAATGTCCTTTACTACTGATTCTGATTCTAATCCTAACACGCCTCTGCGCTCTAGGGACGTACTAAAGATTTGTTTGGGAGGCTTTTGAAATTTGCAGGACCTTTGCATTTGGCCCCTTGTTTTATGCCTGCTTGGTGTTCCAAGTTTTAATTGCAATGGGAAAAGACAGAGAAAGGACCCGTGCTTTTTCTATGTGTGCGTATGCGTATTCTATGTGTCCAAATGTGTGTGTGTGACATTGTCTCTTAAAGCTGGTGGGAATTTGGTTTTGGTTCTAATCGAGAACAAAAACATTCCTGCATAATGTTCAGTTCTGAGCATCACCACTCGATGTTCCTATTCACACACACACACACACACGTTTGAACACACGCACACACACTTCAGGGAGCAAATGGGACAGGAGGTGGGAGAGAGTTTGTATGGGTTCATGGCCTGTCCTCTGAAGTTTGTTTATATAAAAATAAAATATATATCCAAACTGGTTGGTTATTGTTTCAAACACTTACAATAAACCATGTTAATGTTTTCCCATCAAGTGACCTCTTGTGGTCGTGTAAAACTTGAAGAAACACAAAGACGAGGGGAGTGAGTTACAGCAGTGCTAAATGTTCTCAAGACAACGCTAAAGTAACAAGACTGCATTTAAAGAGCAATATTCCACCTTAATGGACAAAGTGCTTCACATCATTCATTCATACACAGATGAAGACACACTAACCTGCCTTTTGGGAGCATTTTAGTGATCATTGTCTTGCTAAAGGAAGTTCTGACACATGGACATGAGGAGCACAGGATCAAACCCGCGATCCCTGGAATAATGGACGACTACATCCTCAACCACAGCTGTCACTAAGGCCCTCATATGTCTGGCTGCACAGTCTCACACTTAAACACATATTCTGTCTCAGCAGTTAACATTAGTCTCTCACAATTGTGACCACAGCTGTTGACTAAATTTAACTCTAAGCCAATAATGCACAATCTATTGTAAACGCCAATCAACATTTATGACAAATCCCTCCTCAGATGCCTGTTTTTGCATGGCGTATGTAAAATGCTGAGGCAAAAAGCATTATAAACGCTATTTTCAGGGAATTTAAACCATGCCTACACCATAGTGGTGGCAAATCAGTTATATGAATAAATTTTGTACAATGTCATAAAGGTCTTCTTACAAGGCAAAGTCAAGTCGCAGTTTTTGCCAATAACACATGAGGACTTCCTGCTTTATTTAAATAAAAACATCAGGTCTCTTCTCACCAACAGGGGAACAAACATGAAAAACTAGTAAATTAAATTGGTGCTCAAAGGCTCGTGCTTCTTGTTGGAGGGATGCTGACAATAACATTCATAAAAACTGGCACCATTCTTTGAAGAAATGACAATTTACAATGTATTCCAGTTTCAAATGCCTGCTTCAGCTTCTGACAGTGTGGCTTTGCCTGTACTTGCACCGAACAAAACACAAAATTCGTCTTTGACCTAGACAGATTGTGTTCGGATTGCAGCACCTACACCCTGCACACGGCTGTATATATACTCTGGCTGCGTGTTTGAATAGAGGAAACTGTATCTGTGCAGTATAGCCCTTGACCACAATCCAGCACAAAGTCTGCTTATGATTCAAAGCCTCCTGGGAAGAAAGGAATTAACAAGAAATACAGAGTGTTGCAGAAGAGTGCAATGGTGATTTTGAAAAGTGCTCAAGGAATGAGTCATTATGTAAATGGCTACATTTAAAAATATTTGTTCACTTGTTCAAACGGCGATTTCGCTTCAAAGCTGAAGTCTTAAGAGTATTTAGTAATGATCGTTTCTTCCTCACATGCTGTTTGAGTGCTAAACAAAGAAAAAAAAACTTCTGCAGTTCTTGTCGCTCACTTTTCACACAGATGACATCACTGCTTAAGATGTCCTACTTTATGCATGTTAAGACTGTATATATAATCATTTTACAGAGAGAAGCAGCAAAAGGTGCGGGAGATGTAGCTGCATCTTTTGTCTTATCTCTTTTTTTATTCATTTTTGGTGATTATTCTCTGAAACAATCTTCTGATATAAAAAATGAAAATTCACTTTCCTTCCTTCCACCCTTGTTTATTTCTCGTTTCCTTTTCTTTCAGCTCTGTGTGGGTGTTCTGATAGTCAGGCCAGCCAACCACATCTGGGCGCTGTTTGAAAGTACACAGTTGTTTCGGCAATTAGGCTTTAAAACAAATAGAGTACCTTTGGTTTATGCTTACCAGGCTCCATATTATAAATACCAGTGCACACATGCATAAAACCCTTTGTCTCACCATGCAGGTCACATGCAGACACACATACATGCATGCATGCAAATGCACCAATGACAGTCAGTTTATGTTTGCTCACCATATTTTATAACCAATTATGTAAAATGGAAAGCATGTCTCACTGACACTCAGTTATGGCAGGTAATCTTTGGCTTTATAGGATGCACAGAGGCTTACAGATGAGCTTAGAGTGTTGTCGATCGGGGGACGTGCAATTATAAGATTTTTTGTATCCTTCTCACACACACTCATTCACTGTACTTGCTGTGTGGATGCGTGTATTTCCGGATGTGTGTGTGTGTGTGTGTGTGTGTGTCTGTGTGCGATGCCAGATAGACCTTTGCAGTGTACAGTAAAAATTCATCAGTTTTGGACTCACACATCAATCACAGCAGATTAGCTGACACCTCTCCTACCCACACTGCTCTGCTCCCTGCCTGCAGGCCCTGACTGATAGGTGGGTGCTAGAAAAACAACACACACTCTCGCCCGACAGCA
The DNA here is from genome assembly GCA_029814765.1 of Acanthurus leucopareius. NCBI lineage: Eukaryota > Metazoa > Chordata > Actinopteri > Acanthuriformes > Acanthuridae > Acanthurus > Acanthurus leucopareius. The sequence goes on from JAQMCX010000048.1 coordinate 6,363,238, forward strand.
AACAGAAATACAAGGTCTCTCACTCGCGTTCGTGTCGGCACGCATGCACACATACACTCAGACTCCCAGGCACACATATGCATCCTCCTTCCTCTCTCGTTTTCTTTTTTCTTTGTCTTTCTTTGCCTCTCACTAACTCAATTTTTTTTGCCCACTCACTGGATTAGTTTATTTCATGTATACAATTTCTTGTGGCTGGCTTGTGTGTGTGTGTGTGTGTACGTGTGTAAAATTTCACTGATTGTCATGTCTCTCCGTGGTGGCTCATCGCCCACTGGGCTCAGTATCAGGCTGATCAAATGCTCAGCACTCTGTCTGCCTGATCACACAGGCACACGAGCGGATCCTCGATGATAGGAGCTCCAGATTACAGTCTGCTCTGGACCACCGCCCAATTCAGGCCCGAGGCTCTGCCCAGCTGGAACTGATGGATAGATGGATTGGTAGAAGATAGATATGAATGCTGGCAGTATCATTGGCTCTAAAAATAGACCAATATAAATTTGTGGGATGATAAGGATATTTAGGCTCAGTATTCTCTTGACCTGCTTCAAGAGATGTTGTCCCGGTTGTCATTGCTGAAGGATTAATCATAATGGACGTGCACTGTGGAATCACACTCTACTGTTTTGGGTTTTTTTAAGACATGTAGGAGGAGAGCTGGAAGCGCTGTGAATGATAAAGGAGATTCAGTGATCATAAAAGATATTCCAGCAGATTTTTACTTCAGTGCCACCATGTTCAGAGCTTCAAAAATTCATCAAGTCACTGAACATTTCTTATCATAAAAACGCTCAGTCACTGATCTTAAAACTTTTAACAAACTCTATTTTTTTGTTGTTGTTTTTGTTTCCCTCAAGATTCCTCTCTTTTTCTCCCTTTATGTTCTTGAAGTGGTGTCATAAAGCCAAGGCATTTGTCTTTACCTCATCTACACCCCTTTAAGTGAATCTAAATGTCTGCTTGTGTCCACTTGTGTCTTTGCATGACTGACTCTGCGCCTTCCAAGTACATCTTAGGGCCAATGAAAGAGGGGCTCACTGGACTTTTTTTTTTTAAAAAAAAGCATTATCACTGAGTTAAAATCATGATTGCTTCTCTTCGCTGCTGAGAAAGTTCAGATTTTTGAGATTCATGGTTTTTCTCTAGACAGCAGCTGGCACACACACATGCTTGAGCAATTGCAGCATTTGAGCTGTAATAGGCCCAGTGAGGAGTGATATGGATGACAGGTACTGTGAGGGAACTGTCACTGCGAACATGACAGGTCTTCTCCACAGCAGTCGTATGGATGCGAGTGCCAGGGCTTATGTTTATAGGATGTTTATGGAACACGATCAAAAATCAAATTTCCTCATTAAAGGCTGAAGTGCGAGCTGACTAATCATCTCTGCAGGAAACGCGATGAAAAGAGAATCACATGGAAATGCTGAGAGATATCGAATATTGCAATAATGAGAACCACCTGCTAAGCTCCGCAAGACCCTGCGGTGGAAACGAGGCCAATCATATGGTAATATCCCTGCTCGGTGTGTCGTCTTCAGTAGCTTGAATCATATACTTCTGAAAAAATATAAGCTTTCAAGCACACACACTCCTATGTACAGACCTGTAGATTGTACATGCTATTTTGTCTGACGTGGTTCAGCAGACCAGTAATATCAGCCCATGGGACCAGCTAAAAAATTGGCAGACCACACAGGGTGAGGATATGTGTCAGCACTGTATTACTGTGTGTGTGTGTGAGAGTTTGTGCATTTTTGTGAGACTACACCCTGCCTTTTCTTGATTAATGGAGTGTGAAGGGATTATGCTGATTCAGTTCATAACTGGGGCACAGTGACACAGTCATTACACAGGTGAGTGTGAGAATGTGAGTGCGTGTGTGTGTGTGTGTGTGTGTGTGTGTGTGCATGTGCGTGTCCTTGCACGGCTGTTTTTTTTCTCACACACACACACACATAGGCAGGTGAATGGAGATGGCGAAGCAGTGAAAACGTCCCAGTCCTTTTGTCCTCTGTGCCAAAGGCAAACATGGCAGAGAGCTCGCACTAATCCCCTCCTCTAGCCTTATCTAAACTACACCTGAAAGCAAAGGAGAGGGGAGAAGACAGGGAGGTGGGGAGACGGGAGAACGAGGTGTGAACAGAGAGATAAAGAGAAGAGTTATGCGGAAAAGTGAAATGGGACAGATGAAGAACGAGTACAGGAAAGATGGAAGGAAGAGTGGAATGACATGCTGATAGGAAATGATAGGAGATATAAGAGGTGTGAAGATGAGTATGACACAAAAGAGGAGAGTCAGCATGTGAAAGAAAGAGGGATCGAAATAACAGCAGAGTACATGGCGTAAAGAGAATAACAGAGAGCTTAGTGATAGTTATACTAGGTGTTATCAGGCATGAGAATCTGTGAGTAATGAAATATCCACTAAGATGTTTTTTTTTTTTGTCTGACTGTCCTGATAGTGTTTCTGAGGGAACTTTATTACACATCATCAGTTTGGCAGGCTAGCAAATTAAAACAAAACAAATTTAGACAAGCGTCCTTATCTGGATATTAAGACGATGGAGAAAGACAATGTCAGTTCCATATATTGTTGCTACTCTGGTTAATCTCAATTATCTCACAACGTTACATCATCCCTGGCAAAATATGTAAAAGGCGAAGGCAGCCAATGGGAACACAATCCTTAACACTAACTATAACTGTCCACATCTTTTATTGCAATCATGAAAATAGAGCCGACCTTTTTACCAAAGAAGACTGTCCACCCTAACACACACCAGAGTAATCACAATAGAAAGAGCACTGGGGTTTTTTGTTGTGTATAATGTTGTCAAAGGGCATAGCGTATCAGCTGGCATTTACCAAAACAAGTTCATATGAGCGTGTGTTGAATATGAAAACTTTGCAGCCCAACTGAAAAAAACAGACATGAGAGGCTGATTAATTTTTATGTGACATCACCTTTAATCCACCCACACCACTTAATTCACCCCAGTGAGAGGAGCGCAGACAAAAAAAAAAAACACAAATACACAGACGTCTAATATGAAATAACAAAAACAGCCCTATTTTTGCCTGAACATTGGACCCAAATTGCTCATAGAAAGGAGCTGAATGAGGAAAGCGATTCCTTCACCATATTGGTTTTCATTGAGATAAATTATCATACTGATAATCCTGCGCCATTATGTTTACCAGCACTGCTGCCAAGCATAAGAATGTTAACACAGGATTGAACAGGTTTTATTCTTGTGAATCAACAGAGTACGAAGATGTGAGTCAGTAAAGGAGGCTGGGTAAACAACAGATTTCTTGCCAATTTCTTGAATCAGTTAAGTGTAACATCTCCTTTTGTTTGAGAGATGCTATGATGTGTGATTTTCTCAGCTGCTGTGATGAGGCTTCAGTGGAATGCTAAAGCAGTCATGTCGTACAGTGTAGAAATCTGACAACATTATTGATGTTTTCAGCCTGATTTATGTGACGATGTAGGGCTTTACCTGACTCTCAGCTTGTACTGTTTTGTCATTTAACATGCTAACTTGCTAGCCTCTGACACAGACACAATAGGCTAAAGGACTATTACATTGTTTTCCTAAAGGGTGCTAAAAGCTAAGGAGTAGCATAGGATGGACAGAGTGGCAGTAAAAGGCAAAAGATAAGGTGGATTGGTTGTATTGGAAGAACACAAAGGATATTTGTCTCTCTTCCTCTCCTCTCTTCACTTCTGTCGCTCTCATGTTCATCCACTCATCCCTGTGTGTGTGAGTGTGTGTTCACTCTATGGGAGCTGAATGCCAGTTGCAAGTGTGAAAAACAGGAGCTGTGTCATTGGCCTTTTACACAGATCAACACCTGCACACGCCCCACAAACCAGGCATGTGGAAGACAGACAGACACCCTCTCTCACAAACACTCCAAGTGTTTATGTGGAATCCAATAAAGATGGCCCCAGCTGTCCGTCTGTCCTCTCTCCAAGTCCCCACACCAATAATCACACAACTCTCCTTTTTTTTTCCCCCTTTCATAGTCCCAAAATGTTAGTGCTCTCAGGATGTGTGTCTGCGTAATTGACAGTATTCCTTCTGGACGTGCTTCTGTTTATTCAAGAAAATATTCCCATCCCCTTCTGCTTGGCAGATAAAATGGGCAAATGCTTGATGTGTTGTGTTGTGTTGTGTTGAGGAAAGAAAACGAAGAAAGTTCATGACACGACCAAAAAGTCCGTTCTTTTTTAACAAGCAAACCAACAAACTGCATCTTTTAATGTGCCAGCCTGTCTCTTTAACTAATCTTCTGGTGCGCCTACTGTTTTGGTGTCAAAGTGTAAATTATGTCCAGCAAACGGGACTTGGCTTCAGACGAAACATGTCATGGTGGGTGTGTGGGCTGAAGGCATTTATCTTATACCTCTGGATATCTTGTCATCTGCATGTTTATGTGTGTGTGTGTGTGTGTGCATACATTTAGTCTTTTTTTTTTAGTGTGTGTTCACATGCACGTTGGTGTGTTTGTGTGTGTGTGTGTGTGTGTGTGTGTGTGTGTGCATGATGAAGTGCCAGGCAATGAGTTGATTGGCCATATGTCTGCACAAATGAGCTCTTTATTTAATAAGGCCGGTGAACTAAATTGTCATTACTGTCAACATTTAACTGTGGTCCTCCCTGCCAGATGGTATTTGGTGATATATCACAGCGATGAGCCCTCTCAGATTACTCTTTACTCATTACATGATGAATCCATCCCAGATTGGAAAATGGTCCAGTTTTCAGTCAGATTATCCTGAAGTACTCTTGAGTTATCTTCACTATGCACTCAGTTTTTTCCCTGAAATGACTCCTGAATTGCTCTTCAGATATTATAGTAATCTTACAGTTTCTTCAGCATCTGAATTCTTGCTTTATCCCAGACTGTTTGAAGCCGACTCATTATTGTACGATCATACAGTATCATTCTGCACTGTTACATTTTATTTTTTAAATTAAAAAAAGCTGATGATAATAAAACCCAGTGACCTTATGGGATTACAGGTAGTTATTGTTAAAAGGTGGAGGAAGTGTTAGAGAGAAGTCGGACAGTGCCTGAAGTTGAGACTCACACTCAGGTGAACAGAGGGAATGGACAGACAGATACAGTGTGTAGAAAGAAAAGTCAGTTTCTGAGAAACAGAAGAAAAGATGGATTGAAGAACAGAATAATGTGTGTGTAGTGAGCTGGTCAGGTATATCTCAATGTCTGGCTGAAAGCATTTACCTGTCACTTTGGCAGGGAGTGTGTGTGTGTGTGTGTATGTGTGTGTTCATGCTTATCATATGCAGGACACGAACACAACTGTACTGTATTACAGTGTTTGGCTTTACTTGTTCATCTCTTTTTCGAATACCCTGATTTAAAGTCTTACACTCACAGTCTGCCTATGACTTAGTGATTTGGCTCTGGATAAAAAGTTGACTTGACTTAACTTATCATTTCTTTCTATCTGTGTCCTGTCTGTACTCCCCTGTGCAATGCATTTTGGCAATACTCTTAGCCAACGGTTGAGCCATTAAAGCTTCGCTCAGTACAACAGAATTGAGTGCATGAAGCGAAAGGAAAAGACTCAAACTCTGCTACTTTTCTTGCTGTCAAGGCAGTACTTCAGTTGCTTATTACCCTGCCAGAGAAATTTATTCTCCGATTTTTGCTTTGGATCAATGTGAGGTTTTAAAAAGATATAACTACAAAAAAAAAAAAATCCTCTCTGTGAGAGCGGAAAAGTGAAAGGAAGTCATCTAATAAACCATGCCCGAGTCATAACAAATTCAACCACAAAGTAGGAATCAGTTGTGTCTGAAGTGGAGACGTGCTGTGGGCTTGGCAGTTTGGCATTGTGTGCTTTTAATGCAGCATGTTGAGAAACACACTCAAGAGACAAGACAAGAGTGCTCGCTCGCTGTGGATGCAGTTTGTGTTATTTTGCCATTCAATTCGTTTACATCTCTTCTTTTCATTTGATGCTTCGTGTCTGCTCTTTGTCCGCTCTTAATGGGATGATGTGTAGTAAGTGTGCACAAAGTTTCCATTCATTTGGTGCTGTTTGAGAAAATTGGAAACTTTTTTTGTTTTTTCTCTGTTTTTAAATCTCTCTCTCTCTCTCCCTCTCTCTCTCTCTCTGTCTGTCTCTCCCTGATGGGGGTTAAGTGTTCAGGTTAATTGCAGCCCTAAGTGGAGCCTCCACTACAGCTAAAGAGGGAATTTTCACACCATCCTTAATGTCCTTTTTTTTTTGCCTCTTACGCCATCGTCTGTCCTCTATTGTTTCAAAGCGACCCTTTGGGAAATACAGTGGGCCACTTCACTTCTCTGTCTGCTCCTGTCTCACTGTGTCTCTCTCTTGCAAAAGCTTTTCACTTGCTATGATACACGTTTGAATATTTCTCAAATAGTCACCAGCTTTAGAAAACAAAGTTGCACACGGAGCTGTCTCTGCACTGCTGTTAACAGTGCTTTGAACCTGAGCATGAGAGTAAAATCTTCATTGCTTACTGTAAGATGTTCAAGGTGCATCACCTAACAACAGCTCTTTCTCTCCCTCCTTGATGTCTGCGCCTCTTGTTTCTTGCCTCTCATCTGTCATCCATCGTGCGCTGCCAAAAGACAGCCAGGAGGCAGGGAACAGGAGCAGGGGTAATAACAGGGAGGAAAGGAAGGAAGGAAGGAAGGAAGGAGGGAAGGGGAGAAAGAAAGAGAGGAAAGAGGGAGCACAGTGTGTAATAATCCTGCGATAGAAGGGAGCTGGGAAAAGCAGCGAGCAGTGCTTTTCACCTGCTGTGCTGAGGCCATTCAGAGAGTTCAGGTGTAGTTTTAGATGCTCCTAAATTTTGAATTATGGCGGAAAAAGAACATCATATATAATTAATATCTGTGTTTTATTTTAGGTTAATGGAATTTTGCTCTGATCCGGTTTTAGTGCAACCGCGCTGTAAAACTGGATGCCTCCCTTGAGTATTGGTGCATGTACAATAGATACACACTGTGTTTTACTTTTGTTCTCCTCTCTGTAGGAAAGTATTTTAGTACAACAGAGTTTTTTGATGAAAACATTTATATACACTGAACGTAGAGATTTCAGTTTTTTCAGATTTCAGTCATGTCAGTGTTGCTAGGCAGATTGAAAACCCTTCATGCGTTTTTTGGAGTGTATAGAGCGTGTGTCTGCGGTCAGATCTCGGTCAATTTTAGAGATCAACAGCTACTGAAGAGGTTATGCCGGTTTCTCATTCAATGATTGGTCACACTGTCTAAAAAAAGAGGTCAGTAAAGTTTAGCCCCGCCTTTACACAGGCTTTGTTTATTACACTGCACAAACAGCATGGGTTTAATGTTGCCTCATGGTGTGATGTTTGATAGCATGCATATATTATGGAACATAAGAGGCATTGCAGCCGTGATGTGTTACACAACAGCTTACAGTGTTATGTATGACATACCTGTCAGGCAGCACTTTCGAAACAACAACAAGCAAAGAACACAGCAATAATATTTATTTTCCTTCTGTGGCAAAAGGTGGCTAAGAGGTTCAGAGGGTCATGAGCACCCGCTCTTTTTCAGGACATTTTCGACTGCTGTTCTTTATCTTCGAATTGGCTGCTAACTGCTGCTAGCCTTTTTAACTTAGCAAAGAAAAATTGAAACAACATGTTAACACCTCTGGCTCAGTTTTGAACACAGCGATTTAGTCCTGTTACTTGCTTGCCTTGCCAGCTCCAACAATCACCCCCCCTGATTCTGCCCTTGTAACTTTTATACAGAACACTGAGGCGCAGTAACAGTGCAATATTCCAGGCCTTCAACAGGCTGTGTAATAGAGCAACCCCCCCTCATCCCCCACCCCCACCCCTCCTCCAATTTCTTTTCCTCTGTCACTGCTTACTGTCATTCTACCTCTCTGTCTGTTGGTCTTTATTTGCCTTTGTTTTTAACTCCATCTCCGCACTGACTTCCTCTCCCTCTTTCTCCGCTCTAATTCTATTCATGAGAGGTGCACACTCCATCATTCTGTCTCCCTGTATCTCTGTCTGCCCTTCATTTTCTCTACACCTTCCTGCACCGGAGCAGGAGGGAGGGAGGGAGGGAGGGAGGGAGAAAGAGAGAGAGAGAGAGAGAGAGAGAGAGAGAAAGAGATGGACAGATTAGGTGACAGTGATAAGCGATCGATCTCAAGGCCAAACAGCCCAGGGAGGATCCCCCTCCCTCCGTTTCTCCCCTCCATCTTCCCCCCTCACCTCCACTCTATTCTTCTATATTCCACTCTCCGCTCCTCTGCTCCTCTTCCCCTCTTCCCCTCTTCCCTCTCTTCTTTCCCTCTAACCTTTGTTCCCCTCAAACTGACAAGGGTTCATTAAGGATCCACTTTGTGTGTATAAGTGCATGTAAGTGTGTGCGTCTGCGTGTGTATGTGTGCACACACTTTTGCCTGTCTGCCTAGTTGATAAGTCATGAAGGATAGCTCCCTGAGGTGCCCCTAAAGAGCTTTTAGTGGCTTTCGATCACGCACACACACACGCAAACACACACACACAAATGCATACACACACATGCATAGGCTTCATTAGACTTTTTTTTACAAGCACAAAGCACTTGGTTGGTGATTGTTGGATGCTCTTTCATACATGTTGGCTCATGTTCGTATTTTAATTCTGCACAGTCTTGCTTTTCCACTCGAACCCATGAGTGCATCGAGGAACACCACAGAGGCCGTCACGCCCACCTCCCATCATCCCCGTGCGCCTCAGAATGTGCCCGCCACAGCATATTGCCCTAACGAGGTTGTCTATTGATCAAGTGATGCTCTTTGTTCTGGACGCCTAAATGGACCTTCAGCCACTCTCACCAGGCCTTTATGGGAGCTGTTATGGCTCTGGCCTGATTACAATGGAAGCACTTAAAATGCTCAACGCCTGATGTTTTATGCAAGAGCACGCTCCAGCTCCAGAAGTGTACGTCTGCTATATTACAGCGTTCCCTAAGTGTGTGCATTTCAGCGTGTTTTTCCTCACGCCGCTTCTTGGTGGTTGGCCATCAGTTTGTTTTTAATGGGAGTATTTGTTTAGCGTACAATGTGATGATGAAAGTCTGAGAAGCTCATTTGGACGTAGGTATATAAACACAATTTCTGCTGATTGACTCAGCCCCTTGCTCTTCTGTGCATGTTTGACTTCTTGTTTGCGCAGCGTATGCGTGTTATTTTTGTGCGCGTGTGGGTTTGTGTACGTGCACGCATGTTTGGATGTGTTTGTGTGTCCTCCTGTGTGCTGGTTTAATTTAACGCCAACCAACTGTGACCGTGATGCATGTAGAAATATTACCCACAATCCCCTGCGCTAAATCCCCAGGTTTCCCCTCCCCACACCGTCCCCATCACCTCCCTACCCACGCAGCATCCCCACGATAAATAAGCGTTTCCAGCCAATCACTCCCTCCGCTGTTTATTCATGATGCATCCACTTCAAAATATTCCACCATTCATCGGGAAATAAATCGAGCCAGGGCTGATGAATAATGAAAGTGTCTGTGATGTTATACGTGTGTGGTGTGTGTGTGTGTGTGTGTTTGCCTGTGTCTAAAGGACCATCTGCAACATCAGCCAGTGAGTTTAACAGCAGCTTCAACTTTTGTAGTATTCTGTGATTATTTCGGTTTGTTCCAAGTATTACTTTGATCCCTTGTCATCTGTCAAATTTGCTTAAAGCGGATGTGCAAGTGCTCACTGCAGCTCAACAGATGCCTCCTCTCTCTGCCTCACACTCTCTCTGTTTCCATAAGTTTATGTTTCACATGAGTCGACAGTAAAAAAAACAGCAAGTCTGCTATCTAAACCATCTCTTGTATATGTCTCATGCTGCATGATGATTTGCTGAACTGCAGAGATGGCCAATTAGATAATGACATATGAGTCTCATTCTAATTCTAATATACTTTGATAGTCTTCATCCCTTCTTTTCTTTCGTCTGTTACCTTGAGACCTTCTCATTTCTTTAAATAATCATGTTTCCTCTGCTTGCAAACCTGATATTCTTTGAAATATTGTGTTTCTTTTGCTGTCAGAAACAAGTTTGTCTTGGATCAAGTCATCTTTTTCTTCTCTTTCTTATCTTGATCTATCGTTTTTTGCTCACTCCCTTCCACACTGCCTGATGTTTCTTTTTCCCGTAACAGAAACAAAAGGTCAGCAGTAGATATGTGAATTTTAAGTTTTATCTTTTGTTTGAAAAAGGACGACTTCATGGTGGAAAAACGAGAAGATACGTCTGGATCAGTTCACAGCTGTGTGATGTCAGAAAGTGTGAAAAACATAGGTGAGGGCGTGAGGAGGGATTAGTGTATGAAGTGATTTGTTTGAATTGATCCCTAACACCTGCAGGAGGTTTCAGCCAACCTAACTAATCCTGCTCTGCTGACTAGATATGGACCAACTCCTCACTTATCCACGCAAACACACACACACACACATGCACACACACTCACACAGACAGACTTGACTAATGCTTCAACTGGGACATCTCACGCAAGCAACTGTGTGTCTGCATGTGTGTCCGTGATGAAGGGGCCCCTGCTGTGCCCTGATGGGGACATCAATACCAGGCGGTTTAGGCTTTCGACACACTTGCATCAGAGTGTGGAGAGGGAGCAGCAGGTGGAGCGAGACGGGCACAAAATGGAGGACAGGCAGAGGGGAGAATGGTGGACGGGACCTTTAAATGTAAATATAAAAAACATGGCCTCAGTAAACTTGTGAGAAAGTTTAAAAAAACGCTTTTCAACAGACAGTTTACATTATCTCAGTGTTGCAACCAAAGAATGTGAAATCAATTCTGCCAAAAACTATCAAAGATTGTTGCAATAATACACCATATGTAACATATGGTCCCAGTTTTAGACGCTAAGTAATAATTGGACTCCCTTTTATAATACCGACTGATAGTAATTCTATTTTATGAGGTCTTGCAGAACGCAGCCGTGGTATGTGGTGAACGTACAGCACGCTGTGGTGAAGCAGGAGGCCCCGACAGCAAGCTCAGGTCAGGCGATGAGATGAAGGAGACAGCTGGGGAGGAGTGTATGTTCAGGGATGGATGGACGCAAGGATGGAAGGCATTCTCCAACTGTGCTAACTTTAGACCACACATGTCGCTAAACCTCCTCAAACCTGTCCACAGCGTGTCACCACTTGCTTCCACAAAAACCCCTTTGTGTGCGTGGGTGTGTGTGTGCGTGCGTGCGTGTGTGTGTTGGTAGGTGCGTATATTGGGGGAGCATTTCTCTGTTTGCCCAAACCAACGAGATTGCATAAATAAACAGCACAAAGGGGCCAAATCATTTGCTAGTATAACAAATCTTGCCGCTGTGTTGAAATTTCATTTTCTCTCCAGAAGCTTATTGTTTCAATTTCCTGTTCTGCGAAGCGAGTTCAAAAGTTCATGAACTCACAGTTGGAAGTGTGAACAGAATGTAGCTTGTGCCCACCAAGACATGACCTGCAGACCTTGTTTCAGTGACAAAACCTCCTCCCGTCTCCCTCCACAGGGGAGGGAACTCAACTAGGCCAATTAGTTTGAATTGCAGAACTAGTTTTGGTTCAGCAAGAATCAATCAGAATCTCTATTATTTGAGGAATTATTTGGAGGAGGGGGTTGGTGTGTGTATGTGTGCATTCGTTCAGTAGAAAGATACATTAAGCATTCAGGGACGCTCTGCTTAATGTATCTTTTCCTCTTCCTGAATGGTTTGAATAAGAAGGGTTTTTTCGCCTGTTGTGCTGCTCATTAAAATACAAAAATAAGGAGCAAATGGAGATAGTCTTACACATTCACACACTGATATAAACACACATGCACAGACGCGCACATGCACATACATTAAGGTCACCCCAGCCGCACACGCAGGGTGTTTGTAGCACTAATCGCCCACAGCCCGCTCTCCAGGACGGCAGAACAAAGGCACGCTGAGCATCTTTTAGCTTGTCTGACGTGACACAAAGCTCCGTTAAACTGACAGAGTTCCCGCTCCGTCAAACCGGGCCTTTTAAACAGGGCTGAGTTGGGATCAAAGGCAAGGACAGGACTGACTGCTCCTACTTTGCACGGTTTGATCCTGTTTGCTGCTCTGTGCAAAGAGGAACACACTCAGTCTCTTCAGAGGGAAACGAAAAGGAGAGTAAAGTTCCCCTGTTTGTGCAAAGTTTTCATAAGCAGAACGACCAAAACACAACAATGACACAAACCTTTTCAATTTGTAACACTTTCACTGAGAGGTTTTTCACATTTGGGACTTTTTCCAATCACTGTGAGGCATGGAAAAGGTATTTTTTTTTTAATATGGAACATAAATCTGCCACTGTAAAAAAAACAAAATAGAAATATAAATATTCTGCAAGACTGCAACAAATTTCAATCATTGCAGCAACTTAAGTGGACAAGTTTCCCAATAAAATACTTGTTTATGCTTTCAAAACATTCCTGCTTATTTAATCATTTTCTGTGAAATAGACTTGTCTGCCAGCTACACCAGATTTGCAGGCTGTTTGTGCAAAAATATTGAACAGGGTGTGTCCTCAATAAATACATAAACATAGCAAGACCAAGGCCTCAGTAATGTAAGCCGCTTATAATGAGAGCGATACAAGGCTAACTGCAAACTGGCCTTGAACTATAGAGTTTAACTTTAAGGGATTTATGGGATTCATGTGAATGTATGCATTGAGATTTGTGTGTGTGTGTGTGTGAGCGTATGTCTTCAAATATCTTTATCATATACTGACCTTTGCTGCCCCATATAAGGCAGGCATTGCCAACAATAAGACACACCACTTAACCCCCTGCCTGGGACCTTGACAGCTCCTCCATGGGAGGCTGACCCTGAACGTCCTAGAAAATGCTTTGTTCATACCAAACACACACACACACACACACTCGCTCACACAAACACACGGCATTAATAAAGACTTACACTCTGCACATGCATGCACAAGCTTGTGTATACAGTGTAGGAGATAAAGTACCGTATAGCTTTTAAACAGGCATGAGGAATTAGCAGAGAGGCCCATGTGTCAGCCCCCCACTGACAAACACACTGTTGATCCCCCTGAAGTTGCAGCTACTGCTCCGTCCACCCAACCGCTCGGCTACATCTGTGTGCCCCTATACATCTACCTCTGACACACATACACATGTGCAATAACAGACATTAAAAAGATATATATTTCTTTACAAATCCTTTGAGCAAAAAACATGCAACATGAAGACATCACCTTAGGGAAAATGTGATGGGTTTTTCATCTTTTTTGCACTTCTAACAGACTAAATGATAGATCCATTTGTCAAAAAAAAAAACAATCAACACATGAAGTGATAATGAAAATAGTTGTTATTGCCGAAAGCACACAAAACCTGCATAAATGATTCATGACTATCTGTGCACGTATGCATGCAGCGCCTGTTTTGCAGCTGTGCAAATGCTTAAAAAAAGAGTTTGTGTGTGTGTGTGTGTGTGTGTATAGAAATCTGCAGCCCCTTGTTGGAAAACACTGCTGCTGTTGCCTTGTGCAGAGCTGGTTATGAAGGACTTCCATCATCTCCCCATAACCATCTGCTCTTAAAACACTCTGCCTTTTTACAATCAGCAGATGCTCAGGAAATTACTACCTCTTTCCCCCCTGCGCTACCACATCTCCTGTCTGCCACAACTCCGGCTCAATAACACGGTCGTACACAGAGGACGGTGGCGCATTTCGATTGTTCTTAAAAGTTATGAGCGAACTTGAAAGTTGTTATCGGACTGGAGAGAGGACAGGGCCGCCGAGCCCCTATTGTCTGACTGTTATCACTGTAATAGACTTTTACTGTTAAGATGAAAGTATTTTTTAGCCCCTTTATAAACCCCAGTTTCAAACCTTGAAACGTCATTCATGGAGTTGATAGCTATCAGGGCATATTGCTGTTTTTCTGTTATCTGATGTAGGTGTCAACACTGTCTCTCAAGGCTTGTTTGTGTAGACTATAATATGACTAAGACAGGTGTACACTGTCTAGACTGAAGCAGATAATAGAGAGGGCAAAACATGACATGATATGACAAAACATGTCATCATGCTGCTGGCACAGGTTTCTGTTCCAAGAGTGAAATAATGCACTTTTTTATGAGGGCTCCTAAAGGAAAAAGCCCTGGAAGACTTAAAGTCTTCCTCCCAGTTAATTAGACCATCCTGAAATGAGCTGGCGGGAGTCAAGATCATGGGCAAGTTTCCTCTTAATGTAAGATGCCAATGTTGTACTGCATTTCACTTCACGGCCCACTTGTATTGCCTTGAGACGGTAATTAGTGTAAAAATGAATGGTTGACGTATCGTCTCATTATGTGAACAAGCTGAATCCATTAAATGAAACTTTTATGACAAGTACAAGCATGGGAGAACTAGAGGAGGGAAGACATGCGTTTATTGTGGAAACCGTGAGAAAATCAACCCAGAACAAAACAATTTCCGATTGGTGTCCCGACAAGACTGTCACAGAGTTTTCACTCAGCGGGATGGGTGCTTGATGCCTAACAAAGCATTGCAAAACATGCTTTTATCTGAACCAGTCCATTCAGGCTTAAGTAAAATGGAGCTTTTTAGGATTAATCAAGACTGGAATCGAGGAATTACCCTGGAAATATGAGAGACAGAGTATTGACCAATGAGAAGACCTCTCATTTAATAAGACTGTTTACATCCGTAAGACTCCTGGCTGCACTTGCTGGCCTCTTAAAAGCAGCTATGCATTTTTATAAAGAGTAGATCAATACATTTCATAAAATGGTTTAAAATGGCAGCATGCCACACATACAATTTCAAATTAAGCGACACACACGCACAAAGAATAACAGTCATCCACGCTGTAATCTTTGTAATAATGTGACATGAAATTACACTATGTTTATACTGTAATAAAACTGCCAGACAAAAAGGAAAATGTTTATATAAAGAAAAACCCTCTTCAGCTGCTTTTGACCGTCTCATATAAAATGCCTCTTAAAAGGACAGCAGACACACATTTAGTCTCACTTTCGTCCGGGTAAAATCTGAGACGAGATTGGATTGATGTTATCTAAAGGGATTTGAAAGGGTCATTAAGGGCTGTAGAGTTTTCTCACTTGATAAGAGGAATCCCTCAAGGAAAGAGGCAACCTATGAGGTTTTCACACGACAACGGCGATGTATAGACACACACGGCTGTAGCTACGATCTGTCACTAAAGCAATTACATCCCCTGGATAAACACTTTTATAAACAGTTACCGTGTGGCTTCCCATGGCTCTTTCTTGAAGAGTCCTAACTCAGGCCGAAATCTGCTGCAGTCACACACACACACAAACACACACACACACTGACCAAACGCATGCACACGGTGACACATAGAGTACAGTAGTATACAGGCAGCGGTTTGTGAACTGTGAAAGAAGCATAGGGTTTTATGAAAGTGGTGACATTATAACACCCTGACACAGCTCCATGGCAGCCTACCTTGAAGGTCAGCGTGCGTTTGTCCATGTGCATTTAGTGCAGAAGGGGATCTGTACGAGCCTGTAAATGTGTGTGTGTGTGTGTGTGCAGCTGTGATGCAGGTTTTAATGATCACTACAATGGGCGAAGACAGAGGCTCCCCATGATGAAACATAACATGTTTGTGTGTCCCCTTCCCATCACTGCTTTTTCCTCCTTTCATCGTTGCTTCCATGTTTCCTCCTACCCACGTTCACTCTTTTCCCTTTATGTTCCCTTCATCTTTTAAAGCTTCTAAACCTTCATACATGCCTTTCTTCCTCTTTCCCTCCCCCACTCTGGATCTCTCCTGCCTCTCCCACACTGTATGCTTTCTTTATTTTTTTCGTCCATCTCTGCCCTTTTTTTGCCAGCTTTCTTACTCATTTCACTCCTCCATCCATCTGCTGATCATTTGTTCTGAGAGAAAAAGTGTGTGTGTGTGTGTAGTGTTTTGGTGTGTTTGTGGGGGGGCTTATGTGGACACAACAAAAGAGGGCTGACATTCTTATGTAATGCACCTTATAAAAGGGTGCCACAGGAGGAAAATGAAGTGAAAAGGAGGTAGGGAGAGAGAAATGCATCTAGTAGCCCCTTGATACAGGAGATATGATGAAGGAACACATGTGTGCTCTGTTTTTTTCTCTCTTTTTTGGACAAATCATGACATGGAAACAGCCTCTTCAAAAAAGCAAAGCAGTGTCCAGTCTGTGAAGCAAGGTGAGATGAAGTGTCAACCAATCCAGAGCAACAGATACTGTGCTGTTCTGCAAGGATGTGAAGCCATGAGGAGGCTTCCTTGTTTGTATGGAGGTCTTTAGAATGTAAAAGAGGTTCTTCTCCATTTATCTACTGATGTTCTCAGGAGGATATTGTTCAGAACCTACATTTTGTGCATCACGTTTGCAAGAACTGATGGAATTCAGGCCTTCACATGGGCGTCCGATTTAAGATTTCAAGTGCAGATTATTACTTTCTGATATCTGAGTTATTGGCACCCAAGCTTCCTAAATGCAATAATGTTCATGAAAGTAAGAGGGGAAAAAAGATAAATATTGCAAATTTTTATTAAAAATAAAAAAAAACAGTCACAGCCTCATCATCTTTTAAGTGAGTCTTACATTCTATTCAAGGTGGACGCAATTTACTTTATGCAATGTAAATAAGCGTTATGTAATGGGTACAAACATCATCTGAATTGGAAGAGGATGAGTGGAAAGCAATTCCCATTTTCATTTTAAACAACTCTGATTCAACTCGCTATCCGGTGGCTGCGTCATCCGCATTGAAGAGACCCTTTGAGTTTCCATGTAGGGTTTGCAACCTTGCCTGCTGTTTACACTGCAAACCTGTTTGCTTGTATCTGTGTTTACACACACATGTTCCCCCCATCTATAATAGTGTTTAGTTATGTCACTTACAGTTATGTAAGCATTAATTGCTGCAGATACATGGCAACTTTTAGCAACCATGTGGAGTATTTGTGTTAATCTGACTTCCTGGAACCCACTCACAGCCAGTTTGTTATTCAGAGCTAAGTGGAGGTAATGGAGTACCTCACTGATCAAGGTTCCAGCTCTGTCCCCATCAGTACAGGATGTCCTCCCTCTCTCATTCTCTCTCTCTAACACACACACACACACGTGCACATACACACACACATATCAGAAGGACATGCTACGCGGCTCAAAGCCGTTTCATTGCTGCTGTTCTGTCCTGGCTGCCAAATACCTTGTCACTATAAAACAATGACTTATGATTAATGGCAAACACGTCTCCCACCCAGTGATGTATCGCTCTTAATTGACACTAACTGCCCATGTGTGACCGTGCATAAGCTCACATGCATCTATGGGCGAGCAAACACCCACTCAGGTCCTGGTAAACATGTCAGAGCCTACTGTATTTACAGAGGGATTGAAGTGGGTTTGGGGCAGCAATGATTCAGGAGAATGGCCCCAGGGTCTGACAGGATGTTGGGGGATGTGTCATTTTTCCGCGACTCCCTTGGTGACGAGCAAAGACATAAAGAAATCCTTTTACACACACACACACAGATATACACAGCCACACATACACACACTCAGCCATTCACTCACATATATAGTCTACACACATCAGTGTTATACACCCATAAAGATGGTTGTTTGGCAGAGTATTGAGTAGATGAGCTCAGAGGAAGTACTTGTCTGTCCTTTTTTTCTTCTCTGTTTTTGGACTTGAGCTGCAGCATGTTAATGCAGACTACATCAAACACCCGCTGAAGCCCTACATCTCACTGTTTCACTCAGCACCAAGAACAGAACAAGAACGTGTCTGTCGCTGCTCTTAATTCATTGTCTCCCTGGGGCAAAATGAGCGCTGACGGACATAAATGGCAGAAATGAATATCGTAAGATCACAGATCATCAAGGGTGGTGAAGGGAGAAGAGGGGTTGTGAGAAGAGTGAGAAAGCAGAGGGATGGAGAGATGTAGAAGAGGAGATAGGGACAGAAACAGTCGGGGGAAATGTAGGAGAAAACGGTCGAGATGGGAGGATGAATGAAACTGGATGTGAGAAAGAGAGATGGAAGGAATGCATGGGTACGTCCCTGTGTCCCTCCCTGCTGACAGTCAGTATATTATACTGGGCTGACCACCTGCTCTGAGCCTGCAGTACACCCTCCATAAAGCTCCAGCAGATGGACACAATAAAATGCACCATGACCAGCAGCTATTCACTCCTGTGTGTGTGTGTGTGTGTGTGTATGTGTTCATTACAATAGATATCCCTTATAAATATATGAAAAGTATGCCTACATTTACACACACTTCGGCCCCTCCACTAAGTCCCGGAGGGGGTACCAGTAAAGTGTGAAACTCTATAGTTCTGATGTCTGTGTGTCCTCTTCCCGTCTCCCTCACGGTGCTGTAAGCCTATCGGCCAGTTAGCCAGCAAGGAATGTGACTGTCAACTCATATAACAAGCAACACTCTCTCATGCTCTTCCTCTGACTCCACTGCTCTCTCCATCTCATAGCTGTCTGTCTCCTCTTTAATAGTTGCATTTTAACGGATTGCATTTCCTCTCTTCACGGTATCATGTGCTCGATTGAAGGAGCTGCAACCACATCAGAGTCGAGCAAGAACACGAAACAAGATCACAGAGGATAGTTCTGGTTTATTGCAACTTCGGTCCCATTTTCAATCTTTCCTTCCTCGTGGATTTAATGGTACCTTGTTGTCACCAAGTGAATCACATAGATCGGGAACAACTTGCAACATCCAAGTCTGGTGGGACAGTAAGGACAAGAAGTCAAATACTGCAAATTGATGAGATTAATGCAGGGTGACCCTCTAGTCATTTTATTTTTCAAAAAAAAAACAAGGGAAAACTATGATATCATTGCCTACATGTTCACACAGACCTATTTTCCAGTTTAACTAACATCCCATACTTAAGACCTTGAGAACACACACAGTTTTACTGCGCAATGAGAGGTTATTACCAACATTTTGGGCGGTTAGGTAATCTGGCTAAATTATAGGGTTGCTGACACCCTGTCTGAACAGTTTCTTGACCCAATCAGACTCTGTCATACCAATCTTCCATATTGCGCTGCATTGTGATACACAGAAATGATCAAAGCTGCTTCTCCCATTTTCCAGATATAATCACACAAATCTTTGCAGTTTACGTTTTTGCACCGATACGTCACATATGACTTATCATCCTTTCAAAAGTTCTAATCAACATGATGTTATACTAATTACACAAAACTAAACTGCATGTTTTCAAGAAGTTGTCGGGAAATCCTCCAACTTGTTTTCAGCGATGTAAACCAGGTGTTTTTCAAGTGGAATTTCAAACTGTGTTTCTGTCAACAAAAGCAGATGTTTTATGAAAAAAATTATCTTATCCCAATCCCAACCAAGTGGTTCTGTGCCTCGGCCCAACTAGTCCTTCAGCAAATATGTGAAGTGTCAATGTGAAAAACAAGAGGAAGCATTAAGTTTCAACATATTTGTGGTTTGCAGAAGTGAACAATGCGGATATTAATTCCTTGTAATTGTGTTGAATTTGTTAATACAGTGTTTCAAACACAGTTGCAGCCAAAGTTTTTGCTGTCTGGTCTTTGTTACACTGGCAGAGAAACCGTCTGGTTTGTATTATGAGCTGTAATAGTGTCTGAGATGGTGGCATTGTCATTTCTTGCAGGTCCCTCAGAAAAAAAAAAAAAAGAAGAAAAATGTGCTCCATCTTCAGGTCCCAAATAAAAGAGAATTGCTGAAATGGTAGTCTGGTCAGGAATTTAATTTTACAGTCAAGATGATTGTGGAGTGGAAATATTGGATGCAGTTATCTGTTCCTTACCCCTCTCCGTGCTCTCCATTAGACTCCTTTGCCATCACTAATAACGAGGGGAATACTTCTCTGGGTAGAAGTCTTTTTCGGGATTGCTGTTACCATCAGGGATGATCAATTGCGACATTCCCTCTCTTCTTTCCCGCTGTCTCTTTATATCTTTCAGCTTTCCCTTTTTCTTTCTGCCCTCCTCTCCCTTTCATCCTTTGAGCCCACCCCACCCACCAACCAATCATGTGTAATTAGACAACTGCACAAACTGTACGTAGAAGTGTTTGCGATGTGCGTTTGTGGCGTACGTGTTGAAAGGTCCTGAATAAGCCTTTCAATGTGTACTTTAGTCGGGGTTCAGTCACAGGTCATCTCCTCTTGGAAACATATTTTCCCTCCGGACCAAAATCAACAAATGATCCTTCACTTGAGAAACATGGAACATACACTCATACACACACACACCTACACACACACACACACACACACACGGGTTAGGGTTACACAAGCATATGCATACACACACTCGACAGGATATCACGGGTTTGCCTTTTAAGGTCCCAGTGCATTTTTCGTCTCGAGGTTACTTTGATTTGATTTATCAGGCAATAGAACATTGCCTTAGGATAGTGAATTGAAAATATATCAGATGTATGAATTTCAACAGGGAGAGGTGAAATAATGTAAATAGATCTGATTCAGGGTCACGAGCAGAACTGGGCCGAGCGAGAAACTCAGGCAGGCAGAAATATCAAGATAGAGAAAATATAGAGAGAACGGAGGGGGAAATAAAAGAGGTAGAGACAAACAAAGATGATCCTTTATACTGAGGTGGAGGGGGCTTTGACTCTGTAATGCATGCAGCTGTCAGCGGTGGGGAAGCGCCACAGTCTCGACACTTCTTGACAAAGTCTCTGCAGCTAAAGAACATGAAGCGGGATTGTGTCAGGCACCTCTTTTTACCGAGAACAGTCAGCCGCCTCTTAGTATTTTGTCGACGTTCATATATCAGTGGACCATCCTTAGTCAAGTCAAAATGTTGTCATTACACTTTTACAATGACACCAATAACAGTCCCCCTCACTGCGTGCGCTGTTTTATCCACAGACGCACAAAACAGTATAGCCTTGAGAAGTGCATATTGGTCTTTATAATGTTATGTATATGGCGTTGCCTTTCATATCTTGGAGAAAAAAATAACATAGAAGATAGTAGTAGTTTGTTGTCATCTGAAAGTAATAGTGCATCCTTGCAATCTAAATGTTCAGTCAACCCAGATGCTCTCAGTCAGTCAATGACTGCTTTAATGGACAGAAAACATCCAGCATGCACTCCTGACCTGGCAGCCGCCTACCTGCAACATCTCCTGATTGGCCCTTTCAAATCCATGATGTTTGTAATAAGCAGAGCTCAACTCTTCCCCGTAGGGTAGGGGTGGGGCGGGGGGGTCAGGCTCAGACTCATATTGAGCAAGTCTGTAATTTTTAACAAGATAATTTGTGGTGTGTTGTACCAATCTCTGAGAGGAAACAGAAGATAATCACTGAAGAGTAGATTTTCTCTCGCTTAACAGGCAAAACATTTTCACACATGATCTTTTTAATCCTCCTGGTATGCTGTTAGTAATCACTCTGCGACTCCCCTTTTTGGTCTCACCTTTGAGCTGTAGTATCTAGAGCAAAGCGCTGCTACAGAGGCAGATTGGAAAGTTCCTCTTTCTATTGAATCTCACTTATTCAACTGGTTAGATGACTGGGATTGCTCTCTGCCACTACCTGCCACTGAGCTCTTGCTCTCCTCTTTTTTCTGTCTTTCTCTTTTACTCAGGTTTGCTATCTGTCCCTGTCCTTCTTGCTTTCTGTCTGCAGCCGCCGGTGCACAGCTCAGAGAAGTGGCTGATGGGAGTTCATTGGATATAGCGTGTGTGCGAGCACGCAGGGCCTGTGCGTGTAATAGTAGTTGTGTGTCTGTGTGTGTGTGTGAGTGTGCCAGAGTGTATGCACAGCAATGTCACTGGGCTGTGTAATTGAAATGGAAATGAGCCAATCAGTGACTGCAGTGGTGTGCCACCTTACCCTGCGTTCACTTCACTGTTCCAGCTCTCCCAGACTCACTCTCTCTGTTTGTGACTGTGTTTGCGTGTGCGGGTTTCTCTCTCTCTCTCTCTGTCTGTGGGTGTGTATGTGCGTGTGTGTGAGTGTGTGTGTGTATGTGTGCGGACAATTCTTGGCCCTTCAGTTTCAGCCCAGAGGGGCTGAGGGGGTGGTGTGAAAATGTAATCAGTTGGTAATAAAGATTATCTCTCTCTCTCTCTCTCACTCAGTCACTCACACACACACACACACACACACACACAAACACTCACACACACATATGCACATGTGCTCCAACGCCCTGTGTCCAGCTGATTTTCCTGGCTTTGTGTTGACCCACTGCTCACTGGGACAGCTGTGGCATAACAAAGACATGTAATTATCACCATTTGACAATTAGCCTACCAACCAATTTTGCTCTTTAATTACCTATTTTAATGCTAGGAGGCGTCTGCTGCCACTCGCTGCTGCTGCCACTCTTTTCTCACAAGAATGAAAGAGATTGTTGCTCATGATGTTGTCATTAGTGTGTAGTAAAAAAATATGGCATGACTGTGGTCTGTGGGTGGAGTATGTGCGTGTGAAACTCCATCTGGACAGTTTGTTTTAGCATAATTTGCCCTTTTAGCGCTCATCTTAAAAACATTAATAGAGATAAACACACCTGTAATTACTGTAAGATGTGTGACCTTTTAGTGTTTAATTCTAAGCCTTAATACCAATTTAACTAACACATTTAAAAGTGTATAGAATATAGATCAATTTATTCAACATGTATTCAACCTAGAGAATGTGTCTTCTATATCCATCACATAATCTATTTGCTTTCTGCTTAAAAATGTAAAGTTTATGTTATATAACAACTTCACTCGAGAGATGATTTATTTTAATTTAAAAATATAATCAGTTGGTGAACTAAAGTTTAAATTCAAAATTTAAATAAATTTAAAACTGTAAAATTTAAATTAGGTCAAACTTAAAGATCAGTAACTAAACCTCTGATTGGCTAGTTGTTATAATTCCTACTTTGCTACCTCCAACTTTTGTCCACAGTAACAGGTGGGCTCAAACAGCTGGTCGTTTTATTTCTATTTATACATTTAATATGTAATAAATTCTTTTTAAAAGAAAACAAGGAAATTCCATTTTAAAATGTAAATTAAATTATTTCGGTAATGCATTATTTCAGTGTAAAACTTTAAGTGATCAGCCTAAAATTGCATTTCAAAATTCATCAGTTAATTTGTTAACTAGTTATCATTTAATACTGAGAAATTCTATATTTATTCTGGCAGCACAATCCAGACATTGTTTTGTCAACACACACACACTCACACACAGACACAAACACTCTCACACACACACAAAACAGCCAGTGTTGATGCAGCTTTAATTTACATTTTCTTTTGTGCCCACTGGATTAGTCGATCCTGCAGTATCTTTGCAATTACTCTCTTTTATTGACCCTAGTGTTACTGCACCATCTCTCCTGCCTATATTTCACTTTTTGGGATTCCACCAGAGCACAGCCTTGATTTAAATCCCATTGGTACAACCTTTTGGTGCTCGTGTGTCTGTACAGAGGCTGAACAGCAAACTTCCATTTCGTTGTGTAGAACTGTTTTCCTCTTTCTGTTGAAAGCCAGGACTGTTTATAGAACAGCAGCAGCCGATTAAAGCTTGCATCGCTATAAACAAGACACCGTCCGCATCTAAAACTCCCACATTAGTCCCTTGATAACAGGGTTTTTATAAGGACAATAAACACAGCTTTCTACTAAATACAAGAAGTTTTCCAGGAGGCATCGCAATGATAATCCCGCAATGAATAGACTTGGAGAAACATTTACAGCTTTGGCTGCTCACGCAGTCATGTCATGCACATACAGTTTTAGTAGAATCTCCTTTAATGATAAATGCACGGATGAATGACTCCTGCAAAGATTAGGATTCACTGGAAGCCTGGCAATACTATCTCCATTATTCAGTCCTGCTGCCTCCTCCTTTTTTTTTGCTTCACCTCACCCTCTTTTTGGAACCAGCTCCTCTCTCTCTCTCTCTCCCTCTCTCTCTCTCTCTCTCTCTCTCACCCTGTGTCTTTCTCATCCACACTCTCTTTCTCACTCGGTGCCATTAGCAGCTTCTGGCTGTCTCACTGCTGTTTCTTTGCCAATGTGCCAGGGAGCTCACTGAACTGATAACACAAACCTAATGTATGTGCATGGCTGTGTGTGTGTGTGTGCATGGTTGTGTGCACTGGCTATGTTTGTTGCATATGTGTGTGAGTGTGAGAGTGGCTGTGTTACATGTTACAAATGCCTGTCCTGTCCCTTTTTATGTGCTCACTCACCCAAACATCCTCTGCTTCATTTGCAGTCAGGGCCACGAGCCACTATTCTGACTGCTGAGGCAGGGAGAGAAGGGCAGCTGAAACATCACACACACACACACACACACGCATCCAAATGCACACACGGACATGCACGAAGACAGACGTGCTCGTTCGCTGTCTCATGCACACATACGCCCACAAGCTGGGGTGAGCGGATGGGACGATGTGACCATTAAGTCAGTGACATTTTAAGGCAGTGAGGGAGATGCATGGCTCCTCCTCAACCTCCACAGACATGTTTTAAATGAGATGTTACAGATGAGCTATTCCATGCCTGGATTGTAAACACCCTCACATTGGTATTTACCCTACGTGTGTAAACACAGCAAAAAAAAAAAAGAAAAAAAAAGCAGCATTCGTACATACACACAGGTGCACATTAATAAATACACGGAGCAGAGAAACAGCAGACACACATGATCAGACTTATTGAGAAATGATTGTGCTTTGATTTGTTGCCTGATTGTTGCATTAATCATTCCATTATGCTAACATAAATTCAGTGACAAGTGAAGGCGCCAAAAGCAGATTTTCTTTTTTTTGCTCAAATTACATTGGATCTTCAAAACAAGTGGTCTGGTTTGCATTGTGATTTTAATGCTGCGTCGTCTCTCCAGACATACTGCAGAGTGGAGTAGATGCAGCCAAGCAGGATAAGTGTTCTCAGTGCATATACAGTTATTTGATCTTATAAAATCCATTCTTTAAAGTCCAAACATCTCATTGAAATAATGAGCAGAGCTGTAGTTTTTGAATAGAGAAAACAAATAAGTGGATGGAAATACAGTGATGGGGGGGAAAAGGAGGATGAGAAAGACATGAAGGAAGGTACTGAAATGTTATACCGTCATTTTTATGAGCATCTGAGGAGTTTCAGACGTGTAGCGCCAATCAGTGAAAGGAACTTTCAATATATTCTATTTCTTTACCAACTGAAAGCTCGGGCTCTCATGTTGAATTGTTGTTTTGTGTACAAAGTCTTGGATCGCAGAGGACATTTTGTACATGAAAGCAACAAAAAAAGTCAAGTTAATTTAATTTATATAGCCAAATATTAGAATCTCGGCTCAGGAAAGGGATTACTGAAGAAAAAAAAAAAGAAAAATTGGAAAAATATATAAGAAAGAGCAACAGGGGAGGGATCCATCTACCCAGAGTGATGTTCAGTAGCTCTTGCATAGAACAGACAGACATATTGAAACTACAGTACAGACAATCAGGATAAAAGAAGTTATAGAAAGACTGTAAATATATATGAGGAAGTGATCTTGGAAGATGAGGAAACTTGAGCCGAACGACCTCCTCTCCACCATGGAAGGAGAACAAATTGCACAAACACACGAGGCGAGAGAAAGAGGTCACCATGCTGTATGTGTACTGCCTCAGTATGTTAATCCTGAGGCTCCAGAGTCCTCTGGATAAAATTGTTTCAGCCTGTTATACGCTCTGCCCCTTGTGTGAGAAGCCTCTCTCATAGACAGCAGTGGTGGTTTTCAATTAAAAGTTTTGTCTAAAGTCTTGTCAGGTTGTGCTCTTACAACATTAAACTTAGGTTTCTAAAGCCAACACCACCTGGCTTATGGGTGAAATGAGTCAGTAACACCACCTGTGTGTGTGTGTGTGCCTGTGCAACTTTGTGGCTTGCATAGTCATTCTTAGACTGTTTCGAGTGTGTGTGTTAAATTGAGGGCATCCTTCATGAGTTCACAGGTGGGCAGTGTGTTCTCTGAGAGCTTCCCTATGACACCATCTCAGACTCAGCCAGAAACCCGAAACACAGGAAATGTTCTCTAATTTTGGTAGCTGTAAGAAGTCCACGAGCAAGATCCCTATGTCCTGGGCAACAGGGAAGAAAAATAGTGTCTGTGTGTGTTTGTGTGTAGGTGCAAGCTTGTGACATAGTGTGGCCTTTTGATGAATCTGCCTGTATGTATTGGAACCCTCTGACCCTGTGTGGCCCGTCCTAGATCATTGCAGTTGTAAAGATGCCTCACCTCACAGCCCCCAGAGACAGGCCAGCTCTGTATTTTTCCTATCATGACATTTACTGTCTGGACCATCCTGTTTCCCCCTGATCATTTCCACTTTGCACTCAGCCTGAGGTCATTCATCCTGCGTGTTTTCTTTAAAAAAATGTGTTTTTCTTAAGAGACCCAAGACTGTTTTCTTTCAAGCATATTTTCTCTCTCCTTGGATGCCTGGTTTTCGCCATCATTCGGAAGGCAGATGTGTGTATGTGTGAGTAAATATCTGCTGCAATGACAGATTTATAGACAAACCAACCCGCCCAAATTTATTGAAGCCAGGAGATGAAAGAGCTGGTGCTTGTGAATTTACACACAACACTGAAAGAGTGCAGGGAGATCAAACCAGCATTCTCTGCATAAACGCTGCATTCAGAAAAACTTTTATCCATTATAATCACAGGATTGTTGATTCACTGACTTACAGACCCATCAAGAATATACAAAAGGATCCTTCTGAAGGAAGTGCATGTACATTATTCAAATTCAGATAGCTTTGCATGTAGATTTCGTATAAATATCAAAATATTAACCTTTTCCTGTCTCTTTTCTCCTCTGCTTTACCACCAGGTTCCATCGTGGGGACTACCACATCGACGTGTGCATAAACGACTACCTGGATGTCTACTGTCCTCACTATGAAGACACAGTGCCTGAGGAGCGGACAGAGCGCTATGTCCTCTATATGGTCAACTATGACGGCTACAGCACGTGTGATCACACCGCCAAGGGCTTCAAACGCTGGGAGTGCAACAGGCCGCACTCCCCGAACGGACCGCTCAAGTTCTCAGAGAAGTTCCAGCTCTTCACTCCCTTCTCCTTGGGCTTCGAGTTCAGACCGGGCAGAGAATACTACTACATCTGTGAGTCATGATTGCTTTGTACACAGCAGACGTACAGACAGACGACACAGTAAAAGAAAAAAGAAAAATAACATTAAATGTCTTGTAAGATATTTGGCCACAATAAGTGGACAGAGCTGCTTTGCAGATTCTTAAAGTCTCCAGACCTCTATCGACCTCTTCTCACAGACTTTCCCTCATTTTAATGTTTAAAAGATGGAGGAGTTAGCTGTCAAATACAACACTTTGAAATCTTCCATGCATTGTTAAAATCTGTTGACTGCAAAGGAATCAGCAGATGATTTACATCAGTTTTATGCTCTTCAACTTCGGATAAAAATGTTACATTGCGGGATAAAAGCTGTCACTCACAAAAGTGTTCTATTGATTTGCACTTACTTAACCTGACACAGCAGATGATTTGTTACACAGAATCATCTGGGAAGTCGTCCTTGGAAACTCTCTGAAAAAGAGTAGGCGTTTACAAAAGCTACTGTGCAGGCGACTGGACAAATCATCTGTCTATTACAGTCAACCAATAAGACCAATAAGACCAATAAGACCAACAAAACATACAATGTGGGAGGGAAGCCCCAGCAGCAGAAACAAAAGGTGGTAGAAAAAGAATTAAAACATCTCTTCCATCAAGAAAAGCTCTCTGAACCATTTTAAACTATTCAATCAAATTTTGATATAACTGATGCTATAGATGCATTGATGCTAACCTCTCTGTTGTTGTTTCTCTTATTCATTACCAGTCTGTGCATAACACAGGATGCATGTACAGTAGTAATGATGACACCAATGCAGCTGACCTCAATTCTGTGTGATTCGCTCCTAAAGCTGCACAAAATCCCACATGCAGTCAAAGAAAAACAAATATATAAAGTCAAAATGACCCGACTTGACATAAATCACAAACCTAGATGACCCTTTCCTGACCGAATGTTTTTCATTTGCTGCAGCACAGCAAGGAAGAGGGAGACACACACATGCAGGAATACATCCCTCAGCCGTGTTTTCATAACTTCAGCACAGAGCTTTGAGAGTGGCATTACAGTGATCCGAGTAGACGCTTTCATGCTCGGCTCTCAGTCAGGCTTCTTACATTGCTCTCATCACTCGTGGCAAACTCTTCCCTAAAATGGCAATGGAATTCACGGGGGTGTTAAATTGAGACAGTTTCAAAGTTATAGCTAACGACCCCTGCTGCACAACACTGTATCCTTCAAAAAGGAGTGCCCTCCTCTCTACATTATGTTATGCTCCCATTCAGCTCACGTTAGTTGTTAAGTTGTGCGCTTCTTGGCATAGGAACTGAGTTCATCTGAAGTTGAAGCCCCTGGGAAATTAGGTTTTATCAAAGCAAGGTGATAGAGTGGAATAGAGTTTAACTTGCCCTCCCACTACAGACTATTTCCACACATGAGAGACGGAGGAGTCACTGTCACCGCCGCTCGCTCCAAACACATTTGTCACAGGGATACGCTGATATTACAAAATAGGAAGCACGGTTATGTTCTCACATGGGTGGCATTAGTGCAATATCATGCAGGCTGATGCATAATTGTTTCAGCTGTTGAAGGAGACGTTGAAAGATTTGTGCACTTTGTGGGCTAATGTACGAGGAGAAAACCTGTATAAATTCCTTCTCAGTGAGGGGGTGTCAGCTTTGACAGCTAACACCCTCCTGCTAAAACGCTGCTGGTTGTACCATATTTCTGTATCTGTTTACCAGTACAATTTGGCCTGTGGTGTTAATGCAGCTCTAGGTGGCTGTCAAACCTCTGTGTCTTTGTGTTTACCTCCGTCTCACAGAGGCGACGTTAAAAGAGTCGGTGGAGATTAGCTGAGGCGAGCTCTACACGCTGAGATCTGTTTTCTAAATTGGCACCTTTTTATGAAGCTGTTAACCCGACAGCCAGCCAAGACATTTGTCCTTTATTCATTCCACGTGTTTTCACTCTTTTTTTTTTTTTTTTTTGTCCCTCCGTGCTCCATAACACTTCAGACTTAGAGGCTAGTTTAAAACACAAAACATTAAAGAGCCTCCCTAATGTTTGCTGTTGTTTCTGCGGTGAAAAAGGTGTTTCTCTATCAAGCTTGTCCACAAAAACAAATAGCCTTAAATTCTTTCCAGAGGCCTCTCAGCAACCAGCTGTTTGGCCATTTGTCTGCAACCAAAGTTTCCTTTCCTTTTATAAACAAATTTGCATTGACAGTCACACTAAATGTGAGGAGGGAAAAAATGGACGTCTCGGAAGTTGGGAGCGCAGATGGGGGTTAGCGAAGGGTTATACAATTCATCCACTCCCTCAAGTCTCTATTTCTAACATTTTTTTTTCCATCTCTGTTGAGAGATGCTTGTCCTAAGGGCTGGATTAAATTACACTGCGACCGACAGGGCTTCCATGAAACACATCCATTCTGCTGTAGCACGCCATATTGGTTTAGTGGCCCGCGGCTTCATTGGCTATTGAATGATTCCAGCGTATAGCCTCTCTGGCTACTGTGGCGGATATTAAAGTCATCTACCATGAAGTCGTCTGACATGTGATTTCCCACTGCCATTGTGTCCGGCCTGAATGTCCGTGAGTAGCGGCAGAGACGGCAGCTGATGGATTTGACAGAATCCGTCCAGTGGACAGCATGCGGAGCTGAGGGAGGAAGACTGAGGGGGGTGGTCACAATACTGAACCTGCCAATTCATCTGCAACATCTGTTTCTTCACTGCCATCATCATCATCATCATCATCATCATCATCATCATCATCATCATAAGGGAGCCCTCCTTATCTCCTAGCAGCAGAATCATACAAGGCCTTTCATGTTGCAGTGGGCAACATTAATTTTAATCTCCACGAATCTTAAGAATGCAGAGATAAATACAACTTTCCAACCGAGGAATATGTAAACACGCTGCAAATTAAGACACAGCAGGGAACTCAAAGTCTTAAGTAATCACTGTAATTTTCGCAGGGATTACATTTTTGGCTTAATTGACTATTATTATAAATATTCAGGAGTTAGATTTGTGAAAAAAAATTGGACCAGTTTTGATTATCTCTAATCTCTATATTAAATTATTTTTAAAAGTGCAAAACTAACACTTTTGTGAGATCACCTTCACAATTCAGTAAAAACTTAGGTCCTTTTTAATGCTTCCTGCTGAGTTTCAGTATTCGCTCACATTTCTGCCCTGATATGATTGGCCAGATAGTTGGCACAACATCTGATGAGCACTAACGTACAATGAATATGACATTTGAAGTATGATACCTTAAAGCTGTAAGGTTGTGATGACAAAATGTAAACGACCCCTTTTTGAAAAGAATGCTGTTCCCCGTTAAGCGTTTTCAAACAAGATGTTGAATCGCTCACGATTATTAAGATAAATGTGCAGAATGTCCAGAGTGGGAACAAACAGCCTCTCAGTGTCACAGAAACCACATTATCTCAGTCAGTTACTGTAATGTGTAAATGTTTACTGTACAGCCAGACCCAAGATAGAAACGGCGCCTGTGTCCAGGAACAACAAGCCTGGCACGACCGCATGCGTGTTATTTCTGTAACAGTAACAACAGTGTTGGCCAGGTGTGTGGTTCACTTCTGAGCAACCTTTCTTGCATTCCTTTCTATTGGTCTGGGATAAAAGAAATTGATAAATCTACACTTGCTTAATGAAGCGAGTGTAGATTGCTTCATTAAGCTTCATCAACGTGTTGCTGAGTTCTGTTTTAAAATTTAAATATAATCATAATAATATGTGACCAGGTTGATTTCTGAGACATGCATATTTACTAAATTTACGCAGCAGATTTTTTACTTTACTGTTATTAGTCCAGTGAATTGTGAGCTGGTGTACCTTGTTATGGCCCTTAGTGTTATTATTGTTGCCAGTGATGTTGTCACACTTGAAGTGATCAGTGTAAAATGGTGGGAAGCTGTGAGTAAACGCTAATTTAACTTTAGCTCTTGGCTCAGGCTGCACAATTTTAGGGACACCATTCTGTATCAGTTGCTCCAACATTTCTGTGGTTCATGTTACTTTGAAAGTTTAATAGATTACAGAATATAAATTAATTACAGATTAAAAAATGTTTTGCAAGTAATGAAATTATTTAAATTACTTCATCTAAGTAATGTTACTTTTTACATTTGATTACTTTATGATTACTTTGAAACCATTTTTATAACGATGCGACACTTACATTTTTCCCAACAGCTTTGCTAATCGACAATGCCTGGAAATATGTCAAGGAAGGAAGTAAACCTGCAGAGAAGAATAATACAAAACAGGGATGCTGCACTTTATTTAGAGCTGTGTAAATCCCAGAATGTAAGATTTAGTTTAATTAGCAAAACTACTTTGATTAAAATTTCTCAAGCAGTGTAACTGATTATAGTTGCAGTAGTTTTATAATTGAATAGAATAACTTTATCACGTGTAAATAGTTTCTCTCTAACACTGTCGACCATTAGAAAGGCCAAACTGTAGTAAAACAGTGAAGTCAACATTATGTTCATGATGTCACCCACTTAAAGTCATTGTGTCATTATGTAGACTGTGGCTTGCAATTAAGAATTTGCCTGAAGGCTTGTAGAATGAAGATATCACTTTTAAATAAACTGAAATTATAGTATTTTAATTCAGAATAACAACCCAAAAGTCCTTTAAGGCTGTGCCTGGTCTGGTACACAACTGGGTTTTATTCAGTCTTTCCACAGGGATAATTAAATGTTCATCTCATATTGTACTCTGCAAAGAAATGTTTAAATACCCAAGGCCAAATGTCTAAATAATGGATCTCAAGATATCTTAATATTTTAGTAACATATTCATTTTTATGGACACCAGGTCTGTAACAAGTCAAATTTTAAAATAATTTGCCCATCACGGGGGACGTTATACACCACTCAGTGCCTAAAACTAACTTAAATATAGAAAAGACATTTCTACTGTATAAAATATGATGATGTCTGCAGTTCAGCACAAAGTCACTGGTCAGGCCTTGCCCATTTGCCCCCAATTTACCACATTTTATCTATTGTATGAATAAGTAGTGTAGTGTAACTAACAGAGAAAATCTCACACATCATTACCTGTTTAGGCCGGCTATACTGCACAAAACAGAGACAGAGGTAGAGGTCAGTATCAGTGAGCTCATCTGACAGGGATTAGCAATATTTAACTGAATGGGCTCATATGTGAGAGGTAACTGAACACTGATAAAAGGCATTATTGTAGAGGAGCATTGTCTTAATGGAGACAAGATAGTTATTTACAATGGATATTTTACTTATTTCACCATGATATTAATTTACGCACAGAACAGCAGAGAAATTTTATAAATTTATATACAAACATTTCTCATGTACACAGTGTCAGAATATTAATCATTTCCTCATCTCTAATAACTCTCTGTAAACCAAATGACCTGAGGGAATGGGGGATGAAAAATCTACCCTCAGTGATGTGATTGATTAGCTTTCCAGTTTGTAGATGAAAATTAAGCTGTCAAATCACATTCCTGCCGAGAAAATGCCCGTTAATGGTGTTTTCGCCCTACGAGTTCGATGTGGGTCGAGGGTTGATTTGTTGCGTCTCTGATAAAATTAGAGAGAGGAGACAGGGTTCTGCTGTCATCTGCTTCAACAACAGAAACAGCTTTATCAACGCTAACAGGACGGAGGGAATTTACTCAAATGGAGGTCATAATTCTTCATTTTTGTTAGTGTCAGCCTCTCCTCTCTGTCTGAGGGAAGGCAGCTGAAGAAAGGAGGAAAGCTGGAGTCAGTCTGGAGCCTGATCTTTCAGCAGGCAACAGACTGATGTGTTTTTTTCTTCTGGTCAACACAAAACAGAATGATTCAAAGAGGATGCATTAAATATGTAAAATTCACTAGACTAAGGGAGAAAAACGCAAAAAATGCAAAGCAATTCAGCAAAAAAGTATCAGCAGGGAATGAGTTAAAGCTCTAAAGTGTCTGTCTCGGTGACTGACAGAGGATATAAGCAGACAGAGCACTTCTGGGGTCAGAGTTCACAGTGCATTCATGGTTTAAGTGAAAGCCATCTTGCAGAATGCTGACGCAAGCACATTTTTCTAATATGGACACAATCCACAATCTTGTATTTGAGTGATTTTAATCTGAAAAGGGGAAGAAATCCAATACCAGTGGCAGCTCGCAGCAAGAGATGAGTGAGTCGAGTTATGGTGTTTTTGGGCGTGTAAGATGTGTGGCAAATAGGAAACCTCTTGGTGTGATCATGCGGCGGCAGATTGTCGGCAGAAAAGATGTCATTTACTTGCCGCCTGACTTGTTCACCTATGTGGACAGGTACTGCATCCACTGAAAACACGATCAATAACACCTTTTGCTTCTCACTTGTGGATGGAGTTATTTTATAGATATTTCTGGGTTTGACACTGCAAGAAAAAGAAGGATATTGCAGCAACACAGAGATGTTATGGGACTTTTAAGGCTGAATGAACACAGGCTAAATGGAAAACAAAACCCAGAGGGTGGGCGATGATTCTACTTATGTTCGATTACTAAATGAAATACGTTTGATGAGGCTTCAATCACGCTGCAGATGCCCACAGGCTAAAATGCAGAATGCAACACGAGATTGGTCATAACTACCAATCTAACATGTGGGAAAGTCTTTTGATGTTCATAAGGCTTTTTCACAAGATCTCATATGGTCTTATTCATCTTTAAAGGACTGCTACATGCACACAAAGCCCAGCAGAATCTCCAAGACATAGACTATAACTGTCTTCCAACTGGTCATAAATCCTGTGATGCGCCATGCTCATTCAAGCTGCTCTTGAGAGGAGAAAGAAGTAGAGATTGCAGAGCAGACAGCAGCAGGAAAATGGCATTAATGGACAAATGAAATAGAGGCAGGGGGACGATGTATGCAGTCTGTATTTTGTTAGAGCCATGGGAGGTCTGCTAATAATGATAAAGAGCCGGTGCTGTTCCATTTGTGGTATGAGGAGGGAACCTGCATATGGACACCATCATAACTCAGCCCCTTTCATTCATGCACATGAAAAATCAACCCTGTCATCAGCATTCAGAAATGATCCGACAACTTGGGATAATGTGACAGAAAGCTACACACCAACATATGCACGGATACATACACACTCATGGACAATATGCATACAAATGCTCGAGCAGACATACAGAAAAGCCACACAGATGTCTGGAACACATTATTATAATCCTGATGGATGGATAGACGTTCCACAACCGCCATCTCCCCTGGTTACTACATCATTTCTTGTCTCCCTTTTAATCTCATCTCCCTCTTTGGACAGTACTACCTACAATAACTAACCCTCCCTCAGTCTTAAGTCCCTCAGTCTCACAGATACCTGTCAGCTCTGTGTTTTCACCATCCAGACTGCATGTTAGAGATACACAGATTTTGCTGGACATGTACAGAGAGGTGACAAATGAAAGGAAAACAACGAATAAAGCAAGATGAATGCAGGTGCTTTCTATGCAGGGCACAAGGGGGGAGCGGACAGTCACAATCCACAACATCATGGCTGGTGTTTACTTTACCTTTGTATGAGCGTATGAGTGTGGGGGGTGGGGGGTGGGGAGTCAAAAAAGGCAAAATATGGTCTTGGAGACACCCGTCGTAGCATGAATTACCACAGAGGTGATTCTGAGTACCCAGGTGTTTATACTATCTGCTCTTTATGCAGGATGCAGTCACAAATCCTGCCAGCTTTATCACTGAGATCAAAATATAGGCCAACTGTGCAGATGGGTGTGGTTTGAGCAAGGGCATCAAAACTATGCAGTAGGAACTGGGGAAACCCCCCCCCCCCCCCAAAAAGTATAATACTTGGTCCACATTTGTATTAAGTTGCAGATCACTGTATCTTAGTTTATTTGTTTCTCTCCACTCTTAGACTTTACATAAAACTAGAAACCCTCTTGCCATGGGATCACATCAGCCAACACCGAATTTTATTCAACACGTGTGATGCAATAAAACGCATGACATGACAGAAGTGAGTTGGGTGGAACAGTCGAACTGTGCAAGACTGATTCAATACATCTAACCAGCTCTGCACAGTCAACTTTACACCCAGTATCAACATATACATGTATCTCGCAGAAAAAAAAACCAAATCAGCTGATCCAAGCAATGTGCAATAGTTAGCTGTGAATGTGTTGTGTTTCGCAAGAGATGAATTATCACTTATTTGGCAAGAGCCATGAATGCATGTCTGTCTGTCTGTATGTGGACAGATTTTATCAGCATAATAGTGTCACAACCGTGAAAGACGCTTTTGAAAACTTTACGGTACTTAGTTGAGGTCTCGGTTCAAGATGGGTGCGGTCTGACTCATGAGTACTGAGTAATTATGTAATGATGTGAGTTGACGGGCGTCTCAGCTGTTGTGATCCCATTGCAGGATGGTTTATAGTTCATGTGAATCATTAGCACTGGTCCTAACAGTCACAGGCTATCCACCCAACTTAACACTCATGAAAGATATTGAATCAGTGTGTTCTATTATAAAATACACACAAAAAAGGTAAATAAAGTTCAAATTTTATAGAACTAGAAGAATCTAAGCCAATATGCACTGAAAGCCACACTTTACACTTTGTAAAGACACTTCTCAAAATGTGTATTCTATTTAAATTTAAACATAAAACCCGTTTGAAATAGTCACAACTCAGTTTTGTCTTCTGGCTCCTCTGAATGTCCAGTAATATAAGAATAAAGCATTACAAGTCTGGCCTTGACAAGCTCATTGGAGTTTCAGGAGTGCACTTTCAAAAATAAACTGAAATCAGTCCACCAGCGAGACAGCTCGTTGGTCAGACTTGGCTAATAATAAACCATGAGCTAAGTCATGTTACACTTGTTGACAACCCGAGAAAAGCGAGGCGAGAGAGAAAATTCTCTAATCAAATTATTTGAGTTTGAGCAGCAATAAAGTAGTCATCACTTGTCTGACAAAATAACAGAAAGGCTGTGAAAAGCCAAGAGATGGGAGGAAAAGTAGGGCAGGAGGAGGCTGTGATTCAGAGGGCATGAGGTTCCTCCCAGCCTCTTCTGATTCACGCATCTAAAGCTGCTTTTGACTCAATAGCACAAAAACAAGGACATTAAACAATTACCACAAATATCATTAACCCAGTGCATAAGTCATCACATTCAACTGGTTATTGTTCCTTTGTTTGTTTTTTTTCATTCCTCCTCTTGTAATACACATTCACGTCTCTCTCTCTCACACACACATACAGTTATTTCCTTTTGTTCTGTGGGTGGATACTTAGGTCATAACAATAATGCTGTGATTGCATCAAATACACAGAGCGCAGTAATGAAACATTATTATGTTACAGGGATTTTTTATTCCATGGCTGCTTTAAAAAGCTGAACTCCCCTTTAGATTAATAAATCAACATTTTTATGGTCATTTAAATGTGAAAACATGAATTAGTTAATTAAATTAAAAGATTTTTAGACCTCAAATCACAAATCTTTCATTTTTTGAGAAGACAGGATAATTTGTTTGAAAATCGTCATGTGATCCTT
The DNA here is from genome assembly GCA_029814765.1 of Acanthurus leucopareius. Lineage (NCBI taxonomy): Eukaryota > Metazoa > Chordata > Actinopteri > Acanthuriformes > Acanthuridae > Acanthurus > Acanthurus leucopareius. The sequence goes on from JAQMCX010000048.1 coordinate 6,400,080, forward strand.
CACAAATTTATGACCCTTATTGTAAACGGAAAAATTTATGACATTTGCATATTATTATGAGGAAACTAGTGCAGTATTTAATTAGGGCTTTCTTTCAATTTGAATTCACTTCATTTTCTCCTTGCGGCTCTTGATCTCTTCACCTCGGGGCAAGTAGCATGAGCGATGACTTTGGTCCACTTTCAATCAAGGTTAAAAGATCCAAAGAAAAAGGAGGCTATTGCGCCTGAATCCAAGTCCTCCTCTTTCACTGCTCCTCCCAGCTCCCTCAGTTCCCTCCTATTGTGCACTCGCTGTAGTGGCATCTGGTTAATGGGCCTCTTCAGTGGATAGTCTCTTCCATCTTCATTCACACACACACACACAAACACACACATACATTTTAAGTGGGTGAAAAACACACAGAAAGATAGTTTCAATGTGCTGGCCTGTGTTTTTGAATCTTGTTATTATATTTTAGCCTTCTTTTTTTGAGATGTTTTAGTAGAAAAACATGCTGCCTTGGAACTGGTTGAATGTGGGACGGACATTTTGTGAGGACATTTCTTAATCTGGAGTTTGTCTTGACGCACGTACAATTGGGTATGTGCTTTATGTGTTTGTTATTACAGGCATTAAAAAGATTATTTCTGACAATGCAGCAGTTATTGTTTCCTATTGGAATGGTCACATAAATATTGTCTCTGTTTCTGTCTGAAACTGACTCAAGCCATTCTATCATCTTGATTTCAAGGTTTTCTTTCATCTGTTTGGTTCAACATTGTCCACTTCTGACTAATTCCACACCCTAAAACTGAAGGACAAACCTTAATGAATCCCAGCAGTGATTTCTGTAAGTGGAATAGAGAAAATTTATTCTGGCTGCAAACTGTCTTATTAAGCTTGATGGAGACGTGGGAAGAAGATGGCTAGGAGGAAAGAAAGTGATGCTGTGAGTGTTTGGCTGTGTGTCCCCTATCTCAGTTCATGTAAACTCAGACTCCTGGACTCCTGGACCTAAACCCTGACTAGATTTGTACGGTTTAAGCCACATGAGTAATCTCAGTGAATCAAAGACAAGGCCAGCGGCATCTTTTTCATAGAGCTGGGAGAATTAGCCTAGCTAGGAAGGCACAGTGCTGGAAACAACATTACAGGGTATTCTGTTTAACCAGTCCCATCCTGACAAATAAGCAAGGATCAAAGGATTAGAGCACCATTATTAAAGCCAGCTGGAGACCTGACACAGGCTAGAGGCATGCTAACATGATGCTATTAATGTTACATGTTCACACGATGGCATAAAGGTCCATTCAAGGCTTTGCTTTTAAAACTTCAAATCATTGTTGTCACAGTATGTTTGGAGTTTTGGACATTTGGGACACGTAGTCCAATGGACTGTTTACCAATTACTACAAACAAGTCTTCAAAAGAGGGAACTTGAAACTTTCACTTTGTGAAACAGTGTAAGCCATTTGTGTCATGTTGCATGCTAATGGGCATCATATGCATTAGGACTTATGGTTGTGTTTCAAACACGGCCAAATATCTACATCTTGGCTACAGTTCACCGGCTTTGAAAAGACACCAGATGACTGATGTTTAAATGTAAAAAAAATAAAAACAAATTAAAAAAACATTAGACACAAAACCTCTACTAACAATTTGATTGACTCCCTCTGTAGTATACTTGTACGGCTGATCCATTATGCCTCCTAAATGATGGATAAGAAATCAATATCCTACCATGATATTATATTCTACTGTATTTAGCCGGTGTAAACTTTGCTTTTAGCTTCCTATCACTACAGACACATGGTTTTATGTCCTCATGTCTGAAATGCTCAGTTGATGCATTCATTGAAAGGCAGAGGAAATGTGTTTTCCAGATAACATTACAGTTGCAATAAAGCTTGGCTTGGGCTGTGATTGAAACAATGCTGCGCCTAAGCCGCACTGAGCCCACCTGTTTGTTCTTCCGTAATTGGATTCTGCTTCATTCCATTTGCCTTAATGCTGATGCATAATGCAGTGTACTGAGGGGACCAGCCATTACTAGCCAGGGGGACAAGGCTCGGAGGAGTAACCCGACCTCGCCCCACCCACCGCCTGCCATCATCCCTCTCCACCCCACCACCCAACCCCCCTGTCACCCATCTCGGGGCCATCTTTTCAGGGCCTCTGTCCTTCAAAGCAGCCACTTGCTCAGGCTGGATGGATTGATGGTCGGAGCTGTTGGCCTGATGGGAACCAGAATAGCAGGTGTTGATGTTATGGCCTACAAGAACAATAAGCTGGCCTTCAACAGCATGTTAATCCAAAATAAACAGGCGCTGGCGCGGACGGTTTGGGAACGGGTGGAAGGATCCTCATCGACACACAGAACTGCTACCAAGAAAGGAATGTTAGAGCCAAAGCTCATTCTTTCCTTTGTAGTCAAGAATGTAGAACAACACGCCTCAGTCATTTGCAACGTGTGAATACAATGGTAAAATTAAGCTCGGCTTAACTTATTTAGTTGACTTTGCCTTATTAGCAGTATTACTGCTCATTGTTTTATGCTTTAATTATTATAAAATCATAGATGACAGGTTTTATACTCGTTGCTGCAGACACATAAACATAATGAATTCCACTGTAGCTCTGTAATATATAATTAGTGAAAGCTACTCTGATCACCATAATCATGATATCTGTTCACTCTTGCACCTTATGTCCGTGATTCTCTTTTGCGTAGGAGGCGGATAGCGTGTTCTGTACAAAGCAACTAACATCGCAACAGCTTCACCAACTGTCATCAAGACAGAGATTCCCACATGCCTTCTTGCCATTTTCATCGAGACCATACTTCTCTCATGATCAGCTGCCTTTGCTAAGTGGCTGGTGTCGATGGCTGTGACTCAGCTCTGCCCACAACAATGATGAAGATAAGACATCTGGAGACGGGGTGTGCATATGTGCGCACGCTCGGCCGTGTATGTGCACGCTTTGGAAATGGCAGCATAAATTAGTGGTGGAAAAGAGAAGCAAAGCAATAAGACGAGTGGCATAAATTGTGTGGGTACTGGTGTGCTCATATGACTGAGTGGGTGAGCAGCGGTTGTCAAGGTTCATTAGAGTGTCATCGGCTGCCTCCACACCGAAATAATAAGGATCTCACTCTCCCTTCGCTTTACTTTCGTCCCCTTCTGTATCTGCTGAATATGAACTGAGCTGTGAAAAAGGGCATCTGATCTCATGCCACCTCTCTTGCACACCGACACATGACTAAGAAACAGATAACAGCTGATGAAGCAACAACATTAAATCGGTAACAGCAAGGTCGAGAGGCGAGAGGCACGGAGAGAGAGAGCCTGATGAGCTGGAAAGAAGGCTCAGCGAAGAGAAAGTGATTGAAAGAGTGTGCTGTATGCATTTGATAAGAATCTGGCATCTGGATCGCGGAATAAATCAGGAGTAGAGAGCGTGCAAAATGCAAGAAAGGAATAGATTTTCATCTCTGACCCTTCTCCAAAGTTATAAGTCAATAATTCTCTTAATGAACACATCCCCTCGCTACAGACGCAGCTCACTGCTTTTTCCAGAGTCTTAACATAAAATAGATACTTGGACATTGATTTCAGCAATGTGTATTTAGCCATTCTTGAATGTTAAACAGTCTGCAGACCAGGGGGGTTATAAAAATAGTGAATTTAAAGAGAACAAATAACAAAGCTCCTAGCTATATATGACAATCTGTATATTATGCCTTATGTATGTGGTGTAAATATGATGAAGGGAAGTCAGTTGAACTCTGATGAATGTATATGACCACGCTGACAGACGAGGAGAGAGGGTGACACAGCTGGGAGAGAGGGAAAGGAGGGGTTAGGTAAAGGTTCACTAGAGAGGAGTTGACAGATCCCAAATGGTAGCCTTTGGAAATGCTTGGCTTCATTGCATCAGCTGTGGAATGATCCACAGAGGACAAGATAAAATGATGCCCGAAAGACAGTCTCAGCAGACAATATGGGCTTGTCGGAGCTGAGGGGAATAGCAGGAATGAAAACTAGTTTACAGTAAAGAGCATTAATATATCATAATAGTGGGGAGAAGACTGCAATATGTGTTATATGATATGAGGTCCTGACACAAGACAACAGCATACATTTTTAAAGTTCAGTATGATTTCTTGCCATGATGGATGCACCCATCGCACTCCAACTGACATGTGTTTGACCCCTATCCGGGAGAAAGCACCTGGTGCCTCACCACAACACCATTAGTGGTCAACCGCACACACGCACACACACACACACACACTCGCCCGCACACGCTCTCCACATGAGATATTTTTAGGGTATGTGATACAACCAGTATGGTAGCTAACTCTCAGAGATTCACACCCCGTGGACTTGACAGGAAGAGATCCATTTCCTGACAGCAACCGCAAACACCACACATGCAGCATATACATCCTCAGTGTACGAACTTTTCGTCCTTTGAAGAGTGCTCAGGCTTTTAGAGAAGGGAAGTACATACATGTATACATATAAAGCATTAGCGTGACATGAATTCTCCCAGTTTTTAGTGTTTTTCAGAAGGCCAAAATAATGCGATTTACTTGAATCTCACTAAGCTGCTGCAGGTTATAAAATCTAAAATGCTACAATTAAACTGTGAGCAAAGCCATTTACTTTCCCTCGCACATCTGTAAATACTTTGTGGCTATAATTTCACAAGCACCATGACTAAACCTACAAAATCCACTTCAGAGTCAACATTAACTATCTGAAAGTTTATTTTCTTCTGACTATTTCAGTTTTAGCAGTCGTCTACAGGGATTAATAAAAATATATCCAGGCACACCTTTATATGCAAAAAAACCACAGGTCAAGACAATTTTTGAAAGATTTCTAGAACTGCATGTAGCATTATATTAACACCCTGCTCACCTGCATTTTTTTTTTTTTTTCAGCGTCCACCATTGCTGAGAACGGGCGGAAAACATGCCTGAAGCTCAAAGTTTTTGTCCGACCATCAAGTAAGTGTTTGCATGCAGCACAGGACTTTGTAATGGAGCTTGTTGAAGTTCACATTTGGATTTAAAAAAAACCAAAACAGTTTATGTCTACATCTCTGGTTACCTCACTTCCTCCTCAATTACCTTTTGCTCACTGTCCAACAAACCGCTGTCATTTATCACAAAACTGCTTTACTTGTTAAGAAAGAGTCTTTTGTGTTGTTTTTTTTGTGTGAAAACATGAAAAAGATGAAAAATGATCACATGAAATGAAAACCAGATCACTTCATACTTCATCTGAATGTTGCCATGTGCTTTGTTGCTTGGGATGTTTGATTTCAGGGCTGAGAGGGGGGCTTCAAATGGCACTAACCTATTTGGCATATACCTCTAATGATCTTTCATTCTCCCTATTTTCTGTTATAGACAGCTGTGTGAAAACTATAGGCGTACATGACCGCGTTTTTGATGTAAACGACAAAGTAGACAATACATTAGAACCACGAGGTTAGTATGGCTTCCTGCTCATTTTGATTGTCTCCTGTATGACCTCTGTACACCTGTTTGTGTGTCTCTCGTGTGTTTCCTTTTATGCTGTTCGTCTGAAAGCTGTTTCGTCCCTCCACATCCCTGCCTGATGCTTCTTTTAAACCAACTGCTCTCCGATAAATCAAAGCTATAGCATGCTAATAATGCTTGCATATTCTACTGTTGGACTATATTGCATGTTTCATATACACTGCATATATAGTTCATTCATCAATTACATATCTAGTATGCTCATAAAGGTCTCCATTTTCCATATTAAGACATTCTCATAGATGTGCATGTTTCTCACACAACTTATTTCACAATAAACAGTAAATTTCATATTCAGCTGCATGTTGTGCTCTGTTATTAGAATGTCCTCAGATTTTTTACTCAGATTAATTAAGATATAAATCAAAACATTGACAATACATTTCGCAAAATTTTAATGGTCTGTTTCCACTGAGCTGCTGTTTAGCTCTGTAGTGCAACACTGATTAATTTTTTTGTGTGGTCAGAAGTACAGCATTTTTACATCCTCATACATGAATCTAAGCCACTCCCTGAACTGAAACATTCCCAGTAGGGAATATATTTAGCAAAATGTCAGACAGAGGATATTTATCATTTCAACAGGATTTTAATTGGTATTATTAATTTCAACGTGAGATCTTTTAAATCCTACAAACAAAGTTTTCTTTTTTTTAAAAAAACCCTTAAACTGCATTTTAAATAGGACACAGAGAAACTCAAGGCCAGTGATATCTAGGCCAGATCCTCGGACATTAGTGAAACCCACCTGCCTCTCCCCCTGCCTGATTTTCTGTCTGCTCGTTTGCCTGCCTTGCTCTCCTGCCTGCATGTTTGATTGGCTGCCTCTCACCTTGCATGCTTCCTTTGGCTCGTCACTCTATGAGCTCTCCAAAGGAGGGAAATTAAAACATTCATGCGTACTCTACTCTTGCCACGTCCCTCCACCCTCTAACACACACAGGCGGTTGTGTTTCCATTACCTCAGAGGACATAATGTTGACTTAAATCATTTTTGTGGAGACTTACCACATCCATAACCAATACTAACCTAACCCAAACCCAAACCCAAACCTAACCTTAAACCAGTGGTTCTTAAACTGTGGGGCATAGAGCCGCTACAGATGGAGCATGCATGACTAGATAAAAAAAATATGGAGTGAAACCAAATTGAATGAATATGATTTTTTGGAGAGAAAAACTAAAACTCAACTTAATTTCAAATTTGATTAGGAAATTCATCTTTTTTATCTTTTGCTTCCAATTAGTTGCTAACGATTGGTAAAAAAAAAGTGTGGGTTGGTGGGTGAGTTGTGGTGGTGGTCATGAGAGTGTGTGTGTAAAGGCTTCCGAATGCCAAAGTTTCAGAACCACTGCCATACACAACGTATTTACCCTAAATTTTAATGATTGATGTTATGGGGACTTGTGTATTATGGGAGTCCCCACAATGTGACTTGTGTAAACATATTTTTGTTCTTACAATTTACAAGTCCACACACATGCATGCAAACACACACACACACACACGTATACTTATGAAACTATCTGATCATCTGTTCTGCTGATCTAATCTGTCCTTTTGCGGTGCATGGTTCAGCTACTTTCCCATGGTGCAGCAGGCACATGGCTGCTCACACATACTGATGCTACTGCCAGATGGACACAAGAGGCCCTTCACCTGGGAAATAAATTAAAATGTTTCTGGTGACATTCGAAGCATGATACAGCAACTGAAGTTCATATGGCAACTCAGACTTCAATTTACATCTTTATTCTGTTAGAAACATGATCCCAAAAATCTCAATAAACTCCACTATCACAACTGATTCCCCAAAGTTTAGGCTTTGTGCATCACAATAACATATAAATATACATTAATTGCACAATGTTGTCTTTTGTCTGTAATGCACAGCCGCAAAAGAGCAGTTTGTACCACAAATTGCAATTCACATTATTGCTTTTTCTGTCCCTCAGACGATACCAGCCATGAACCGGCTGAGCCTTCCCGAAGTGACGAAACAAATGCTGCACCACATCTGCAGAAAACAAGTCCGCTCCTGGCTTTGTTGCTGGTCTGTCTACCAGCACTCTTCACTTTATAGCGCCTCCCTCTGTCCCAGAGGGCACTTACACCTAGCGTGGCCTGAATCTGCCCGAGGCTGCAGGGAAAGGGGCGGGATCTGGGGTGGAGCGTGTTTTGCTTGATTGGGCATCAGAGCAGGCTTCTCAAGGAACCCTCTATTTTTTTCAGAAATATATTTAAGTGGTCTTTCTCCGTCTGTGAGTGAAAAAAGTTGATGTTGGAAGTGGGAGAGACAGTTCCCCCTCTTAAAACCTTCAACTAAGATGCCAAATCCCGTTTTTTGACACTTAGTGATTCTTATTTTCCCGTGACTTCTTTGTAACATCCCTTTACATCATGTTTATGTCATTGCAGCACTGATGTTTACCCACACACACACATACACAGCACATACACATGCTTAGAGAGTCAAATACAAAAATGCCTCTACACTAACAGTCAGTAGCAGTAGGGTTTTTTAGTTGTATACAGTAGCAGCATTACTCAGTAGGAAAGTGAAGATACTAGGACTTAGAAAGGAATGTATATACACGAGTAAATAGTTGTCCCGAGACCTCTCAAGAAGCCTTTCAGAAAATATTAAGATCAAGTTCTGCAGGGAAGAAGCAGATTTTAGCGCCTCCATTTTACTGGGGAGTGCAGTGCAAAGCTGAAAGATGAAGAAGTAGGAATGAAAGGGTAATGCTTTTAAGCAGAGGTCAGGCTAGGAACCGCAGCACTGAAAAAATATGTAAACGGCATGCACCTTAGCCCGCTGGTCTCCAGACTGTCCTGGTTTAAAGATAGTGTCCTATTCTCTCCTGAATACAAAATATGTGCACAGGTGGATAAGCTACTTAGAGCTTGAGTAAGTGAGTGTAAAAACCCACGGTGGGCACGAGGCAACTTTTTTTCTTGTCCTCCGTTGTGTCGAGCATGCCAGGCTGCTCAATAAAACAGCTCTCAAAGCATATGGCTCACTCTGACTCACAGAACAGCTAAATTGAAACTTTCTCTCCAGACACTTTGTGGACTGCTATTAAGATGGAGGGTCGATATCTTTTGAAAGTTGATCACACAATTTCATGGCAACAGTCACAGTCATTTTATGCAATGTTTACTGAGCTGGGCAGCAACTGTTCTCTCCGTTCCATTCGAGTATTAGTCAATATTAACACTCCCATAGACATTTGCATCTACAGCTTTTTTTTTTCTTTGATTCTCTTTGCTTAAAAAAATGACTCAGCTTAATTGGATACCTTTTTTTTTTTTTCTTAGACATTAAGTTTTTTTTTACTCTGCCAGTTAAGTTGCACACTGTAAACTTTGTGCTTTTATGTTGTCTGAAATCCACTTCAATGAGAACAAGATGGGACGAGACATCAGACATGAGATCATGGGAAAGACTCCTATTTTTTGCAGTGCCATACTTTTTCCTCATGTCTTTGTCCCCTTAAACATGGCCACAGCTTTGACTCATGCTCATCAGATCCTAGTTAGCTGCTTCTCATTTTCAGTTCATTGCAGCAGTTAGTGCACATTTTAAAGGACTGATGCACAGCTCCCATTAGTTAAAAACACACAGCGTGAACAGAGAAGCTTCTCTACATTATTTAGTTCAAGGCAATGTACAGCTCTATTTAGTTTAGCCAGGTTTGCTTTAGCACTTATATTAAAATGAATTCACTGTGTTATAATGATATTCAGCTTCCTTCATCTCCCACAGATGCACATGGTGAGTTGGCATAATGAAAGCCATTATGTCTTTTTTTTAAGCGGAAGGGACTTGTTTCTTTGCTTTCAAAGAAGTATGGACAGAGAGAGAAATGGACCCCGCTGAAGCTGACTTCCTGTCAGAGCCAGGTTTTTCTTTTTTTGCATGAGACACCAATTGGTTTAGAAAGACAGATAGAAAGAGAGAAATAGAGCAAGAAAAAAAAGGGGCACAGGAGCAATTGCATGTCCACCTACAGCTCCTAGTGTTACTGGTTTAAGTGACTCTTTAATGAGGTTCAAAATGACAGGCATGTGGGCCCCATGTTGTGGCAAGGGGAGTTATTTCTGGTATTAAAAATAGATGGTGGAAGGCTTGGGGGGTCTCGGGAGGGGGGTGTAGATTTCCACTGTAGGGGGCTTTAAAGCACCAATGACCTTGCAGTTTGAGAGAATTGGTGAGTGAAGGAGAGGGAAAGAATAAAAGGAAGAGACAGACACACACACACAGGAACAGATAGAAAAGACATGGGAGGCAGCTGAAGGTAATGTGACTAGAGTGCCTAACAAAACAAACAAGACGAAACAACTAAAAATCCATTGCAACACCACTGCAAAAAAAAAAAAAAAAATACCCCACCGGATTCATGACAAACTTACTGTTCAGTATCATACTGTATCAAAAGGCATGCACTGTTTTTTTTTTTTTATTGCTCTTTTTATTTTTATGGCTGCCTTTTTTCTGTTTTTTTTCCTTTTCTTTTTTTTTCTTTCACCCACAAAGACTGCCTTTTGCCTTTTGCCATTTGTTTTTTGCGCCACGTTAACAACGCTATTACAGCAGAATAGCAGCTCAGCTAAGGGGGGTAATAGGAGACGAGGCCATTTAATGAGGTACTAATTTTCAGGAGAACACCACAGGGAATGAGCAACCGCATACGATTCAAAATGGACGCCTGTCAGCAGATTAACACTAGACTTTTATCAGAAACCAGCTTCAATTGTACTCTCTTATTATTACCAATACTACTCTTTGTCATTATTGCTATTATTACCATGGTTTATTCTGTACACACCTTAACCTGGGAAATGAGGATCAACTTATAAACTGGATACTGTGTATCCTGAGGTAGTCAACCATAAAACATGTAGTGTTAGGTTAGTATCTGTTTTGTACCTTTCTGGAGGACAAAAGAAAAAAATGAGATACATCATTGTTAAAACTGTATAATTATTATTATTGTTATGATGATGATGATTATGACTATTATTATTATTATTAGGAAAACTTCTTGATGTAAATAGTGTTTGATATTAAAGTATTAATTTGGTTCTTATGTCTTTTCTAAAAAATGAATACGGTATTATCTCTGGGTTTTGCGGAGTGTGTACTGTCCTCAAACAATGCATTGTGTGCTTTGATCCTCAATGCCTAAATGAAACTTTGAGCTAATATGAAGGGGCAACCTGTGGGAGCTGTACATCAATGTACAGAAGGCTGGACGTTAACCAAACGAGTGGCTTACCCGTTACATGTTTCAAACCAGTCACCAACCTCCACCATCTCTTCACGTACGGATCCTGCTTTGGAAAGAAACACCTGGGGACTAAACGGACGGCTCACGTGTTTGTACTTTTTTTTTTTGCCTTCAGTGTTTGAAAGCATGTTAGTCAGCTCCAAGATCTGCCATGAGTGGGACTGTTTGCCTTTTTTTTTTGATGGAGGGATCTCGCCAGTTTCATTATGTGGCATGCGCATGAACTTGATGACATGTTAAAAAAAAAAAAAAACAGAAAAAAAACCAAGAAAAAAAAGAACAAAAAGTTTGAAAAAGATAGCTTTTCTTTTGATCTTCTTTCTTTTTTTTGTTCCTTTAAGACGTGTTAAAGTTTCAGATCACTTTCATGTTGTGTGTTTTTCTGCATCCCCATTTGAGTGATGTCATTAAGCTGTGTAGTGACAGATGACAAATGTACATAACACAAAATACTGTTGTGAAGTTACAGTGAGGGAGGGAGGGGAATGGTCATTTTGTAGTTCAAAAGCAACTTCTCTTGTTTTTTTTTTTGTTTGTTTGTTTTTTTTTTCCTCCTTAAAAAGACTCTGTACCCATCTACTGAATTCATCCCATGTAGTTGCAGTCTGTCTTTCCTCACTATTCATCCTCTCTTTGCTCCCCCCCCGAGAGGAGGCGTTTGAGAGTGGATGCATCAGTCTGTGGACGTTTTTCAGCGTGGAAAAATGTGTTAGACCTTTGAGTTTGTGTGTGTATGTGTGAGTGTATGTGTGTGTGTATGTGTGTCTCATTTGCTGTTGCCGCAGTGAATGGGAAGCGGCAACCCTCTTTGGCAACGAAGAGTGTTTCCCATGCCTTAGCCCCTCAGCCTCTGCCCTGGCAGCCCCGTCTGTGTGCAAGACGCTTTCTGCCATTGTGCTTTTACACGGAACGGCTGCTGGCGTCGAAGAGACTACAACAGGGGCCCTTCACTTTCTCTCCCTTTTAAACAACCCTGAATCACTTGTCCCTACGGTAGATGTTGGTCCTGTGCACAGTTCAAGGATTAGTGCACCCCCTCAACCAAATCCTGAACTGGATTGCTCGCAGGGTAAAGCCTATCATTGATCCAGGTTCTGTGCGTGCAGGGCCAAAGCCTCTCTTCGTCAGCTCCCCCTCCCCTGTTGCTGATGAGCCACTTGTTCATTTTGTGCACCTGTCCTGTCCCATTCTTCTTGTGCTAGTGTAACCTCCACCGCACCACCTGCTGTCCTTCTTCCCTCACCTTTAAAAACCCCCCCGCTCCCACTTTGCCATCAGTGGGGAATCTTTCCAACTTGCTCTTTTACAGTATATAAACAACAAAAAAACTTTGACAAAAAATTTATCTGTATTTGTATATACACGTGTCTGAGCAACTATGAGTAATACAATAAAATGGAAATACATTGCTTTGATCATTGTGCCACTCTTTTTCTCTTCTTTGACCCGTCACAGAGGGATGAAAGTACAAGTGGGAAGTGCAGCCATCACAGTGACATGTAATCAGCAGCACTGTCGTATTTGTCGGTGCATTAGGAATGTTTGCTGCATTAAACACTCCTACTGTAACTAATACAGCAAATGAGCATACACCTTTCACTCGAGAGGAATCATGTCTCATCATGTGCTGAATTGGATGCCCTCAGCATACACATACACACACATACACACACACACACTCTCCCTCTCTCTCTCTCATTTATGTATCTGCCTATCTGAGCCTCTGCCTGGCTGTCTACACCGTGGAACAACACCCTCTAAACACAGACTGAGAGGAACACCATCCATCAGGATCAGAATAAGACCTTAAACCTCCTTTCACTTCAGTCGGGCACTAATGAGGACACCTAATAACCTTCTGCTGGACCCCATCAGCGCCATTTAGCTTCACCCTCCATTATCTCTGGTAATTAGACTGAGAGCCAAGTAAGCCCTCAGGACCAAAGGAGGGGAAAAGGCCTCCTGATAAGCCAGTCAGAGGGATGTTATGAAATGAAAAATCACTCAAATTTGACTTGAGAGAATGAAAATAAAATGAGAAATGAGATAGAAAGCACTGCTCTTTACATGATATGTATAAACAGTTGGACAAGAAAGAGAGTTTGATGGATAAATTAAGGATTCTTGGAGGGTAGCTACGCTGCCAGTATGTCTTTGGTATTAAAGGCTTTTTCAGCACCACGTTGGGTTACAGTGAAGATTAAGTAGACATCGCTTTGTAGGCTCGAACAAAACACGCCGATGCCAAAGACACAAAATCTCATCCTGGATGTGAATCCTCTCCAATCTCATCCTTTTTTTCCCAAAGCTGGTACTTTTTTTTAAGCATTAGAAGAAGAGATGCTTTATGCATGAACACGCTTGACACGATGAGCCAATTAGTGTCAAGTTGTTCTTCCTGGTGTTATTACCAAAGGAACGCTCGGGAAATGCAGGTGTGTGTCTCTATGAAGGCCGATAAAGACAAATCACTGCGCCTGATCGTTAAATCTGAGGTAATGATAGCTTTATGTGAAGATGCGTCCCAGATGTACTATTAAGCTATGAACACAGTCAAGGTTTGTGACCAGCAGCGAGCGAGAGGAGGGTGTACTGGGATGAGATGGTGTTCAACTGTAACCATGTCACCGTTGAGACAGCGACATGAATGTGCACAGATTCACCTGCACCTTTGATCCCATTTCTCTCTCTGCCAGTGTTGCTTTCTGATAGAGGAAGTTTGATCTTAACACAATGACAAGTGAAGAGGCCACTTTGGTGAAAAGGCTCTTCGAGGCATTATTCTCGAGTCAGCTTCCTCCCTTATTGGCTGCATGGTGTTTGGTTTCCATGTGAACAATCACTTTGATTGACAGCTCTGAATGATGTCTTCAGTTAATCGCTCCAGTGGTTTGAAAAGGTCATAAATCACCCAATTATGTTGCCCCGCTTTATGAATAGATATTTTTTAGGGGGGAATATTTAAAACGCCTCGAAGGCATATCAACTTAGTCAACCCCATATTTATTGAGAGGGAGTTGGGGGGGGTGGCTGCTTGTGCCAGAAATAACTGATAAGCTGAATACATTACAGAGTCTCAGTCACACTGAGGAATGTCACATTGTTCATGGGTTAGAAAGTTGGGATTGAATTCAAGGTTAGGATTTATGATTTATGACAGCTTTGACATGTTTGAAGAACAAGTTCAGAAGGAAGAATAGAAATAATTACAGAGAGAGGAAATGAAAATAGAATGGAAAAACGCTTCGTCGAGAGAAAAAAGGAGATCTTTGAACAAAAGCCATCAGCACAGTGTTTTACAGCAGATTTATTAGAAAAGCACAAAAAAATATTTATTTGAAACACCGTGTTTCTGTCAAAGCATGTGCAACACATCTCTCCACTCATCTGTGTTTGATCAATACCCATCACAATAAAATGTCTTGGTTACTTTTACTGTACTCGCAGAGTCGGAACCTCAGGGAAAAATGAACCCTGAGTGACGAGTGAATGAGGTGCAAAATGTAGTTTCTACAAAAAGGAAGCATGTAAATAAACTGCCAGAGAGCAACATCCTGCAAACACAGAGACTGAATGCTTTTGTTGCAAAGATCTTACGGGACGAACGTCTGCAGTAGGTTGTGAGGATCGTTGTGTTGTGAATCAATTATCAGCAGCAGATGATCAAGGCTTCCCTCTCCACCCATCCTTTTATAAATCCTAGGTGGGCTACACCCAGCTTGAGTGGAGGTTACTGCAATGTGTTTCATGCAGGTCATTTTCTTTTACTGATGCCTCTCACATGCTGACCTTCAGGGCTGAGAGATGAGGGGCTGCAGCCAATCCAGAGGAGGATTACGGAGAGATGTGACGCCACTACAAAATATCAACTTCAGGGGAAATGAGACAGAGATTGAAAGAGGTGTTGGTGGAGGAAGGTGACGAGTGATGCTGAGGATTACGTGTTTGTGTGTTTTATGGATAATGTCTTATAATCTTAACTAAAAAGGGAGAAAGGTCCTAATTCGCCTGTGAAATGTGAACTAATGTGGGATGGAGGGTGTGAAGGCAGTCGGATGCTATGAAAAGCTATGAAAACAGCAGGTTTTCACACAGTGTTTCACACTGCGTCTGATGTGTTACATTAAGTATTCACACATGCAGAAATGAAGATTTCCTCCTCTGATAATTTTGCAGGCAAAAAGAATGCGACCCAAAAGTTCTCAGTGTAGAGCCAACACAACACTGGTTAGAGCACGAAAAAGTGTGTGGCTTGTTTGCTCAGAAACGACCCAATACACACAACTGGTTACAATAAAACAAATTGGCTTGTGTCAAATGGTTGCAATAAAATTTACAAAGCAAATTTTCCACTGTCTGCAAAGTGTTGATATTTCTATTTAAAGTGTTGATCAGAGGAATGTTTTTCCACAGATGAACTTGTATCACTTGATTAAGAGTGCGGACTGACGAAAAAACTGCAACTGATTTGAGTTTTATTTATTTTGATCATAGCAGAATTTATTGTTCGCCGACTATTTCTCTATTTGGAAATCAGAAATCAGAAATCAGAAGTACATCCTCATGTCTCTCTGCCTCCTCCTCACAGGGAAGATGAAGTTATATTTGAGAGGGTACTGTTGTGGAATTTGAGCACATCAATTTCGTAGCTTTGCCAGAAGGGAGAGAGGGCCTTGGTCATCTCCTGAGCAGCTCGTTCCACTCAGAGTGCATTTCCCATTGAAATGAGTGAATTTCCTGCCAGTGCCTCTGTATAAATGAGGCAAATGCCATGACAGGGATATTACACTGACATGCTCACACTTGATGACAGAAAAGTCTTTGCCCCGGGGGTCGTAAATTAAATTCTAATGATTTTGTCATCCCGTTAAAACAATAACTTTCAAACCCAATCTCATATTTGCCTCCATATCCTTTGATTTATGCTTTTAATTTTTTGATGGCAAGAAATAGTCCAACACTTGTGCCATTATGATGTTGATGTGATGAAATATTGTCACAATTCATTTCTTTTTCTGGTTTAATTAGTTTACTTTAAAATGCCATCCATCATTACTGGTGCAGATGAAAAGTAGAGAGTACTGAGAGCAGGGAGACTTGGCGAGAGGACTATGTTTTACAGTTGACTTCCTGGGAAATAAACATTGGCTGCATTATTCATGAAGCTCGCCATAACTTAAATCTGATTCTTAATTCAAGATATTTCCTCCTCAGACAATATTTCACTTCACTGTTTCACAATTTCTTTGAAGCCTCCATCTCCGCAAATGTGTCTTCTGGTGGATTATCACTGCTGTTCTTGATAGCATCATATTGTATTTCAAATGAGAATCCATGTCTGGGACCAGATTCGCACACAGCTCGATTTAATGTTCCAGCTTTTCATTAATCCAGGTATAAACACTGAAAGTTCTATCTGTAACAAGATAATAAAAAAAACACCAACACATTATAACTGACAGCTTTTTTGATCTGCAGCTCGTAACACCTTGTATATTTGCATACATATACTGGCTCATTCTACTGTGCTTGTACCACTTAAACCTAACTGATGACCCTCAATTATATTTAAATTAAGCCTATCCACTTCCTTACTTTACACTGGTTTGAATAATCGGTGGCAGTTAAAAATAATGAACATTCACAGTTGAATGTTTTATGGCTGGATCTTGAGCTGGCTGTATGGACGCTTTGTGAATGGACAGAACGATTTCAGTATTTTCTGTCTTGCTGTTGTGTGCACAAGGTTTCTTCCACTAATTTAATTCAAACTCTGTCCCCGCATTTTTCATCCCATTTATCATCCCAAATGTAATATTTGAATCTCTAGCTTTGATAAGTGCTCTTACTGTTATAAGTTGCACCTTTATACTGACGGCAGCACCATTTTTAATGTGTTGTGCACAATTAATGAATATGAACAGGAAGCGAAAATGACTGTGTTTCTGTATTCATGAGGAACCGAGGATTTATTCAACTAAACTAATGAGTACACAAGTTTAAATTTAACAAACGAGACAACCACAAGCTGATAAGACTCCTTGCACAGAGGATGAACTTTACTAAGAGGCACACGTGGAAAAACAAGCAAATTGGCAAAAGCAAAAAATTAAAATTTCACCTCTTCATGTATGTGATGACCTGAGGGCAAGATGTTGGCTGGTGAAAATCTTACAGAGGATGCCTCTAAATAAGTTATTAGCGAGAAGATTAGTCATTAAAATCACATAAAGGATGAACTTATACGATTTGGACACAGACTAACAAAATGAGGGCTGTAAAAATTAATGAAATACTTGTACAAACGCAACAAAAAGAGCTAACAAATAATTAATCGTACATTCCATTACAGTAATGCAACATACATCTACATATTTTAAATTAATATGTTATTTTTTAAATTATCATCTCAAACACCATTTGTAAAACTGACAATTAGATGAGTCCCCAAAGAAGGGTGAGTAAGTTTATAATAAAAATTTAAATGAATTTTTTATGTCAATACAGTTCAAATTATGCATTAGGAATCAGCTTCTTCACTAGTGGATTTTATTAAATGTCATTATTCTCAAGTGTTACTGAATAACATTAATTAAGGCAAAAGGCAAAGCTAATTGTAAGAGTTCTGTCTTTTATAGTTGTTTTAATGCACCATGGAATTGCAGTATTTATCTTCAGCGGGCAGAGTGAACACAGTTTGGGAAATAACTCAGTTTTCTCTAAGCTCAGTATTCTTGGTAAAAGCCTAAGGCTATGACAGTATTTCTGAAGATCATGCAAATGACCCCTCTCACTTCTGCCTCTCCCTGTTCCTCCCTGCTGTCCTCTCACCCCCCTTTTTTCACCTAAGAGTATGTGCACAGTCTTACGCAAACACACATTACAACACAGAAACTGGATTCCTCCTGATTAATTCAGTAATACTGGCCTTTCATTTTTATTTAATAGTATTTTACTAGAGAGGCTATGGTTGAACTAGATTTAGCTCAAATGGGACATATACATACAAATTAACAAAATGTGCTGGTTTCAGTTGTGTATTCCAAGTCAAAATGAAGACAAACAAAACATTAAACGGCCTCTCCCAGCCTTTTAAGGACTCACAACTACAGTCTTCATGGGAGTCACATCTTTACATGGCTAGCCCTTTTGCTGACCCCTGACTTTTTTAGTCTCGTTGCTAAGAGCTCCTGCATTACCCCCGAGGGTCAATCCTAAATGTCACGGGTCACGAGGTCAAGATTCAAACATGGTCTTCAATGCTGGGCTGTCCATTAACTGCCAAAGAACATGAGCCGCTCCAGCTGATGGGCTGTAACATTATGTCATCTTGCTTTGAGCACAGAGTTACAGTCAAGAGATGGATCACAAAAAAAAAAAAATACCCACACAAATAAATGGTATTTATTTGTGACCTCACACCAGTGGAAATGTTAGAAAATTCAGCCATTCAGCAGCAGTGAGGATAATGAAGCACAGTATATATCTGTGAGAAAAATGTGGTGGAGTCGTATAAAAGTATAAAAAATACAAAAGCTTAGTACATTTTATTTCCATTACTGAATACTGAATGTGTTTTATCTGGCCCCGCTGTTTAAATGTTGTGCAAGATAGATCAAGCTCACATGGTCTGGTGCAATATATTTTTTTTTTCCCATTTAAATGTATTGCTGCCCATTTCTCAAGAAGAGTTGAAAATCTCTCTTCACTGGGGAAGGTAAGGCTGATGAAACTAAAGGAAACGGCAAGGCATTATCATCCTTCTGGTGCCACAGGGAGTTTGCAAAGTTAAAAGTCTTTAAGTATTTCCTAAAATGGTCCTTTAGAGCTGCCATTAGGTTACTCTGTACACTGCATGACACAACAAAGGGAGCAATTTTAGCAAAAACTTGCAAGGCAACTTGTTTTCATGGAGTCCTGTCTCACTGTTGTGGGGATTTAATTATCAGTATTTTATGTGTGGACGCCTCTTGCAAGCCTCCATGCAGGTTGTTGAAACAGAGCAATTATCAAATCAACATCACACTGCATTATTTAGTTCACAGAAAGCCATACTCTTGTAGAGCAGCGTGTATACAAGCAAAAGCAAACACAGAGTGTATCACAAATATTTGAACAGCCTGGATGGTGGGTTTTTTTTTTTATGATGGTATATAAAACAGTGTAAAAGTTAAGGACTTTTTTTAAGAGAAGAAAAATAAATCTGTATATAGTTTTAAGATGGAAGCAGAGAGAGATAAAGGGAGGAAAAGAGCACAGAAAGACAGAGGACAGATGAACAGATGTTATCTGACAGGTGCAGTAGGCCCAGCTTGGTGTGTGGGCAGCAGATATGACAGGGATTTTGCATACACTGTGTGAGCTAATGCTGTGCACTTCAGTACCTGTCAGGACTATAACCTTATGGTCAGATACCAAAGTTTGGGATGAGGTGTAGGAGGATTAGTCATGTTGGTGTTTCACAGTGTCGATGTAATGCGATCGCATCAACAAGAGCGTCCGAACCTGAACAACTTGGACTGACCCGGTTTGCAGTGCAAAAAAAACAAAAACAAAAAAAAACCCAAACAAAGAAACACAGTCAGGGTGTGTTGTGTTTGACATACTTTATTTAAAAATGCATTGGCTGTTTATGAAGGGGCTTTGTGTAATGAGGACATGACTCATGTGGATAAAATCATGAAGAGCGGGTATATTGGGATGAATCACACATGAAAGCAAAACTCTCTTTACAGTCAGAGCCACATTTTATCCTGTTTAATCAATAGCATTTTGCCTCCATTAGCCTGTTAATACAGTGGCTATCTTTGCATGTATGTGTCGATTTGTTGAATTATTATTGAAATGGAAAGACGACTGGCAGATGCTCAGATTCGGGGTCTGTGTTTTTTTACCACTTGGTCTGAGTGTTGTCCTCCCTCTCCAGCTCAGTTATAAATATGCCAAACAGGCGGGCCCCCTGGCAGGGGGAGTGTTGACCAGCAGCAACGGGGTCAAGGACAAAGGAGACCCAAACCACTAGATGCAGAAAAATTAAATTAAGTAACCCACCTGGAATGTAGCTGTTGAGTGAAGTAACTGTGCAGGCTTGCCTGTGTGTTACACTTTGTGCACTTAAGCCTGTGTGTGTGAGTGTTTAAGCTTGTGACTGAGTTACTGAGAATGTGTGGAGATGGTTGTGTGTTGGGTGGGCAGGTAGATGATGACAGAGTAAAGGTGTATAGTGTGATATCTTTAAGTAGGCGGGTGGGTATCTCTTTTAGGTGAGCTTAGCCACTAATGCCAGATAAAAGTACACTGTGCTGCGGTAATGTAAGGCTAAAACTACAAACCCACGCTAGGATCTGAGGGTGTAGTACAGTATGCAGAGATCAGAGACGTGATATTTCAAAGATAAATCCCCAAAGACTCTGCCCAGCAACTAGACAGACTTGACAGATAAAAATGTGTTTGTAGCTTCCTTATTTATTGTGTCAAAAGAACTGTCACGTTGCTGCAAAAATACAGGAAGAAAACATGCCAATTGTGTTTCTATTACAGATTTCAGATTTTTACAAAATAACAAGGAAGCTTCATTCCTGAGGATTTTTTTTTTTTTTTTATTGAAAGGGTTTATGTATTTCAATACTAATTGTAGGGGAAAGAGACAGTTTTTGTGACGGTTAAAATTGAGTTGTGCCGAATTTGTGTAATAATTTGTGTAAATGCATGTTAATTTACAGAAAAATAACAGCTTCGTTTAAGCCCATTCATTCTTGGTTAATCAGTGGGAACTGTATTCAACAGCTGACCTGCTGTGAACAGGCTGAGAACCTCTCCAGGTTACACTGGCTATTTACTGGAATTAATCAAGAGGAATTGTACCAATTAAACTGTTTGTTTTTTAATTTATTTTTAAAAACACAGTAAGTGGTACCAAATTACATGACCCTTTCCAGGAAAATTCATGAGAGTTCATGCATAGTGAAAAAAAAAAAAAACTAAAGTACCAGAAATGGATGGAATGAGGCAAAATTTAGGAGGAAGTTTCAATATTATTGTGTCTTCATGAAGGACAGAGTGAAAAATCTTGAAATAGAGTTCTTGTTACAGATGAGCACCATGAGCCCTTTGGCATTCAGCACAGATTTCATATAATTGGACAAAAACTAAGGACAGGTACTGTGTTCTGTTCTGTGCTCTTAAAAAACAGATGACTTTTTTCATTTACATTACTGACCCTGAATCACAAAATAATGTGTGGAAAAAAGAATATTAATCATAATGCCCAGGGGCGATATCAAGTCCTGTTTTACACAATCAACTGTAATTCACATCTAGCAGTGAAACCAGACAGCGATCAAACCGATGACCACACTGCTGTGTCCCTGCCTCCTCAGATGGCCGACACTCAGCACTGTAGTTAAATTGAGTCAGGATGACCCTCCATGTTCGGTGGAATTGAACATGCTTACTGTCATTGTGTGAGCCGTGTGTTCTGCTGAGAGCTGTATTAATGTGGGTTATGTGAGAGACTGAAACACGATGGCCTCGCCTGAGTCAACTTGGCCAGGAATCATGCAGAGGTCATCTCAATGCCTCAGGCAACATTTCAGCTGTAGCAGGAGTCATGCTGATACCAAGAATGCAACTACTTTATTACTATAATTATTGCTATTAATTTTGTTACATAAAATCACGTACAAAAGTAGGGATTTGTGGCATTTCAAGTATCATTTGTGTAATGTAAACAGACATACACTATAAATTTGAACTCTGGCAGCTGATGCTTTCATATTACTGAGGCTGATGCTTGACGTCAACAGGCTCTCAATGATATCATCTGGCTTTGGTCCCTGAGGTTAGATGACTTACATTCATTTATTTCTCTAAATAATGCTTGTTTCCTGATTTATGAAAGTCTTATTGATTTTGTCTTATTTTATGCTTGGAAAAAACTTTCTCGTTTATCCTAATATTTATCTCTGATGTGACAGGAGAAAAAATAACTGTTTAGTGTCACTATAATTGCAAAACAGAGGGCCACTTTCTTGTTACTTTTGACTGTGGGAGTGAGAATCCAAATTCTGTATTCAAACCTGTATGATCCACTGGTGCATAACTGGAAAGGCTTCATGCTCTCATTTCAAGTGGGTTGTGGGTCCATCATTTTATTCAAAAACGGATTTGATGACAGCGTAATAACCATGAATAATGCCTATATGTCAAAGGCAAAGTGCCCCTTGACGTTATCTCTCCCAAAACACCATTAAAGCTGTTCATTTTTAGGGTCGTCTGTGATCCCGTTGTCTCGACAGTATTGATCAGACTTACATCACTAGACTGGTTTTAATAGATGGTTTTGATTTTTTTCTATTACAGACGTCTTGTTAATATTGCCAAATCAATGAACATGAATATGGTAATGCAGGGAACGTGGGCACAAGAAGACAGTAAAAAAATAAAAAGGGGAGAGAGAAAAAAAAGAGTGTGTGTGGTCCCTAATAAAATGGTGCACAAGTCTTTCCATTGGTATGCATGAGCAGAAATTTGACTATGTTCTAGATTACCTGGGAAGAAATGACAGTATTGTGACAAAAACAAACAAAAACAAAACAAACCTTCCCTGTATTTCACCACAGCGCTGTGGCACACATCACACACCAGCATTTGAGATAAATGGACTACTATGAATTTTTATTGGGGGACATTAAAATAAGGCAGGATCACAGCTCCTCTTGGAAGCCAGGGCGACCATGGAAACTCAATGAAGTGTTTAAACACATGTTCTGGGCTGAACCAGGCAGAGCTGACTGCGTGGGGTATAATCACAAACAGTCAAGTCTTAAAAGAGCCCTAATCCTGAAAGGATTACAGGAAAAAAAATAATCAGTTTATGTGCACCATTACTAAATACATACAGAAAGAAATAAAGTCACATAAAGTGTTTTTTTCCTGCTTTATTTGGGTCTAACAGCCTGTAAGCATTTTAATCTCTTACTCCAGATAATGCCGTTTTCAGTTCATTTATTTCCTTCTTGGCCACTTAGAGCAGTGTAACACTATAGTCTTTAAATAATGCTCATTCTGTATGCAGTAATTCCAATGAACCAAGCGGAGAGGCTTCTGATGGAGATTGATGGCCCAACTAAACTGAATCGACACTCAAAGCCAAAAAGGGAAGGCAGTGTCTGTTGGAGAAAAGGAAAAAGCTTGCAATACATTTTCAAACTGTTCTCTAATGGAGTTTATTCATCAGGAAAGTGCAGGGAAATTAGTTGTTCATTCATCAGTTTTCTACACTTATTAACTTATTAAGGTTTACAGGTGGCATGGAGCGGATCAGACATGAACTGGACTAAAAGACTGTAAACAGGCTGTCAGTCAAGCACCTGGAAGAAATGTGAAGACATGGAGAATGTGCCAACTGCACTCTGAGACAAGGACATATGACAGTCTTCCTGGAAGGCGACAGTGTTGACCATTAAGCCATCCTGCTGCTTAAAAGTAACATGAGATTCATGTCCTACTCCTGAACTTCAGTTTTTTCTTTTGTGCCAGTAAACATATGAGAAATGTTTTTATGTGGTTTCAGATGTAATACAAGTCATGTCTGGGTGAATGTTGAAATGTTTCCACGTCAGTGTGATGGCCGGGTCATATGCTTGGTCATAACCTGTGACTCGTCTGGTAAACAAAGCCATTACGGCAACATAGCTTAATCATCTTGAACCAATTAATGCAGGTAAGTATCAGGCTCCATAATTTCGAAAAACTGTGAGTCAAACCAAAGTGAAACCAGACTGGCTTTGGATTCAGACACTTAGATGAAATTCTTTTCATGTAGGATATATGACTGCGTAGTTCCCTGTAATAACCAATGCAAACGTGGCAGGAAAGGAATTGCCCCAATACACCACACTAATTCTTCTCACTTGAACATTGTGTGGAAAATAAGCTTGAAATATCAGATTTGAAACACAAATCAGATTTCCTTCGCTTTAGATGATTACATGGCAATATGAAAGCTACGTTTACAGCATGTTGCTTGGATAAGCCTTTTGATTTAATGAAAATAATCATATTCCTCCCCTCAGATTTAATTTCCTAAGAGGCACGCTCGCTTCACTGCAGGGAGATTCCAGTTCAGGAGGGTGTGACTGTATGGGAATGTTTATATGTTTGGAATAATTCAGCTTGGTCATAATCTGGTTAAAATGTACAATTCAGCTTCAAAGACAGTCTTTAATAACCTTCAAATATCTACTACTATCAGATACCACGAGTATATCACTTGAATATAGTTGTCTACAGACTTACTGATTCGTCAGGTACAAAGGATGCAAAGGTAGGACTCTGACCTTTATTAATAAACAGAGGGCTCCCTTTACACTTGACGATAATCAATATATTCATTTATTTGACATCATCAATAGGTCAACTGTTTATGTTGAGACAAGATTTTTCCCATGGCCATGTGTGCTGTAACAAAGACAAAACCCAGATTTAAATCCCTGAGCTGTCTAAGTGAAAGACTCATTTGTTTAAAATGTTCTGCTAAAACAGATTAATATTTTGGTTTCTGATTGTCAACCTTATAATTAATCTTAATTAACTCATATATTTGATAATAAAAAGATTTAAAAAAACAAACAAACAAAAAAAATTCTCTTTCTCATCACATTTGCTGTGCTACATGTACCTGGCAGGAAATAAAGACACTTTATTTTAAACGCTGTATAAACTGTGTTTAACTGAGTATGAACTGTTTTATTATCATCTTTGGATTCAGGAGGTCCTGCAGCCTCACTTTAAAATGACATGGAAAATGACTTTTTCTCAAGGAACTACTTTATTATGTAATTTTTTCATTCCAACTGAAACAGCACATTGATAGTTCTGTGAAATGGCTCTTCATGACCAAAACATTTATCAGTAATACAGTTGAATTGGAAAAAATGAACATGTTGCTTTGTAAGCGCTTCTTAAATTGTGTTGGTGATCCTTATTTCCAGTATTTTGTTTGTAGTGGAAGAAGTAAGCCTGAGACCTGGTGGAAGAATGGGGACCGCCCAGTGTTTTGAAACCCCAAAGTCTGAGAAATATCATAAAAGACCTGCATTATGTCTCTCCGGTTGGCCAGTGTTCATTGCTTAATAAGGGTTACGGTAAGATGGTTGCTTAGATGGTCAGGGTTAAACAGATGTCAGGGTCAGATCCAATCAGAGGCGGAAGGAGGGCTGGGTCATCGCAAAATATGGCTGGAAAAAAATAATGTGGAAAAAATGGCGTACTAAACTGTTGGAACAATGGTATGGCAACAGGTCTACTGACCTCTCACTGAGGTCAGCATTAACCCTCGGTGCCATACATCAGCTAAAAACCATCCCAATTGAATAGCTGGGTCAAGACCAGCTCTTTCTCTGGACACAAATCAAGTGTGGCCAGCGGTACAGTGGGAAAGTACCTGTTGATCCGTAGCACCGGAGGTTTCGTTTAAGGTTATTCCTCCAAACAGCCATTCCCGTAGATGCAATAAAACTCTGGGTCCAACATTCCAATGGAAGCAGTTTGAGGTCTGTTTAAACCCTGTCACTAAATCTACAAAAAAAAAGGAAGGAAAACACCCTAAAACCAACCTCTCTTGGCAAGCAATTATTTACAGTGAGGGAACAAGCAAGATTCAAATAGATTAAGTAAGTCAAAGAAGCATGTGTAGCCTTGGAAACACAACCAGGAACGTGCACGTATACTCATGCACATGTGTTTCCCTCGGCAGAGAGCCACCGACACTTCATCATCTTAGATTAGCGGGGTGGTCAAACATGGTGGAAAGATTCTCAGTAGTGTATCTGCTCTAAAACCAGATTTTGTGTGTGTGTGTTTGTGTGCGAAATCTACTGTAGCTTCACCCAATCTTCTATGTCATTCAGAGAGAAAGTGATGTGTCTATATGTGGATAATAAGCTCCTTTGGGGGAGAACTCTCTCCCTCTGCAGACCACAAACTAGTCTTTTACTTCAGATGATACACTTCATCCAGGGAGCATGTTTTTTTTTTCCCCTTCTTCTGATCTCAATTATATTCCTCTTGTATTGTTTAGTGATTTTATATTTGGTGTGTCTGTTGCCATGGCAGTAATGTGGGCCCTATTAGAACGCACTTGAACGATAAAATCTACTTTCCATGTCATCGTAAAAAGCTTTCAGAGCCGGTATCAAGCTGTACTCGGAGCATTACACGGCTGTACTGCTGATTAAAAACCTGGGTTTAGCTATTAAAGCATACATGGCTTCCTTTTTCTAAAAAAATGTCTTTGATTTCCCTCTAGTTCCTCCTCGTTTCAACCACTTCAACTGCTTTCAGGCTGGTTTTCTTGCAGCCCTGCTAAATACCACTAAATGCGGTATGTCTTTTTTTTTTATTATTATTATGAGGAATACCTCTCAGGCCCTTCAGTACTCTTCCAGCTTCCACTTCACACAGGCAGATGTACACAAATGTAATCATGTTTGAACCCTCGCTCTTGCTCTTCTGGACATTTCATGCCTTTATTTTCTTTGACTGTTATGATCTCCCCTCTAATTCTCTCGTGGCCCTGCTATGCACAGTGTCAGCAGCTCAACTCAAGGTCACAGAGTGATGCTTTTGTTCTGGATTTACTTCCATTATTGTCATTGCTGTCTCTTTTCTCTCTTTTCCGCCACCTTGTGTGTATATATCCTTTAAAAGCAAATCCAATACATTCCAAACCAAGATAAAGTGCAAAACACTGCAAAGAGAAGCTTTACATTTCTTAAAAAAATACCCAGACAGGTCAATATTATGTATTACGTTTCGTTTCCAGAGCCATGATGCCAACTGATCCATCCATCTTTCTCTTAACTCAAAAGGAAATATGTGTAGATTCCACTGAATGAACCTGTAGGTTTTTTTTCTTCCCTTCACAGAAACAGGCCACAGAATCCACAGCTCAGAGCAAAATTGTGTTTTCTGGCTTTTCTGGGACATTCACCTGGCGGTGCGCTCAGGGCCATACAGTCACACATCAGTATTGCCGCCGTCATACTAGCTTTTTATAGGGTCTGGAAGAACGAGATGGGATTTTGCAATCACATCACTGCGCTGAATACAACGCCACAGATTCAGAGCACTACCAAGCAGGGGAAAAGAGTTTCTTTTTTGCTTCATTTTCTCACAGCAGATGTCCTCATTTATGAGTTGCAACTTCTTGCTTTCCCTCCTCTTAAATCTGTAGTCTGTGTAGCAGTGTAGCCCATATATGGATTCCCCCCCCCCCCAGACTGCTATTTCTTATTGGGATAGTGTGACTTCAGCTGATCAATGAAAATATGCCAATGGAATTTACTGACATTACATTTACTGTATGGTCTCTGTGAGATAAGGTGGTTATCATGGTTTGTCTGCACTCTGATGTATAATCCCTGTCTTGTGGTTGAAAAAAATCATTAATTGTGCTGTAGGGTAATAGATAACAACACACACAGCACTAACACATTCACCCTCAAACGCTTCAATCATGGCAAATATGGTCTTCCACATCCTGGTTCCTGGTGGTCCAAATTAATCAAATGACACATAGAAGTTATCATCCCTGCAGATGCACACGATTGATCACTAATTTTTTTTTCTCCTTCTTATCAGCCTTTCTTTGAGTTTTCTCCTAAATCAAAAAATTGATTGTGCACAGGCGTATTTCTCTATTTGCTCATGCAGCAGCGTTGTGCACTGCAGAACCGAACGAGGTGTTATACATTTGTCAGCGCTACAAAGGCTGCCGACCTCACCGCTAACTGATGTGGTTGACTGGACTAGTTCACATGATCACTTTTCATTATTCCTCCACAGCTTGATCTGTAACAGATTAGAAATAAATTAACTCCATTCATCATACATCTATGAGGCGCTGTGTGAAATAAATCAGCAGCTGTATGTGGTGGATTAGCATTAATGTGGCAGAGCTGCATTTCTCTCACTTGGCTTGCATAAACATTAATTAACACAACCAGCAGATATATGAAAAACATACTATGCCGCTGTTGTTTTGTGGCCTCTGAATGTATGTATATAAATAAGATGGAACATTACTGTACTGACAGGAAGACTGGGCTGCGTAGTTTCCGATTATATTTGCAATAAAACAACCATGAAAACTGTCACAACGCTACAGTGTAAGAGATAATTCACTTATTTTCCTACAACAAAACAGTACCACTGTCGCAAATTAGACTGCCGTGTAAACTTTGATACAATTTTTGTTCCCCCACTACCTTCCATTTCATCCACCAACCTTAACCCTGGTGTTTTGGCACAGTTTCTGTCCACAGCTGCAGTGCCCAGAGCCAGGTCAGGCAGGCAGACTAACAGGGAGAGGAGCTGGTTTGCAAATCATTAGCTCAATGATCACACATTGTCTGTCCAGCTAAAACAGACACAGTGGGATTCTGACTCTGTTCTGCATCAACCCAGAAAAGAAAGTCACATTGAAGAGGTTCATAATCCCTAACAACTTAAAAAATTATATAATTATAGTAATGGATATGTGGATTTAAGTGTATTATACATAACAAAATTACATTAAAATGTCTAAAAACAATTAAACAGATGTTATATATTTTGCTTAGTACTGTTCTTAGACTATACCAAATGTTTCAAACAATTTTTAAACCCAGAAATATACAAAATTTTTTTAAGGCAAGATGTTTTTCATTTGTTTGCCTGTCAGTGGCAATGATACTGCAGAGAGCGAGGGAATGAAACTAACCCCAATAAAACTTGTTGAAGACAAGTCTCATGATCCCACACTACCTCACGATGTCATTAAACTACATCTTTTGTTTTTATTGTTTTGATTGAGAGCCCCTAGTGGCAAAAATTATATAATTTGCATTTAAATGCAGGCCTCTGCTATGAGAAAGACAAAGAAAGAGACATATGAACAAACAGACAAGTACTAGTATAAGGTGTAATTGGTCGAAAATCAAATCTTTAGTGCTTCTATAGGCTGATTCTTTAACTGAATTTTGTGAGAATAGTCATTTAGAAAATCTTTCACAAGGTGATGCAAATGGATTTTCAGAGGATTTTGTAAAATTTATTCACATAAAAAGTTATTGCAGTTTCAAGACTGCAACTTGCTGCTCTTGAGAGTAGCACGGGGTGTTTCCTTGTACCGTATCTGGTTACAGACGTTTCAACTGTGCACTTAAAATGTCTCCTGTAACTAGCGCCCTGCTTCTTTTATGGTGAACCTTGTGTGGAGCAGGCCACAGGTGAGGCAGTTTCCTCCTCCATATCATGTGTGCTGTTGAAAGGAGGGTCCATTAGGTTTAATGAATACCATATTTTATCAATTAGACATTACCCTTTGTGGTGTGTGTGCATATATTTGTGTGCGGGAAGTACAAAGTGGGGGGAAGTTACTTCCAACACCACAGGAAGCAATCACGCTTGTGATTGGTGGTCGGGATGTGAAATACATTCAAAGTTGCAGAAGATCTCATATTTTCACACAAATTGTAGTAGTGGGGGGTTAAAGTTTCCACAGCACATGTCTCCCACTCACCTCCTCCTTTGTTGTGTAATGAGTGAGTAAGTGCTCATTAGATAATGTGGTCCAGTGGTTCAGGGTTGGCGTAATTGGCTGTTGGGGCATCCGCCCCTCCTCTTCTAGGCATTAATTTAATCACTGGTCTACTGTAAGCCTATACCAACCTTAATGGTTAAAGTAATTGTGTCAGTGTGCTCTCCCACAGACATTATCCCACCAAAGTGTGTCCTCAAACTGAAATTCCACCTTGAGATACAGTTAGTCAAGGCCATTGAACTCAAGCAAACACTTGTGGCTAATGGGAAATTATTCGAGCAATTACCACAGAGGTCACTGGGAAAATGATAATGGGAAAGGAAGTTGGAAAAAACAAAACTTGATAATTGCATTATTCCACAGCTAAAAAAGAAACTCATAGACTGTTCGTCAGAGCCCACTGAGTGTGCTGTGACACACTTTCAAACAAAAGAATAAAATCATAAATTTGGTTCAGAGTTGAATCACAGTGCACCAGTTGAATAAAGTTGGAGTCTTTATATAACTGGAGCTTTTAAGCATTTATCACCATGAATCTAACCCAAGGCCCCTCCTCTGCATGCCCTGTCGTCCTTCATAGTGTCACAGACCACTGGCAAGGAACTAAATAATAACATTTCACAGTTTCGCTATGGGGCGCCATCTCAGGCCTGTAGCACTGTCACATGATATCACTCTTGCCGAGCACAAAGCTGCCGTGCACCTTATAAGTGTGCATAAACGTACAAGTGTTTGCATCTGTGTGTAAGCATGGGCATGTGAAATTGCATTCTTGTGCTCTTGGATGTCAGCATAGGATATCACAATGACTGAGAGGCTATAACCTTCATCAGGTCTGCAAAGGTAAAACATGTGTTTCCAGGGGAAGCAAACGTTCCACTCAGATTTACAGAGGGAAATGACATATCCCCTTTCTGACAAGGAGTGTTAAAAAGCGAAATGGGGATAGATGCTGAGACAAAACACACCTCGGGGGTACGAAAGCTAGTATCATAAACCTGAGTCTGGAGGATGGAGACGGGTACCAAGAGCCATATAACACCGAGACTAGTAAAATAGAGGGAGTCTGAATTTTAAATAACATTATATAATATAGTCATATTTTTAGAGTTTAAGCCAGTTCCACTTTAGAATCATGTACAAAGAAAACCAACTTCTTTTATAACAAATTAAATGCCTTGGTGTACTTTCAAGGCAAAGCTGTCTTAATGGTTTGTAATGTACCCTGGACAACCATTAGTGTGGTTTATTATACAGTAAAAAATGTGCAAAATATTCATTGCCACTTATTTGGCAGCGAATTTCAGTGTAATTGGGCCTTGGTGACTGTACCCTTTACTTCAGTGCACCATTACAGTATATTGTTCATTGTATCTAAAACAATATAACTGTGCCATGGCTAAACATGATACTTATTTGGATTGAAAACACTCAGCTTAACCCTTGTCTCGTTTGTCAGGAAAGGCAAACATGCTCCTGTTCAGTTTGACTGCTTTGCCACTGAAATATTGTCCCTAATCCATGCTTACACGTCTTGAATCGTCAGGGCATAAACATTTGTCCTGTCAAAGCATTTCCTTCCCCCAAACCAGTCAGTAGTCATGTTCGCAGGGCCTGAAAGATTGACATGCTTGTCGTATTCATTCTGGGCCGAATCACATGTCTGTCTGAAATGGCTGCTGAGTGCCAGTGAAGGATGCCTTTCAACAGACGTGGGGATTTCCAGCAGCTCGAGGTGGAATAGTCCCTGGGAGGGGAAGCGGAGGGGATGGATGAGGGAGAGGGGAAAGGCAGGAAGAGGGGAGCAGAGCCCAGAATGGGCCAGTTGCTCAACGACCACGGGGAATCTGGTCTGGGCTGTGGCTCTCAACACATCCATCTTGACCTGAGGCAGGCAAGAGATTGGTTTCCTTTAACAAGGCTCCAGTATCAAAACATCACAATACGCGTAACAGGAACACCATCAATGACTGTCTTTAAATCCATAAACTGATATTCCAGCAGACATAATTGATTATCCCATGCTGACAGGCAGAGACGCAGCGATATTGATCACTGAAACTTTTCCTTTTTTCATGTGGGATGACCAAGTGTGTCCAAAAACAACTGAACAGATTCAGCCTAAGTGTTTTCTGATGAACAATAGATTTGAGGAAATATACAGAGACTGTTGGTACAAGTCAGACTGTCCACCATCATGTCCAAAATCTTCCACAAGAATGCAAACCACAGCGCACTGAACCGGAGCCAAGTTTGGGTTCCAAGCTGGGAAACAGGCTGAGACGAGTTCATATTGGTTAAATCCAGCAGATTAGTAAAAGCAAACATCTTTCAATGAGAAACACTGAGGTTGTATTGCCAAAATATTGTTTGCCTTTTACGTGTGCACTACAGTGTGTGTGTGTGTGTGTGTGTGTGTGTGTTTAAACATGCATGTGCATATGTGTGTATCTGTGCACTGCTGCACTTGGCAAGGCCAGATAGACAATAGCCTGTAGTGATAATGCAAACTGTGCTGTGAGTACTTCATATGCGATCTGTATTTAGCCCTCTAGTCGAGTTCTAATCTGGCAGATCGAGTGCTCAGTCACTACGGATGTCAATTGCAGGCAACAGCTTGTGGTTTTTGTTTTTTTTTAAAAAAAAGGTATTTCGAAGACACTTTAGCTCGTTATGTGAACTGTTCATTTCATTGTTTTCACTCTGCACACTGATGTGCAAATACAGTAAGTAGAACATATTAAAAAGCAGCCCCCTCTCTCCTGTCTCATGATTTATTACATTCATTGTCGCACGCTACTGTTTGTCTTTGTGGCAGTCAAATAACATCAACCTATGCAAGCAGTGAAACTTCCCTTCTACCCTCCCTCCCTCTCTCCTATTTTTTCCATAAATTGTCAAAGAGGCCTGGATGCAAACCAGCTTCAAGGCCTGGAAATGAGAGTATTTTTACTGGCTCACACACTGTCCAGAAGATATTAGCCGTGTAGGAAATGTGCTGAATACTACAGGCCCCACTATCCGGGGCCAAGAAAGACAGTTGGTGCAAACCCCAGACTGCTGTGCGGCTGCTATCTCTCAAAATGTCAAAGCTTTGGTCTCGAAGTCTGCTCTGTTCTGCTGTGGCTCCAGGTTGGACCAGGCAGGCAGGCAGGCAAGCTGACTGGCTGGCTGTCCAGCTCGCTGAGTCATAGTGGTAATTAAATGTGACTGGGGACTGGAGGGTCAACTCTGATACCCAGCCCAGTCTAAAGGAAGGGTTTAGGCACAAGCTCACGCTACTGCCACTCCCATTTGCATGCATTTTACAAAGATCTTTCTCATTGAGACACTGCCCCAGTTTCTTATTCCAATGCTTTGACAATGGTTATTGTTTGAGCAATATGAACATGATGTGTTATTTGTGTGTGTGTGTGTATGTGCACACAAGCGCAAGCATACATATGCAGCTCCTTCGGGGGAAAAAAAAAAAAAAGTAATTCCAGATGTGTAATAACAACATCTGACTGCCACAAACACATGAAGGCTCCAGAGTTAAAATATTTATGATCCCATAAATGGGATTATTTTGAAGTAATCCATTTTCATGAAGAAAAAAGATGGAGCCAGGCATTAATCACCAGCCTTGCAACTTCTTAGCTCCACATTCTTCACATGGTGCGCAAATGAGCCCTAAAATGTGCTTGACGTGTCTTCTAACGGTTACATGTAGTTTCCTGATCTGCAGCGTCATGTGGGGACTGTGGCTAATGATCCAAAGGGGAGAACACAATGAAAGGCAATTTGTAGCATCTCATTATGCCCCTCATTCATTATTACAGTTAAGCTGATTTATACTTTATACCAATTTTTGCCCTGTTTCAGATGAAGAGGCATTGAAGTCATGGTCCTAAAGTGTTGTTGACAAGGTCTGTCTAACCACTGGCCACAACCACAACAGCCATGAAGTGAAAGAGGGGATGAATCTCCTTATGAGGAGCAGAAGAAATAATATAACTCATATGAACAGCCACAGTAAAATCATTCAGCTCGTTCTTGTGAGGTCATGTAAGAGAACATTATAACTCTTAAACTTGTCTCCTTGTAATCCCTGACCGAGGGGAAGAAATAACATTTAGTGCTTTTGGCTACGCGCACTGTGCTGACACTCTAACATCTCATGTCCACTCCCCCTCTGATTGGTCTATGAACGCCTGGAAAACCCTGGAGACCGAAGGTTCAAGGTTCAGCATCCACTCATGCCAAAGAAAGTACACATACAGGCCAAGAAGTGTGTGGTGAAATCTAAATCCCACACTCTGATTCTGGATTTACTAACTTTAAGAGCTCTAATATGATGTATATGATAATTATTACGTACTTTATAGAATATCTCGTAACATCAACAGTGATCATTGTGGTTTCTCTCTAAATACAATCTATCATTTCTACATTAGGGACGAGTGCTGCACTATAATTATGCACTGACCCTTCACATGACTCTGAAACCTTTCTGAGGGTGATACAAAGTGTGAGAATGCAACAGGAAGAGGAAAAGAGCCAAAAAGAGACTTGTGAAAAATGACTGCCTGATGTTGTTCCTCTTCATTCTTGATTTCTCTGAGATATGCTTGTATCTCTTAGAGTTTATACCCCAGCCATAAATGCTAAGTGATAGTGGCCAGTTCTTGGCAGGCAGTTATCACAGACTGGCCGAGTCATCCAGCAGCAGCAGTAACTACATGTGAATATGTCAGTAGACCAGATAAGACGCACCCACAAGATGGTTTTTTTTTGTTTTTTTTTTATATCAGCACAGACATTCTGATCCAGCATCAGCACTATAACCTTACATTTTGTACTTGCTTGGTATCAATCAATAAATATGGTATCTCTTAATCCAATGACATTTCCACAAGATCAGGGCTGATTTCTCTGTGGGATCTAAATGCGCTTCTTACCACAGTCAAATAAGTGAAACCTTTGAGACCAGATGCAGTAACACAGTGGCTGATTTATGGTCTGAACATGGAGAATGAATAAAGTGCTTTTCCCCATTGTGCACTATCCGACACGTCATGCCAGATCTTCAGATGGAATATGGCTCGGCCTTGTGCTACAGACAGAACATGGTCTTGGCCTCTATTTGAGAAGCAGCTCTGCTCTGAATGTTCTCTGCATGCTTCAAAGATATGAGATTAGACAGCTGCATGTCAGACTCATTGTCCTTCGTTAACAAGTCTAATTTGTGCCTCATTCTGTCTTCCAGCTCTTCCAAGATCTCAGACAATCATTCTGGCCCCCACTGGGGTTGGAAGAATCATCACGCTGGCATCCATATTTGTACCATCTGTGATGGAGAGAGCTGTGTGGTTATAGATCAATCACAGTCACTCAAACACACACACACATACGCATACACACACACACACAGATACGCACACAAATGTATGTACAGTATATAAACACACAAATGGGAACATATACACAGACAAGAAATCAATCATAACACACAAGCTTGCAAGCAAAGTGCAATAATAAAAAAACGGTCTCCTTCCTTCAGTCACAGCAAACTCACACACACACACACACACACACACACACACACACACACACACACACATGGCAGTGCAGATTAAAACTGTCCAAACAGTTTTACTGCCAACCTTCACCTAAAACGCCATGTCCACGCTCTCCATTCGTCCAGTTCGTCCTCCTCTTCTGCTCTTCTGTCTTCATGTGTCTCCTGTTGCATCTTTGTTTACTCTCTGATTTAAAAATGTCTCTCCGTTCGTCCCAAAACGACCCAAAAAGGAAGTTCTCTTCCAGAAGTCTTTCCTGCTAAATGCCAAAAGCTATTTCCGAACTTTCTGCCCTCTGTGTGAAATAAAAACATGCTTCCTTTTCTTTGGTTTGAAAGTTTGGTGGATGGAGTTGATGAGGAACAGCAGCAGAAACAGTGTTATGATTCACTGACAGCATCAGACTGTCGTCTTCCTGGAGGTCAGATGCAGAATGTTACTTCATGTGCGTGTGTTTTTGTGTTTTTTATGTTTGTCGTGTTGGTTTTTTGAGTTGCAGTTCCTGTTTTTTTTTTTTGTGAAGCTTCATCTGATCTGCGGTTTTGTTTCTTCATGGATTTGCTTCATTTGTGTTCTTTTTTTTTGCGCTGCGTGCCAAACGTACTGTATTTTAAAAAAAGATGTGAAGGTGTATTTTAATTTTTTGAAATGAATTAAATATCATGATGTCGGAAAGAATTGCTTCTCGGTTGCTGTGTTTACATCTGAATGTGTAACTTTCTCCACTCGACTGTCGGTGTTTCAGAATAAAACAGGTTTTTCTTCTGAATTCAGTTTAAATGTGTTTAAGTTTGCAAAAAACCTGTTAATGTTACATTTTTGCCATTTGATGCACATCAAACATTTTGTTAATTTGAGTACGATACGACTTAAACAGGCACTAAACAAAAAGACATACAGCACGCAGACAGTTCAGACTTCCATCATGGTGGATCTTTAATCTTCTCCATCTACGGTTTGAGAAGAAGAAGAAGCAGTTATCTCATTTTCTGAAAAATGCAGTGAGACCTGCTCGTAGACGCAGAGTCGTTGGGGAATTCAACTCCTGCAGCCCTGCAGAAGACATTTAACAAAAGGTGTGAAGCAGAGTTTTCTGTAGTTTTGTTCTTATTTTACTTTAAAAAGTCTTTTCCTGTGTTCCACGTCGTGTTGAAGGTAACAGATCTAAGAGAGGAGATAAACTGTGCTTCTCTGATGTAGTTTGCATAGGAAAGTGTGTGACGTCACCGCAGACGGCTGTGTGACACATTTACATCTAATGAATGTGCAGTAAAATAAAAACAAAGTTTTAAACCTCGTTTCGGTGCAAAGTCACCAGATGTCTTAATTGTTTCTTATCAGATCTGACTGGTGATCATAAATGCAGATGTTTGTTCTCAGCTCTTCATGTGAATTACTGACAGGAAAACATGCAAATGAGGCTCACAGTTGTAGTAAATATGTTGGGAACACAGGAGGAAGTGGGTGATGTTATTTAAGGAAACAGAGTCCGTGTCGGGACGAGGTGGAGGCGAATAGATGGATCAACAAAAAACACAAGACTGCTGCTCATTTCCCATTTCAGACTGGAAATCTGCTGCTTTTTAACATGAAAAATGACAAAGTGTTGATTATTGTGACCATGAAGAAGAAGAAGATCCTGAAAAAGTGTTTAAACTCCAACCACAGTGTTTCCCAGCAGGTCATTTTGAGCCTTAAACTGACCGAGAATCAGTCACAGTTTTGGAAAGTGCAGATAAATGCTTTGATGTGTCGTCTTAAGTGCATAAATTACACATTTTCTTGTTAATTCCAGATGTTTTGGGCCTCTGGCTTCAGCTACAATATGAACTATGGAGAAGAAAAAAGGCTGAAATCAAAAGATCTCTGTTTGAGTGATGATGAAGACACAAACTGAGATGTTAATTTGTCTAAAAAATTGGGTTTTTTAAATCTCAGTGTGTCATCAGCGTCTCTTTTCCTCAGAAGCATCACACCCAGAAAGTAAACAACATTTTTCCCCAAAGGTCCCTTTAAATTCACTGGAAATGTAATAAATTACTTATGATGGAGACAGCACACTGACCGTGATATCACTCTTATAAGAATCATATATTTATCACTGGGTGACTTCCTCCAGGAGGCTCACCTGCTGCCAACCGTGTCAGGGTCAAGAACAGGTAAGAGAGCGGGGCACAGCGGCGGAGGGGCGGGGCTACTCAGGCGGAGGAGGGGCGGCGCTTCCAGCCAATCAGGTCGCGGGGAGCAGGACAGCGGCTTTCACGGTGCCAGCTGAGCTTCAGGTCAGACCGAACAGTTTCCCAGAGTTTTTCAGATCAGCGAGCGAAGGAGAAAAGTTTGGAGCGTGCGGGGCCAGTCAACAGCAGCTTCAGCAGCTCTGCGTTCACTCCAGCGTGTGCGGGGTTCTCTTGCGGGTGAGAGGCTGTACGATCCTCGGCAGTGTTCTGAGACTGTACGGCCCCGATCCCCCGCTTCCAGCCTGGACGGTCACCGGCAGCCTGGTGCGTGGGACTAAAAAAAAAATACAAAAAAAAAGACAGGTTGCGTGACATGAAGTGACAGCGGGCGAAGCTGCGCACTCTGATGTGACTTTTCACTCTGAAACCTGGACTTGACTCAGACTATCGAGGAATTAAACGCAA
This sequence comes from Acanthurus leucopareius, assembly GCA_029814765.1. NCBI lineage: Eukaryota > Metazoa > Chordata > Actinopteri > Acanthuriformes > Acanthuridae > Acanthurus > Acanthurus leucopareius. The sequence goes on from JAQMCX010000048.1 coordinate 6,437,724, forward strand.
CTGTTAAACGTGCAAAAAGAGAGAGAGAGAGAACATTAAACAACCATGACGGCCGATAAGGAGAAGAAGAGGTAAGATCTGTGATTTATCCCCGTGCCTCGGTGCCTCGGTGCCTCGGTGCCGAGCTCCGGGTTTAATTTCCCGTCGGTTATGAGTGTATTAAACAGGAGCGTGTGTTTGCGCACGGAGATTGCCTGACGCTTGGCTACTGCGGCGCAGAGGGAGACCTGTTGCTGCAGCGCTGCATGTGACTTGGCCTGCTTTTCTGCTCTGATAGCGGCTGTTAGAGAGGCCAGACACTTTGTGAAAGCTTTGTGACGAGCTTAATGTGTTTTTAATGCGATGATGAGCGGACTCGCGGAAGGTAAGTGGCTGATTTGATTTGGTCGGTTAATTGTCGGGAGATTTGGTTTGTGCTGCAGCTGCATTCAGTTCAGGTTGTGATAAACCAGATTTAATCCCAGTTTTGGATGTGTGTTATATTCCCATGCGACTTTAAAAGCCTTTTAACTAGTTTCTTGTTTGTAAAAAACTTATGTAACTTAACTTTGATTAAACTACATAAAGTTTTTAAGCAGATGCAGAACATTAAAAGCCACATTTAATCATTTGTGTTGAAATAATTCACTAATTTGTGGATATTTATGCATTCAAATACAAAGTGCAGCTTCTTCTTGGGCTCTTTCTGCCACATGAAGTCACTCTGTAAAGTAAAAGCATAAACTTCTGCTGATTGCAGGTTGCAGTTGTTGTGGATATTTGGCTCAGTGGTGCCTGAGGGGCACAAAGTACAATGCTGGACTAATCTTTTCTAAATGGAAGCTGTGGTTTCTCAACACGTCGCTTCAGTTTCCAAGACAAGCCGAGACATTTTAACTTCAGCAGAGAAGATGCTGAGCAAAAAAATCTTTCATCTTTTTTGAATAATAACTGTTATTATCATATATTTTCCCATTAAAGTTGCACTTTCAGGAGAGAAATCTCCGTTTCTTCACCTCTGAACTCCTTGCAGAGGAGTCAGGCGTTTATGTGGGACAATCACTAACCAGGTGTTACAGAAGATACCAGACTGCCGGCTCAGGAACTTTCCAGAGCTTCAGGTCTCTGCTTTTAGCTTCTAAGAGATTAAATCTGGTCAATCACCTCTTCAATCTTTACGTCTTTGGTGACTTTATTTTGGCATCTCCAAAGAAGCCATGAAATGTTTGGCGGCTCGGTCAGCTGACGCGGCAGATAAGTTTGGTCCTGAAACCGGCTCGTTGTCACATATTGATCAAGATTAGGGTTTTTTTTTTTTCTGTGACGACACCTGAGAAAGAGTGAGTACGTGAAATCCCTCAGCTGCCTCTCACATGCTTTTTATTCTTGTACATATTTTAGGTCCCACATGTGTGTTTCCCCCAACAGCTTCTTCAGTGTGTGTTCAGTGTGTGTTCAGTGTGTGTTCAGTGTGTGTTCAGTGTGTGTTCCTGCTGATCAGGCTGAGCGACTAAGCCTCATAATTATGCTTTAACTGACTCTTGTTATCTCGCTTTATGTCACCATAATAGTTACTTAATCACACCTGTTGCAGACAGAAAATAAGTGTCTCACCTGTGAAAAACCCTGGGAGGTGTTTTTGTGTTTCTTTTCCATTTTCCTGACTTTGTTTGAACCCGGAGATGAAGGAAGCGACAAATGTGACTTAAACATCAGCTCACACATAAACATTTCTGCCTGAGACGGTCAGATTTAATTTATTTGCAATAATGGCCGTTTAACAATAAAATAAACAAATCCCATGATCCCACGCTTCCTCAAGACATCAGACAAATCTTTTGCTTTTATCATTTTGATTTAAAGACCTCACACAGAATTTCCCCCTGTGCATTTAATTCCCACTTGTGTGATAAATTTCATCAACTTTTCCTTCCATTTCCTCTCTAATCACAGAAACGTGATAATATACTGACAAAAACAAACCAAATGGAGATTAAATTATCCATCAAATAAGATTTTTTATCATCAGAGCTGGGTATGTAATAACTGCAGGAGCTGCAATTCTTTTTTAAAAAAAGGCAAAATATGTCACAAAATAACATTATAAAGTGTTTTGGTCCTCCAGTACGTTCAAATATTAGATTATTTTCACTTTTTAATCACTGAATGTGAGAGTTTTTGAGACAAAACTGGTAAAGTTACCAATACTCACAGATTAGACAGAGATGTCTTGGCTGAGATGTTGGTGAAAATTTGGCACAAACCCAAGAAAACAAGTTTACAGTCTTTGATTAAATGCAAAACTTACTGTTTCCACTGAAACCCTGACTCAAACACACATGTCTGCCCCTGTTTGCTGGAAGTCTGCTGCTCTGTGATTCTCTTCTTTCAAACTTTTATCTAACAATCAGAGCAGGTTTTCAGACTGAGGACGAGGAAACCGGATCTCTCTTATCAGGAGTCAAAGCCGAGAGAAACGGACAGAAAATGACATTAAGAGACAGAAAACGAGATGAGTTCAGGATCATTTCCTGCGGCTCGTCATCACCTTGGTGCTCTCACACGGCGCCATCGGCCATTTTAGAGAAGGAGACCTGCAAGTGCGACTGTTACAGGATACACATGACGAGCGTCTGTGTGTTTAAGTGTGTGAGAGTTCACTCGTTTCTGTCTCAGCGTCGAGTCATTGTGAATTTTTCCTCTGAAGTTGCATCATTTCAGATGATTTTATTAATGAAACTCTGCTGACAAGATGAATCCTTTAAATCTGTGTCAACACAAACATGTTATATAAGTGAGAACGACGTAACGGCAGATTTCTGAGATGATCAGTGTTCACATCTGCACAGGAATCCGTCTCAGTCACAAGTTTCCCAGATGTGGAACTTTTTGGCATCATTGTCCATCTGCTGCTGTTCACATTCACTCAGATTATTATGAAAAATATTTTCATTTTTCATTTAGTAATCAGTGTAAATGTTCTTTTTATTAGCATTTATTTTTTTCTGCAACCTTGTGTTGTTCAAGGACGAATAAATCAACTTTAAAAGGAGCTTTTTTCATACAAACCAGTTTAAAGTAATCTGGATTAAGGCTGACATCAAATCTGATGTTAAAACCGTCGTTTTCAGGCTGAAATCCGGTCAGTAAACGTCTCAGAGGTCCAGTGTTTGCAGCCATTTCTTTTCTCTGATGGCACATCGGCAGTGTTTCTCACGTTGCTTTCACACCAACAGCTTCATCAAAGATGTTTATATTATTTTATTTTTACATCTCGGCTGACGGATTCGAGCCAAACGTGGAGGCCTCGCTCGCATCTTTCAACATGTGATTCCTCTGTTCAAAGGTCAGAGTCCAGGCCGGCTGCCAGGCAGGTGTACGTTACATGACTGTGGACAGATTGATCCATTCGGGTCTATTTTCTGTCACTTTTTAAGACCTCTGACCATCACCGGTCACTGGGGGGGGGGTAACAGTATATCCCACTTTGATATCTGGGATTAGAATAAAAGTGACAGTGAGTTTTGGATCTGAAAAAATCTGATTTAGAATACTGTAGCTTCATATTCTCAACCCCTTATCCTTTTTTGATCAATAGAAATATCTGATTTATGATATAATTCTTCATAAATATGATTTATTTTTTGACTTATTTGCATTATAACATCATCATAAAACCACAGGATCAGTGGGTTTCTGAGTGGAATCATGAGCTCGTTATGACTATTTTAGGAAAAGTAAAGAATCACGTCACTGTTTTTCTTGCATTTAACAAAATATTTGAAACAATATTGTGGTTGCATTAAATCAGATTAGACTCTTAATATTAACCCAGTGCAGGAAAGATGAAACCAGTTCCCCTGGTGTTATCCCGTTTATCATCTTTATTCCTCTTATGTGATAAAGTCATGAGGAATATTTATGGTGATGTGTCTGTTAGCTTCATGTTTCTAAGATCCAGTGTGTTGAAACAGTTCTCAAAGTCGTTTCCAATGAGTCTAAAACTGGATTTATGCAAAAACCTTTGTTGGATTTCCTCTAAAAGTCATAAAACACTGATCCTAAATGTGTTAGTGGTGCAAAAGTTGAAGGACGACTTGGAAACATCATCAGTTTTACTGCTTTTATTGGCTGCGTCTTATTGTGAGAAGCATCTTTGTGTCCCAGGCTGGCGAGCTAACTCATGAGAGACGAGGAGGAAGAGAAGGAGGGAGGACAGAAATTTGTCAGACAAGACAGATCAGCTGGACAAAGAGCTGATACAGATGATTGCAAATCAATAAGGAAGTGGAGACAGGCGTGGAGCTGCGCTGTGGGACTGTTCGGGCCTGTGAACGCAGCTCCTCACCCACGGCGGCGCTCTGCAGAGAGCCGAGGCCTGGTTGGCACGGCGCCGCCGGCCCTCTTTTGTGTGCTAACCCCTCGGCCTCCCGACGCTGCTCAAACATCACGCCACTTCCAGCAGCCGTCCAACCTGCCTGTGAAAGAGCGAGGAATGTGAGGAGAGAGAGGGAGAGAGAGAGAGAGAGAGAGAGACGGGGAGCGAAGTTCAAATTTCAGAGGGCGGAAAATCTTCAAGTGGATTTACGGCCTCTTGTAGACAGAAAAAAAAAGAAGTTATTTTTGTTGTCAGAGATGGGAAGCAATTAAATCCATTAAGTCAAGTGCTGTGCTGCCGTTGGACTTTCAGAGCTCCGACTCCGGAGTGTTTGCATGTTTCTCCTGAATTTCAAAACAAAATATTCATATTTTACCACATTAATCTGATCTGACAGCTGCTGGCACAGACTTCTCCCCTCAAGTGAGCTGATGAGAAGATATTTAGGTTTTACAGACACGATCCCACAGGATGGCGTGTTAGCGTTGCATGCTAAACCAACAACTTTTGCTAAACCTGCCAAGTAGTTTTGGTGCCAAAAATGAAGAAACAGTGGATTTTTTATGACGTCAGCCATGAAAAATGTTATTTCCCAAACTGGAAAGGAGAATAATTTGACTTCCACCACCTGTGTCAGACACTAATGAGCTACAGGAACATCATTTTGCTCTTCTCTCACATTAAAAAACCCTTAAACAATGCAGCAATCTTTTTTTTATTTCAAATCAAATTCTGCATTAGACTTTGCTTGATATAAACAGACCTGAGAGCTGCAAGACTGAAACTGTCGATACTTGAAGAAGGGGACATCTTCGGTTACCGTCATGGTGAATCACAGTTTCAGTCAAACTTTTCCTCTTTTAAGTGCGTAATCAACTTGCTCACTGACGCTGCAGACGTGGACTTTCCCAAAACTATTGTCCCCGGTCTCGTTTCGGGAAAACAGCTGAACTTTGGTCGACCTTAAACCCTGATGTTCTACTTTTGTTTTGAAAACTTAGAAGAATCACCTCGTCACCGTCGGAAAGGACTCCAAGAGCAGATGTGACCTTTTTTTGTAGATATCAGTGCAGAATTTATCACTTTAAAAAAAACCACAAGCTCTTAGGTCAAGCTCTGGTAATAAAAATGTGATTTTATTCTCCTGATGTAGTTTTTTTTTTAAATTTATTTGCCCTTTTCAACTCAAACAGCAGCTTAAACGAGTAAGGACACTAAAAGCCACTTGAGTGTGTTTGTCAGTTGTGAATGAGAGTCTCTGCGGTTAAGAGTCTGTCTTCGGTCCACCAGACTTCACTCTTTGTGTTCGGGGATTAAAAACTCTCATTCAGAGTTTCCCCGAGTGTAAACAAGCAGGAGGGAGATGAAGACAGGAACACGGGGGAGACAATAGGAACCGAACAAAAGCAGAGATTAAAGAGCGCAGAGTGAAGTTTTAACAGGAGCAGCCAGAGATTTGGGATCTTTAAAGTAAAGAAATGACAGAGATCCATTCACAGAGTTTCCCAGCTGTGTGGGCAGTTTGCTGCTTTGCTCTAATTAGCTCTTTGAGGATGAACAAAAGAGTGAAAGGCCGACTTTTAGGTTTTAACTTAAAGTCTGTCGCTACTTGTGAACAGAGATGTTTGTTTTTTTAAGGGATTGTGGTTTTTTTGAAGTGATCTGTCATCACAAAAGGGCCGAGGCTTCTTTTTGTAGGATTTTGCTGTCAGAAGTTGGAGCTGTGGTGACTAACAGGACCTGCTCAGTGACGAAGCTCAACGTTTGATGAAGCTAATGACTAACAGACAGGAATTAGTGCTTATTGTTTTACTTAAAATGCAGGGTTTTCTTCCAACATTGACATAAAATTCTCTAAAAACCAGACAAACAGATATTTGACTTTGTAAATTTGGGAGCTTCCACTGTAAAAAGTGTTGTTTGGTCTCAGTTTCGTATCCTTAAACACATCTCACATCTTTCAATGATGATATTTGAGAATGAAATCATCTCAGGTGAGATTCAAACAGAGTCAACAGGATCCTGCTTCTGCTAAAAGTCAGAAAATGACAAATTTTAAAGCAGAAAAAATTCACTTGATTATCGATATGTGCAACTAATATAATGAAACTTTATGCTGGACTGAAAAAAAAACCCCTTTTATGATCATTTAGTGTCAATTTTGCACCGATATGACCATGTAAAGGTATTCAGATGGCTAATATTGTAAACAAATTGCTTAGTTTAATAAAAATATTTAAATTTTGTAATATATGACCTTTTAAAAAAATACATTAAAACATCCAAATAAAGTAAATCCACATAGTTTTCAGCATTTTAATGTGCTGTAAAATATATATTTTTTTAAATAAATATCAGGGCAAATCAGAAAATGACACATTACACCTGCAGGCCCGTTAGAGGCCGATAACAGCTGATAACTCGTTCAGGTGTGTTACACAAACACTCAGGTGCTGATGATGAACGAGAAACATTATTTTGAAAACCTTTAAATGGAAGTTCTGAGCTGCACCTGCTGTGTTTGCTTCGCTGTGCATCGCTCAGTTCAAGCTCAGCTCTGAGGTATTTAATCATGAACAGTAGATCCTGATCTGAAGATGGTGAACCTGAGGCTCCGTGGGGTCCCGAGGCCCCCTGACTCAGCTGCACATGAAGTCCCTTCTGGCCCTCGAGCCCCCTCACATTGAGGGGAAACAGCGAGAGAGGAAAGGAGGAGGTCTGGGAAACCTCCGCATCTTT